>CM068317.1:22898291-22923291 GCA_034766995.1 Acanthacorydalis orientalis
CCCAAACTGAACGATTTTTGAACAAGTGTTCGTATTAAACAAATGTCACGAGTTCGATGAAAAATAAATTGTACAAGACATTGCCGGTGAAAAATTACATTGGAATTATAAGAGAAAAATATTAATTTTATTGAGTGCAGTTGATTTGAAGAGAAATGAAAGTTGATATTCAACCTGAGGGAAATATTTATAAAACGTAACTATATGTAAAGCTCACTGACAAGATTAATTATTTCTAACAATCAAAATCTACAGAGCAAACTAGAAAAGTGAATTTTTTATTTCAACTGATGTTTTAAACGTTTTTTTAATTTCATTAATTAAGATTTATTTTAAACTTTCGGAGAAGTAAATTGTAATTGAATTTATTACATTCTGAATTATGTAATGGATTCGATGATTAACACATTTACGCCGAGGCGTTTGGAGCCGCACTTTCTTGGCGACGGGAAGATTTCGCGTGTTTTGTTCCCATCGCGTTACGTTAGAACGAACTGCTATAGCTTTTAAAATAAAGAACATATTTCAGGGAAATTTTGAGGTATGTGTAATGTGTGTTTGCAATCAGAAGAAAAGGACTAAGCGTCGAATTTCTACCATATTGCTCTAATGTGTATACACAAGCTGCAGTATCAATAATCAAGGGATAAAAAAAGTTGAATATATATATATATATATATATATATATATATATATATTTATTTCAATTCTTAAAATTTCTATTTTGGTGTTTATGCAGAGAACTTGACCAATTTATAGTATTTTTTAAATTTATTATACATGAAAATCTCATTGACACATTTTCACGACATCTGGCCATAATTAAAAAACACGAATGACGCGAAAATGCGTCATAGGGACCCAATGTGTTAAAAGTTAAGTATTTGAAAACTACATGTTGCTATTCTAGGAATTGATCTGAGAATTGAATAGCAGTAATCTTATTTAAATATAACTATTATTTATATGAATGTTGTTTTTTAAAAAAGTAATGTATGAAGGCATATAGTTAGGTTGGTACAAAAATAATTGCGGTTTTTATCATTGTAAGATTGGCACCGATTTTTCTAGTTACCGTTATCTTTTGTTATAATCATGTGATACATCATTGTACACAATGACATTAACAGTACTGATTTCAGGTTATGTCTATTGTTTTCATTCTTTATTATTGTTGGATATAACTTTTTAAATTAGTCATTGAAAAAAAGCAAATTTGCATGAGTTTAAATTGGGACGTAAAGCAACAGAATCTGTTTGAATATAAAATTTGTTTTTAGTGAAGAGTCAATTAGTGAACGTACAGATTAACGCTGGTACCAAAAATTTCGTAATGGAAACGGAAGCTTTGATGATGAGGAGGGTCGTGGACGTCCTTCAACTATAGACAATAATGATTTAAGAACAATTATTGAAGCGGAACCACGTAAAACCACTCGAAAGGTGGCAGAAGAACTCAATGTTAACCATTCAACAGTTGTTCGACATTTGAGCTTAATTGGAAAAACAAAAAAGTTGGATACATAGGTGGAGTACGAACTAAACGAACATCAAGCAATTCGGTGATACGAAATATGCTCTGTGCTCCTTTTGCATAACAAAAATGATCCGTTTCTTGATCGCATTGTCACAAGTGATGAAAAATGAATTTTTTACAACAATCGGAAACGTTCATCACAGTGGTTAGACCCACGAGAAGCATCAAAACAGTTTTCTAAGTCGAAAATTCATGAAAAAAAGATTATGAGCACTGTTCGGTGGTCAGAATGTGGCATTCACTACAACTTCGTAAATCCTAGTAAAAGAATAACAGCAGAAAAATATTGTTAGGAAATTAAAAAAATGCACGAGAAGTTGCATCGTTTACGGCCAGCATAAGTCAATCTAAGGCGACGAATTCTTCTTCATCACAACCTTTCGGCGACTTTTAAAAAATGAAATGAACTGGGTTATCAAATCTCACCTCACCCACCTTATTCTTCGGACCTGTCTCCGTCAGATTATCATTTTTTTAAAAAAATGAGTAATTTCCTACGAGAGAAGGTTTTCAAAAATCAAGCATCAACTCAATGCGCTTTCGATGAATTTAATTCCAAGACTCCAAAATTCTATCTTGTATGAATAAACAAACTTTTTTTTTCCGTTGGGAGAAATGTGTGCAGGCCAATCGTATTTATTCTGATTGATCAATATAATTTTTTACTGATTTATGTCTTTATACTCGATATGTAAAAACGGCAATTAATTTTGCACCAATTTAATAGATAGGTAGATAACATGATTTAAAATGTTTAAAATTCAAAAATAAGAAAATTAATAGATTAAAAATCTATGAACACAAGCTTTTTACTAATAAAAGAATTAAAAAATGAATTTATATATTTTAAACTGTATAAAGACTTGATAATCAAATATACGGTACTGTATTGCTAAGGAAGTAAAGAAAAAACCATTTATGGTTTCAAAAGATTTTGAAATCTTCAGAGATAACCGTTCGAAACACAAATAAATCCACAGAAAGATAGGTATTTGCAGAGAAAAACTTCAGCAGATAAAATAGGATTTAAATATACATACACGCATGCTTCTAGAATATATATATATATATATATATATATATATATATATATATATATATATATATATATATATATATATATATGTCATTTTTGTTACGATAAAACTTATACACGCTGAATTATATTTTTTCAAGTATATTAAGCATTCAATATATTTTCAATTTAAAAAAAAGTCCTTTACAAGAGTGAAATATGAATACTGTGACTAATTTATGTACTATATATTCCAAAGTAAGTCTTGTATGAAAATTGTGATAACGAGAATAAATGAGCTAAAGTGTTGATTTATTTTAAGTTTCAATGAAATTTTGCACACAATATAGCGTGTGATATTAAATGGAACATACATATGTAAAAACAGAAAAAAAAACTCTTCAAATACATTATGGCTGGCTGGCACATTTGAACACTTTGTATAAATAAAAACGTGTCGATAGTGATTGGAATATTAACATACTGCCTTTTTTGTTAAGACTCTGAAATATATGATAGTATATAATACATAGTAGATAATGGTAAAAATGGTTCAATTGAAGAACAAACAACCACTAATTTGCATATTTATTATGCGAGAGTGATTTGAAAAGTTCGCGGTTTAACATATAAGTGGAGGTGATATTTTAAATATTTGTGGCGTATTACAAAGCGATATCTATCTTATACATAACTTCAAAGTCTATAATTAATGTGTTAAGCAGTTTTTTGCATACATCAATTTAAATAAAGCTCTTTTTGTATCGTTGTTGAAATGAATAAAGTTGAATATCGTGCGGTAATAAACTTCTTTTTCGTCAAAAAGACTTAACGACAACAGAAATCTTTAATGAGATGAAAAATGTATATTTGGGGATAGTGCACCTTCATGCAACCGTAAAGAAGTAGGAAGATGAATTGAAATGTGTTTGTACAAGCTTAGAGAATAACCCGTGTAATGGACGTCCGAAAACTGCAACGATAGAAGAAATCATCCACAAAGTGCACGATATTGTCTTACAGAATCATCAGTTGAAGGTGTCCAAAATCGCTAAAGTTGTGTGTGTGTCTTAGATCAACGCGTGCATCACATCTTAGTTGAAGAGTCGGGTATGAAGGAGATATCGGCAAGATGGGTACTGCGTTTGCTGAGAATTGATCATAAACGCATTCGAGTACAGATTACCCATGATGGTTTAGATCGATTTAAAAGGGATACGACTGAATATCCGGCGATTTGTGACCACAGATCAGATTTGGATTAACCGTTACACTGCAGAGTCAAAACAACAATCAAAGCATTGGAAATATTGTGATTACCCGCCACCAACAAAGCAAAATCAGTTTTATTCGCTGAACAAGTTGAGGCTTGACTTTTTTGGGATGCTAAAGAGATCCTGGTAATTGATAACCTTCCAAATGGTCAACAAACAATAATGGGAGAGTACTATGATGAACTTTTAGATCGACTAGATCAAACAATTCGTGAGAAAAGATCAGGTTTATCAAAGAAAAAAATCATTTTCCATCAGACAATGCACGTCCTCATATAAGTGTTGTATCCATGGAAAAACTCATTGAATTGAAATACGACTTGCTGCCCCATCCAGCCTATTCTTCATATTTAACATTTTAATCTGTTTCGAAAACTTAAAAAAATCCTTGGTGGTAGGCGATTTTCGTCAGATGAAGAACTGATAGCAAAAGTGAATCACTATTTAGAGGTCTTCAAGAAAAGGATTTCCGGGACGGAATTAAAGCATTGGAGCATCATTGAATGAAGTGCATTGAAGTTTAGGGGGATTGTATTAAAACATAAAAGTAATTTGAAAACACAAGTTAGAATCTTTCATAGTTAGGCCGTGAACTTTTCAAATTTCCCTCTTACACACACACACACATATATATATATATATATATATATATATATATATATATATATATATATACATATATATATATATATATATATATATATATATATAAGGTAAATATATATATATATATATATATATATATATATATATATATATATATATAAGATAAATATATATATATATATATATATTTATAAGATAAATATACATTACAGATATATATATATATATAATGTAATGAAAATAATCCAATTTTCATACTATTTTTTCTATGAAAATCCATTAAATCATTCTTTTAATCTCTTTATAAATTTTTCAACATCTCGATGAGTGAATTAAGGTAATTTTTATAAATTCTGATATTCTTTAATTTTTCTATGAAAATTCAATAAATTATTCTTTTAATCTATTTATAAATTTTTCATCACCTTGATAAGTAAAGTAAGGTAATTTTTATAAATTCTGATATTCTTCAAAGGTATAGAGTACTGAATATATTTTACTTATATATGATGTATTTCAGATACAATATCCAATAATAATATCCAGAATTTGAGATTTATGAATATATGCACTTTTTAAATAGGAATATCCGGTGCTAAAAATTAAAATTTAACAACGGTTTTTCTTCACGACCATTTCGGTTTAATTCCTTAACATTATTATTTATCATAACAGTACATTCTAATTTTTACCAATCATTTTTTTTCTCACTCTACAAACCATGCAACAATTTTCCAATCAAAAATACTCAATAAATTATTATTGATTATTTTTGATTGTCGCTTATGCACATTCCGATGGCAACGCCATCATCTTCACAACATTAATGTGAACATTTTTCTGTACCTTGGTGCTCTGAGGACAATAGTGTTGACATTGCAATGCGCGTAAGCAAGTATTATGAATGATCAATAATACTGTATTAAATATTTTTGATATAAAAAATATTTAGGGTTTGCGGACCGAAAAAAAGAATTCATTTGTGAAAATGAATTTATCTATAGTGCCAGAACTGTTTTCTGAAAAATATGAAAATTGTTTGATTTCATTTTAACAAAACATTTTTAAGTTTAAATCACATTATTTACTCATACAAGTCAACAATTAATATTTAAATATGACAAATATATGTATGTATTGTTAACTTTATATCAAGTCTTGTTCATTGTAATATTTAACATATATTTTGGAGTATTCAACGTACCATCATCGTAATAATGTTTTGTCAAGATTTATAAGTTAGCAACTTTGCACAATCGAAAATTAGTTAGAAGATAGCATACAGAAAGAGTGTCTAAGAGGGAAAGAGTGAGTACACGTCTTATATAAATTTATATATTATTGTTCAAATATGTAAATCTGTGATAGTTTTGTTATGAGTAGTGTTTAATTTTACGGTTTTCAACAGCAGCTCGTGAATTATAAAATAAACACAATTTCGTTGAATTATAATTAATTTATCATGCAGATAAATATACGGAATATTAAAACAAAATACAAAAAGTTTCTATATTCATAAACGACATAACAAAATTGAAATAATTCTCAGTTTTTTATTTACGTTTTATATTTATATTCGACAATGTGATATTTTTCTCTAAGGGTATGTATAAAAGTATTAAAAATTCAAATTATTATTTGTTTTGAACAGCATGGAGAAGTAGTTTGAAATTTTATTTATATATTTAAAATGAAGAGAATAAACATACAAATTTTCATTAACTTTTCAGCAACTATACAGTTATTTTATACATCATTAATATACTGAGTTGGAACAAAAGTTCTTAGCGTTTTTAAGGTGAAATTCAAAGGCAGTATTTACTGATTTGTAGATATATTTATTCTAATACATATGTGCCATTTTGATCCACTACCTTTCATTATTTTTCACATAGTTTCATAATTCCGACCTCCCACAACTCACAATTTCCTGGGCGATGAATTGATCCAGATGGTTTCTGCAGGTTTTTAGGGAAGTGGAGTTTTGTCAATTGAGCGAATTCTATAGGGACAAGAACGAATGGTAATCTGAAGGTGCAAGATCAGGTAAATATGGCGGATAAGGTAGAACGTCCCAGCCAAATTGCATCAATTTCTGCCGGGTCTGTAAAGAGACATGAGGACTAGCGTTGTCTTAGTGGAAAATGATACCATCACGATTAGATAATTCTGGACGTTTTTGGTCGATTGCTGTCTTTAATTAGTCCAACTGAACACAGCACTTCTATGAATTAATCGAGTGATTATTTGGGAGAGGCTCGTAATACACAACAACTTTCCAATCTCACCAAATGCACGTCTTCACTTTCTTCTGATGAAGACCCGCTTTTCGAGTGGCTAACGGAGGCTCATTTCGTTTTTCCCAAAACCTTTTCGATCCACATTGTAGACGATCCATTTTTCATCGCCCGTAATTAATCATTTCAGAAACGGATCGTTTTGGTTTGTTTTAAGGAGTGAATCATTGATAGAAATGCCTGTCTACTAAATTTCTTTCAGTTAAATTATGAGGCACCCAAACATCGTAGCGATTCACATATGCAAGTATCTCCAAATGCCTTACAACACTCGTATGAGACAACTATAGTACCTCTGTGAAGTCCCGTGTCGTGTAACGTTGATTATTTTCAATAAGTGTTGCACTTTTATCAAATAAAAATTTGGTAATATAAATAACTGTAGGTCTACCGGAACACTATCGATCCTCTAGATCGAATATTATATTTCTGAACCGACAGAACCTTTTTCGAACAATACTTTCAGCTACGGCACCTTCTCCATAAACGTCGGGTATCTTTTTGGTTGCCTCTGCAGCACTTTTTTCTTTCCGGAAATAAAACAGCATCAAATGACGAAATTGCACCTTATATTCCTTTATTTTCAATTTTAAATTAAAGACTTAAAATTTACAAAATTGCACAGAAATAGCAGAGAAAAAACGTTGTTTTTTTACCTGTCATAATAACATATGGAGTCATGTCATATAATCGAGCTGTGTGCGAAACTGCAATTAATTACATCTATTGGAAAACGTTATAAATTTTTGTTCCAACTCAATAGATATGAATATATCTTTTTATTTTTGTCCGTAGCTCTTTTTCTAAAAGTTATTTTGAATAGTTTATTCTGTCACCATTATTTGCCTTCAGATCTTTTTCTAATATACTTCTTATACACAAAACTAATCTCATTAAATACATATTCTATATGGAAAGCTGAATACATTTACATTCTGATCTAGTAAAAATGTGTACGCGCTTAATGACCGTAGCCGTTCTGAGAATATAAGATAGAAAGTTGAAAATTCTATTATGTTGCATTCGAGAAATTACACTATATAAGTAAATGTTTGTAAAAAAAATATATAAAGAACAGATAATTTGAAATACACTATACATTAAGCTGATTATATCGATGGAAAATAAATGTAAAATGTTTGAATAATTTATTAAGCAATTAGTTATTTCATACTAAATGAATAAATATGTACTTTTGAAATAAAATTCTTAACTGAAAATAAATATTCGTTTTTCTTAAATATTACTTGTCTGTTCGTGAATGATTGTAAAATAAATTAAAATTAAGTTAATCATAATTTTTAAATTTGAAATTTAATAGTTAATTTAGTTAAATCTTTGTAATAAATAAAATTTAATTCATTCTATTCATTTCTATTCTGGAACTGTGGCTAGATTCACATTCACAAAAGAATTATTTTTTTAATACACAAACCAGAAAAAAAGTTTCTAGTTAAAAATGTCCAATAAATTATTATTAATCATTTTTGACAGGAACGTTTTTTGTGGTTTGTGGGATACAAAAATAATTCATTTGTGAAAACAAATTTATATATAGAGAGAATTTAAAATTTCGAATCAATAGATATGTCAAAATATTTCATTTTATTTGAAAAACAGTTAGAAACAAAAAAAATAGTATATTCAAATAAATCTATTTATATTAGGTTGGTGCAAAAATAATTGTGGTATTTATTATTTTAAGTTTGGCGCCAATTTTTCGGGTACCGTTATCTTTTGTTATAGTCATGTGATCTTAATTTAAACTAATCAGTCAATGTTCTTTCCACTTCGTTTTTAGTGGTTTAATAGTAATTTTGTTTTTAGTTAATTCTTAGTACAAAAGTATAAAAACAGATTCTCATCATTTAGAGCAGTATCTAAATAGTAAATTAGTTAAAATGTAATAAGTTAGTTAGAATATAATCGTCAATTTTATGTAATATTATAGCATTGTCATAGAATAACAAATTATATGTTAATAATTTCTGACTTTTTCTAATCAATTTTAAATATATTTTAACGAAATTCAATAATAAACATCTAGACTAATTTACTAAAATCGATAATAAAAATCAGGATTAACAATAAATAAAATATTAAATTTTATAGAAAATGTTTACACTTTCATATTGTTTCTTTAATTTAAGAAAAGTACAAACTAAAATATATTTCTTTATAATTCTATCAAAAAAACATATTTATATATATATATATATATATATATATATATATATATATATATATATATAAAGTTCGTACAAAAATAATTGCGGTTTTATCATTTTAAGTTTGGCACCGATTTTTCTAGTTACCGTTATTTTTTGTTATAGTCATGTGATACATCATTGTAAACAATGAAATTAACACTACTGATTTCAGCTTGTCTATTGTTTTCACTCTTTATTATTGTTGGATATAACCTCTTAAATTAGTCATGGACAAGAAGTAAATTCTAGCGATTTTGTTGTATGAGTTTAATTTGGGCCGTTGTCATAACACGTTTCACAAATGACTTTAAAAAAATTAAATGAACTGGTTTATGAAACCTTACCTCACCCATTATTCTCCGGACCTGTCTCCGGCATATTATCAATTTTTTAAACATCTGAGTAATTTCCTACAAGAGAAAATGTTCAAAGATCAAGCATCAGCTCAAAGCGCTTTCGATGAATTCGTTAATTTCGGGACTCTATAATTCTGTCTAATTCTGTATAATTGAAGGACACCAGAATTTTATCTTTTACGAATAAACAAACTTGTTTTCCGTTTAGAGAAATATGTGCAAGCCAATGGTCTTTACTTTGATTAATAAAAATATTTTTTAACTGACATATTCACCGTTATATTCGATACGTAAAAAACCGCAATTATTTTTGTACCAACCATATATATATAGCGTTTGCTAATAATAATTATTTTTTTATAAATCAAAACTAAAATAACTAGTATTTTGAAATACAAAGAAAAAATACTTTACTCTTGATAGAGAAGCTATCGTGCTATAAAAAGTAAATGTCATTTTTTTAAAAAAGAAAATCAGTTCTTGTAATTTGATAAAAATCTATATTGGAATTGATTTGATATTAAATGTTAATCAATGTTCAAACCACTAAGAGAAAATCCAGTTATTTAGAAAACAAGTCAGTCCATTGATTCGATTACAATTTTTTTTTATCGAAAAATAATTACATCTCACTGGTATAAAAATTAATCCGTAGATAGGAACGCGTTTTCGAAAAAAAAAACACCCGTCAGATGTAAATTATACGTTCGACTTATAAATATTAATAGGAACGTTAATCATTCGATTGGGGTAGACGAAATATTCATGAAGGCGTTTATAAATCAATGCATGTCTAATAAATCGATCCTAATTAATCGACAGCCGCATTTTAGGTTATTTTACTTATTTGCATTTAAATATACGATGAGAATGTTTTATACTTTTATCGATAACTTGAAAAATTGTACGGAATGAATTTTTCGCTTAGCGACTGAATTTTGATTAAGTGTTTCGAAAAGAATAATTAATTAATGAAAAATGCATTTTAATTTTATTGTATCATTCATTCGATGATATATATATATATATATGAACCAAGGAATATGAAAAGACCCAGAAAGAGACCAATGAACAGATGGGATAAGGATATTAAAAACTTTCTTGGAAAACTGTGGAAAAGAGAGGCACTGAATCGAACAAAATGGAAAATCATGGAAGAGGCCTTCATCCAGCAGTGGATTAACAGGGGCTGAAGATGATGATAATGATGCTGATGATATATATATATATATATATATATATATATATATATATATATATATATATATAATATGATTTATTTTCATAATTTTTCATCTCTTTTTGAACTGTTTTCATCTTTATAAATATAAATAATATATACAGACTTATAAACCAATGCTTCAGTACCGAGAAATTAGAATTGAATTAGAGAACTATAAGTATAAAAAGTTAATTTTATAGAAATCGAAATTTAAACTTATGCTCAACGTGACATTAAATTGTTGTCAAAACATTTTGTAGTTTAGTTCATTGGGTATGATGGACTCACTTTTAAAAATATAGTTACAATACTTTCATACCAAATAATATATGAATAATATAGTTTACTAATACAAATATTAGGTTGTAACATATCAAGTTGCCGAATTTCAGTCAGTCAGAGGTCGACCGCAATTGAGAAAGTTTCTGTGCAATATTTTACAACTTCATCAATTTGGAACTGACTTATCGACTGTACCCTTCAATTTTTTTTTATTTAAAAAAATTAAGTTATTTTTAGAAAAAAATGGAGTTACTTTTATTTTTTTATACTCTTTAACAGGAGGGTGTCCACAAAAGATTGGCGTCTACTTTTTTTATATAAGTTCAAGTTGGGACACAATGCAGCGGTAGTAGGTAGAAATAATAAGTGAGCTTTCGGAGAAGGGTAAGCTAGCTAGAGAACAATTCAATTATGGTTCAAAACATTTCGTTCCGCAAATATGAATCTCGACAATGAGCCTCAAGGAAGGCACAAAACCATTGTGAACGAAGAACATTCGAGAGTCATGGTGGAAGCTAATCCACATACAACAGTTCGAGCTCTCGGATATGATTTAAGTGTTAGTGTTTATGACTGTTTATCGTCACCTCGCTGCAATAGGAAAGGTGAAAAAGCTGGATAAGTGGGTACCGCACGAATTGACAGACGGTCATAAACTGAGACGCTTAGAAATCTGTTCTTCATTGATGATTCGAAATGATAAAACGCCATTTTTAAATCGAATCATTACTTGCGATGAAAAATGGATTCTGTATGATAACAGAAAAAGATCTGTACAACGGTTAAATGCAAATGAAGCTCCAGGACATGTACCCAAGCCGTCATTACACCAAAAAAAAACTTATGGTTATTGTGTGGTGGACAAATAAAGGAATAATCCATTATTCTTTTTTAAAATCAGGCGAAGCAATTGTGGCTGATTCATATTGTCACAAAATTGACAATATGAATGAAAAATTAAAAACAAAACAGCCAATGCTAATCAATAGATATGGGCAAATACTATTGCAAGTCAATGCTCGATCACATATACCTCGAATCACAATCTCCAAATTAAATTCATTAAATTATGAAATTTTACCGCATCCTTCTTATTCGCCAGATCTTTCGCTGACAGACTATCATCTTTTTCGCCACTTGGAATATTATTTAAGAAATAAAAAATTCCGAAACCATACAGAAGTGATTCAAGGATTCGAATACTTTATAAGCTCTAAAAATGTTAATTTTTATAAAAATGGGATAAACAATCTAATTTATCGTTGGCAAAAGACCATTGAGGCTGATGGGTCTTGTTTTGATTAAATATATTTTGTTTTGTTAAAAATATTGCGTTTTAATTCTCACCTACAAATTCCGCAATTTCATATGTTACACCCTAATAATTGAATATGTTGATCTCGATGTTTGTAAGTTCAGTTTATTTAAAGTTTTTATTAAAATTTTGGTGTCTATTGGTTTTTTTTTTTATTTTTAATTCATTTTTGCTCATTTTTTCATATTTTAGGAAACGAATTAAAGTAATATATTGTTATTCGGTTGATAGGAAAGTAATTTCGGTTTTTGATTTATGAATTCTAACCATATTTTTTTTCCAATAAAATTTCCATTCTATCGTGTACATTTTAATATCATTTTTAAGTGCATTTTCGGTCTGTATTTTAGTAACATCAGTTTTGGTTTTATTATTAATTCTGCTTCAAGCTGGGATATTGAATTAAAGATGAAAAATAAGCTAATAAGAGTAATTTTCTGTATGAGTTCAAAACGAGTGGTAAAGCAGTAGAAACTGCTCATAAACTGAACGATGCTTTTGGTGTGGGTACTGTTAAGGAATGTACGGTGCAATGGTGGTACCAAAAATTTCGAGCTGAGAACGACAACTTTGAAAACGAAGGTCGCGGACGTCCTTCTTCAGTTCATAATGACTAACTAAAAGGGTTATTTGAATTAGAACCATGCACAACAAATCAAGAGCTTGCATAAAAAGTAAGCATTAGTTATCCAATAGTTCTGAATCACCTAAAACAGCTAGGAAAACCAAAAAATCTTGACAAATAGGTGCCACATGAACTGAACGAAAACCAAAAAAATCGCCGTTACGAAGTTTGTTCTACGCTTCTTTTACGCAACAGAAAGGAACCATTTCTCGATCATATTGTAACATGCGACAAAAAGTTGATCATTTACAACAAAAATCGGTCTGGACAATGGTTGAATAAAAATGAAGTCACAAAGCATTTCGCGTAACCGAAATTACACCAAAAGCAAATTATGTTGACTGTTTGGTAGTCTGCGTTCGGTATACTCCACCACAATTTTTTGAATTCTGTCGAAACCATTACAGATGAGTTATTGTCAAGAAATCGAAAAAATGAACCAGGAACTGAGACGTCTGGTCCCCGTATTGGTCAATCGAAAATGTCCAATCCTGCTGGATGACAATGCACGACTACACGTCTGACGATTGACCCTCCGATAGTTGATGAATTGGGCTATGAAACATTGCCTCATTCAGCATACTCACCAGATGTATAGCCAACAGATTATCACGTGTTGAAGCATTTCGACAACTTTTTATAGGGTAAGGTCTTCGACATAATTAAAAATAGCAATCTCAAACTTAACAAAAGTCAAAAAAAATACAGTTGTTAGTTTGACATCTATGAAATATAACCTCACAAAGTTGTTCTCTATTGGAAAACTCTTTTTGATGAAAACCGTATGAAAAACGATTCAGTATTTCTGGACTTTTTTTGTTATACATAAACTAAAATATTTAGCGATTAACATATTTGCTTAAATTTTAACTTAAATTTATGTACAGAAACAAATAAATCAATTTTGATGAATGTTACGTAGAAATTGAGTACCAATAATGAATTTAAGTATGTTCTTTATATAATTGCGCACTCGAGAATAAAGAATATGAGATTTGTCTGAAAAATAATGATTATATCAAGAAAAAACGACTTGAAACATTACACAGAATAACCGTAATCTCCTTTGAAATTGTTTTTATTCGCATGCGCATACTACTGTTGTGATGTTTTCAGTTTCAATAGCAGAATTTTAAGTTCTACTTTGTTATTTATCTTTTCTATTAGTTATCCTTATCTAGCTGTTTGATTAAAAAGTATACCCTTTTACCTAGTATTTCATTTTAAGGAATAGCATGAATTTACTTGGGTTATGAATTTACTATCTCTAGCAAACATTTTTGAACTGAAAATTAAAATAAACTGATGAATATTTAAAATTTAAATTAAATTTTTATGAAGGGTATTGAAATTTAAATTTAAACCACGTTCCATTCAGACTATTAAATAGTTTAAATAACGAGTCTTCCTGTTTTAAACTGAAATCCGATCACTCAGTGGAGCATCATATAATATGGGGTTATTTTCTCACAGTTTAACAATTCTAAACCTTCTTGTTCTTACCGGTGAAAATTTAAAAAAAAAATTCACCGGGACCTTTTATATAACTCAGTGTTTTATCGTTGGTTAATATTTTTCTCTTTTATTTTTGTAACAGATTTGATAAATACACACACAAAATGTACTTTATCATTTATTCGATTTAGATTAATGCTAGTAATATGATTCTATACAAAATATTGAAAAAGATTTATTTTAAGTTACAGTTACTACAGGATATAATATCCTACTACAATAGTTGCAGTTTGATTTTTTTATGTTTTACTATCGTAGATTGTGTATTATTACAATACTAGTATATAGCCCGTAAAATTTACAGGAAAGTAGAAAGAAACATAGAAAAAAAACTGTTTTTACATGAGCATTATATGAGCCTAATATATTTAAATATAAAAAAATTTAAGAAAAAAACTTAATGAATTAAACTTGAAACCTATGAGCTGATAAAGCAAACATTTCTCACCACCATAGGTACTTGCCACTTAGTTCTACGGACAAAGTGACGAGAAATGTGGGTTTTTATTGTATAGATTTTCAGTAAAAGTAAATATTTGAGTAAGTTCTCGAATTTTTACAATTTTTCAAAAAGTTATGATTTTTTATTTAACCCAATTATGAATTAATAATTAGTATCTCGAAATGTGGAAAATAAAGCCGGGTAGGTTGATTTTTAATCAAAAAAAACAAATACAAAATATGAATGTTTACAAAAACAAACAAACAACTAAAATAACAAAGTACTTAAAAATAAACAACGAGATCAAAGAGCGCGCTGATTTTTCAAATAGTCCATTTGCGTGTGACTTATTGTATCCAGTCGTCGACAGCTGTAGTGAAAGAAGTACCTGTTTCAAAATAATGAATTGTGAAAATGCTATACTGTAACGAAAATCTATTAACGAAGAACTAAACAAATACTCTATAGATGCATAGATAAGTAGAATAATTGATTGTTCACAAACAGAATAACAGTCGAATGAGAGCTAGAGGACGGGCTCATTTTCAAATAACGATTCTAATATAATGACAGTTCGTTTCGTTTATTGACTGACCGTATGCGTGTTATTTAATCAAAAAGGAATGTAACAAAAAAGTGCTTTGATTAAAAAAAGGGCCTATCAAATTATGTTACATATATTGAGAGCTCATTCATGATTTTATAATTACAATCCTAGTGTATATGGATAATAATATAATTCGGTTGAATATTCAATATTTACAGTGTGCCATATTCAGCTACTAATAGCCATAACTTATACTCTTAGGCATATATATATATATATATATATATATATATATATATATAGAGAGAGAGAGAGAGAGAGAGATACAGAGAGAGACAGAGAGAGAAAGAGATAATTATGTATATATATATATAGAGAGAGAGAGAGAGATAATTTTATATATATATATATATATATATATATTGAGAAAGAGAGAGAACGAGAGATAGATTATAAACTTATAATTGAAGTTATAGTAATTTTGGTATAGAGTTTTGAATAAATAATCGAAAACATTTATTAATTAAATGCGTTTAGTTCCAAATGTCAATTATTCAGATATTTTTTAAGTTTTACGCGGACTAATTATTTTGTACTGTTTGTTTTTTTAAATTAAACATTAAAAACCGTATTGTGCGAATTTTAAAAAAGAAAATTATTTAAATGCAGTGTGGCGTAAAGAGGACAAAACGATTTGAATAAATAATATTTTTTTTTGTTTAAATGTTTCTTTCCTCTTCTTTTCAGAATTTTATAAATAAAACTTGGAGAATTTACTATGGAAAGGTATACGACGGGACAACATACCGAAATGATTGAAAGTTATTTTGAAAATCGACATTCAATTATTTTGACGTAGAGAGCATATGGTCGTTATTTTAATGTTCGAACAGGGCCATCGAAGTCGATAAATAATCGTTTGGTTGTACGCTTTCGATAACAAGGTGCCGGTAGTAACTGTCCAAGATTTGAAAAACATCATTCAGGTCTAACTGAGGAAAATGCGTACAGGAGAGTATTGAGCAAAGTTTTGAAACATCAACCGGAAGATATTCAACCAAACTTGGAATATCTCGAAGGTGGCTGCAAAGGATTTTGGCCGCATTGAAAATGTTTCCATACAAAGTGCAGCTTGTATAAGAGCTAAAGTTAACAGATTATCAGCATCGCCTTGATTATGCAATTTGTTTTCGTCAACAAGCAGAAGAAAATAATGAATTTATTTATAATTTGATTATGAGTGATGAAGCTCGTTTCCAGTTAAATGGCTTCGTGAACAGACAAAACTGTAGAATGTGGACTATAGAGGTTCCAGGAGCACTTCATCAGCGACAATTACACCCACTTTAGTGTACTGTTAGGTACGAAGTAACATCAAAAAAGATTATAGGGCTTTATTTCTTTGAAAATTAAGACGGTATTACTGTAACCATAAATGGTGCTCAATACCGTATGATGATAGAAACTTTTTTAACGGAAGCTGTTGATAATCGTCCACAGATGTGGTTCCAACAAGATGGAACCTCTGCATACACAGCAAGACCCGTTATGGAACTTTTACGGGACATTTTTGGCAAACGCATAATTTCAAGAAACAGCGATTTTAATCGGTATGCGCGTTCGCCAGATTTTAGCACCCCTGATATTTTTTTGGGATACTTATGAAATATACTTCGAAAATGTATACGTCAATAAGCAAAAAAAACCATCTTTCAGCTAAAGAATAACATACGAAAAGAAATTCGAGCGTTATGTCCAGAAATCCCGAGAGAAGTGATGGAAAATGACTTAGAAACAGGTCGATTTTGTGAAACAGAAAATGGGAATCATTTTTGTGATGTAATTTTTCATGTGTAATCTGAAAAAAATCTTCATTCTTGTATTGTATTTTGTGAAATAAGAAAAGATGAAAATATTACAAAAGGAAAAAAATATTCACTTTTTAAAGCCGTTCGTTCTTTTTGCGCCACTCTGAATAAAAAAATATTTATTTAGGCTTATGTCCACTATGAAGAATTCTAACTAGGGTCTTCATAAATAAAGTAAATACTCTTTATGGTACTATAATACTTGAAAAATTTTGTTAATTGCAAAGTCAAATTACAGAGTATTTCACGTACTGACACAGTAATAATACATGTTTTTTTTAAAAAAAATATAATAAGAACAATATGGTAATATTTATACTATTTTATGATAGTCTTTTGTGAAACCTATTTTAATAGTAGTATTTTAATGGTCTCCTGTATCACAACGCTAAGATAATATCGTTATATAAAATATTGATATTTTTTCAATACTTTCAGTATTGATAATTTAAGACTGAAAATATAGATTGAATACTACCAGATTAATCCTGTGGAAGGAAGATTGTGATACCATTTTCAGTTCTCTCGCATAATTCCAATTATATTTTCTCTTGTTTATAAAATGTGTAAGCTAATAGGCGTGAACTTGAAAAATGAATTTAGTTCTAGTCGAAATTAGTATTTAAGTTCCTTAATTTGCATTAAATCAAAACGTTACAAGCTTAAGAAAATAAAAGAAAATATTTCTCGGTTAAAAAATTATCTACGTGGGGATGATTGAAAAGTTCGCGGCCTAACATAGAAGTGGCAGGAATATTTTAAATATTTGTGGCGCATTACAAAACGATATCTATCTTGTACATAACCTCAAAGCCTATATTATTGTGCCAAGCAGTTTTCTGCAAACATCAATTTAAATAAAGCTCTTTTTGTGCCGTTGTTGAAATGAATAGAGTTGAACATCATGCGGTGATAAAGTTTTTTTTGTCAAAACAGGCTTTATATCGACAGAAATTTTTAATGAGAAGAAAAATATATTTGGTGATAGTGGACCTTCGTATATAATCATGAAGAAGTGAGAAGACGAATTTAAATGTGGCTGTGCAAGTTTACAAGTTAATTCGCGTAGTGGATATTCAAAAACTGCAACGACAGAATAAATCATCCGCAAAGTGCATGATTTTGCCTCATAAGATCGGTGATTGAAGGTGTCTGAAATTGATAAAGTTGTGGGTGCCTCAGGTAAATGCGTGTTACACACCCTAACTGAAGATTTAGGTATGAAAAAGCTATCGGAAAGATAGTTGCCGCGTTTGCTGATAATTGATCATAAACGCATTCGAGTACAAATTTCCCAAGATTGTTTGGATCGATTTAAGAAGCATATAACTGACTTTATCCAGCGATTTGTGATTACAAAGAGATTTGGATTCATCATTACACTCAAGAGTTAAAATAACAATCAAAGCAATGAAAACATGGTGATTCTCCGCCTCCAAAAAAAGCAACATCAGTTTCAACTGCTGAAAAAGTTATGGTTTCATTTTTTTAGGATGCTAAATGGACCCTGCTAATTAAACACCTTCTAAAGAGTTGAACAATAACAGGAGAGTATTATTCTAAACTTTTGGATCGACTCAATCAAACAATTCGTGAGAATAGATTAGGTTTATCAAAGAAAAAAATCATTTTCCATCAGGATAATGCACGTCTTCATACAAGTGTTGCATCCATGGCAAAACTCGCTGAATTGAAGTACGACTTGCCGCCCCATCCAATCTATTCTCCAGATTTGGTCCCTCCAGTTTTTCGTCTGTTCCTAAAACTTATATATTCTTTCATAGTTAGATCGTGAACTTTTCAAATTGCCCGCTCGTACAATATACAGTTAAAATTATCTGCTTCAGTTTTAAGTGAAAAATAAGAGTTCTTCCAATTCTGAATAATATTTTTCCGACAGATATAATACTTTCTGTTTTTAAAGTATTTTAGTTATTGTCAAGATCTGATCCTCATGTAAGAACACTGATGTACTAAACATATTGAATTAAAAATATTGATGCAAGAAAGACTGAATAACGCTGTTTAAATATTTGTTCATTCCTAGTGCTTATTGAAGATCACAGTATCGTTCGTCGATCAAGGACATTTTCTTAACTTATTGATTAAGTGTCTTCTACACTCATGATATATGAATGAATTTTTGTAACGATTTGGATTTAGTATTATGATATATTATGTTTTTTTAACAAGTCCATAATCTTTTTATAACATTGTCAGAGTTGAAGGAGATGTATTGTTTTTACTTGTTGACCGTTTGAATCGTTACTGTGAATTCAATTAGTCCACGTAGTGTAAAACATTAACCTTGTCGTATGATGATTACGAATCGGGTTTGCAACGTTTGAAATTTATTTACAGACTCTCGTTTATTGTTTACTATGTGTAGTAAAACTCAGCTAATGGATGGCCGGCGGAGTAAAGGTCTTGTTATGGACCCGTTATGTAATAACTTTGTGATTGTTATTATTGTGTTAAAACTATTCCATGGGCCCATTATCTACTCTAATTAAATTTTAATTTATTTAACAGGTAAAATGTAATGAGAAATTCAAAATGTTTACGAAATTCGTGTTCTTTGACAACAAATAAAACAGACATTGTTTAACAACCGTATTTGTTCTTGACGATGTCATAGCTACATATTTATCAGAATTTCTGATATTATTTTTATAAAATAAAGATTTATTAGCAGACAAATTGTTACATTAGTTGACATAAAGACTTGGCGAGAGGAATATACACAAGATTTATTTACTAAATAAACGCATATTGGTTTATAGTTTGTAATTATTATAAGAAGATGATTTGAGCTATGTTTGGTTTTATCGCAAAGCAAACTTAGATTACAGAGATCAAATGAAATGAAAATACTATCCACTGTGCTAATAAACTGGAATTAGTTCCAATATTGATTTAATAGGAGATATTTAATCGTACATCAGTAAGAAATATTACAAATATAAAATTTAAAAAAAAAACGAAAAATGAAAGAAAAATAATATTTCAGACTTCCATATACTTTATAGACATAGCTAAAATTTAATGATAACATTATCTGTATTTTAGAAGAACAGTTAGACTGCGACAGATTAAATGGCTAATAACAAATAAAACAGTATAATAATTGATTATTGAATCATCAACAAAAAAATCTAAAATCCTTGTAAAAGTTGTTGATAGTCAAAAAATTAATGCATATTATTTAAAAAATCTAAATAAGAATGATAAAAGAGGGTGTGGTAAATGTAAAAATTGTATGTGATTTTGAACAAAAATATTGTCTTCGAGGACTAACATGAAATAAAAAAATATCTGTTATATAGTTGTTAAGGTATGATCAAAAGAAATTTTCTACGCCAGGAAAGAAGTGTGTATTAGGTGTTGGAATTAATTCGTAGCGTTTTACGAGAGATGGCGTAGGTAGTACATTAATCCATTGTTCCCTTTAACCAAATATTCCCCGTAGAACAGTTGTCCTTAGGCGTACAGTACATGGCGGTTTCAGTACATGTCATTTGGTTGAAGCGTAAATAACAACACTTTGTACTTTATCGAATATGTCGAATTTCGTGCCGGATAAATTGTTTTTTTACGGGAGTTTTACTTCATTACTTTAACATGAAAGAAAGTGCTGCCGAAAGTTATCGTATTTTAGTGGAAGTTTATGGTGACCATTCTCTAGCTGAGCAAACGTGTCGGAAGTGGTTTGCGCGTTTCAAAAGTGGTGATTTCGACCTGGAAAACGACCTGGACAGCCGAAAAAGTACGACGATGAAGAATCGGAGGCATTGCTTAATGAAGACCCATGTCAAACACTTCAAAAATTGTCTGAATCGTTGGGAATTGACTTGTCAACGGTAGGAAAACGCCTTAAAGCCATAGAAATGATCCAAAAGCAAGGAAATTGGGTCCCATACGAATTGAAAGCGAGGGACGTTCAAAGGCGTTTTTCTACCTGTGAACTGCTGCTTTAACGGGAGAAAAGGAAGAGATTTTTGCATCGAATTGTCACGGGTGATAAAAAGTGGATCAATTACGACAAACCCAAGCGCAGAAAGTCATGGGTTAAGCCCGGCCAACCATCAACACCAGCGGCGAAGCCATATATCCATGGATCCAAGCCCATGATCTGCATTTGGTGAGATCATAAGGGTGTGATCTACTATGAGCTGCTCAAACCGAATGAAACCATCACTGGGGATCGTTACCGACTACAATTGATGTACTTGAGTCGTTCATTGAAGAAAAAACGGTCGGAATACTTCGAAAGACACGACAAAGTGATTTTGCAGCACGACAATGCTCGTCCGCACGTCGCAAAACCGGTCAAAACTTACTTGGAAACGCTCAAATGGGAAGTCCTACCCCACCCGCCATATTCTCCAGATATTGCTCCTTATGATTACCACTCGTTTCGATCGATGAGTCATGGCCTGCCTGGGCAGAAGCTCACTTCTTATGAAGATTGTAAAAAATGGGTCGATTCGTGGATTGCACCAAAAGACAAGGCTTTCTTCCGACGTGGTATTCGTCTTCTGCCCGAAAGATGGGAAAAAGTAGTGGTTAACGATGGACAATACTTTGAATGGTATGTTTTTTCAATTTCATTTAAAATAATCGATTTTTTTCATGAAGAAAACGCTACGAATTAATTCCAACACCCAATATAATATTTTAAGTTTCCTTTTCTGTATCATCTCAATATCTTAAAATCACTCTCAATAGTAATTAATACACGAGTATTTTTTAGCTATCGCTAGCACGTTCTTTTTTGAAATAAAAGACAAATCTGAACTTTTTTCCATTAAACCTTGTGCAAACATTTTTATTTAAAATTAAATATGATTGTTTTTTGTGTCTTTGAAAAGTTATTTTCATGGTTCAAACATATAGATTGATTTTATATATACTCGAAAGTAAATTCTAGAAAATGTAGACATTAACATTTCTAATAAATTTCAGATGTTGCTTACTGAATGTATGTATTCGTATAGTGTGGAATAAAGGTATTTTTTTAATCAAATACGCGAATAAAACTTTGAAATCAGTCAACGATTATGTATGAACCATGTAAAAGTGATATCCGCGAGGATGACGTGTGTGTACACAAGTTAAGCATTGTTCCAGGTGACACATCCGCTTATTATTCAACGAATTTATCTGAAATTCTCATCGAAGCAGTCCGAAAATAACCGTTTCATAATGAGAAAAAAATATCGTGTTTTATGCTGCTCGATGTTTTATCTGTGTCTCGCGATATTACCGATCGAACGTGTCCGTCCGGCCGGTAATATCATGAGACAGAAGCGCGAACATCGTTCAAATGCGATCATATAAAAAATATCTCTCCTGCTTCACTGGATATCGACATTGTATTTCGGTTATCGACAAACGCGTCGGTTTCAAAATACTTATGACATATTACATCACATAAATGTGTATGTGCGAGCGGGTCTTTATATTTACACAAACATTCCAGTCATATATACACATGTAATAACGTAAAGTTCCCTTTTATGAAATTAGTGCGATATAAATAAATATTTTCAGCGGAACGATTTCAATCTTTTCTGTAACTCTCATCGCTAATTTCATTGAAGATATCAAATATTTACGATTCGTAAAAAATATATTAAACAATGTTTTTATAGAAATGAATAATACGAGTACGTGGTCATTAAATTAAATTATCATCGTGCGTAGGTGTATATATATATATATATATATATATATATATATATATATATATATATATATATATATATATATATTGGGTGTTGGAATTAATTCGTAGCGTTTTCTTTATGAAAACGATCGTTTATTTTAAATGAAATTGAAAAAAACATATCATTCAAAGTATTATCCATCGTTAGCCACTACTTTTTCCCATCTCTCGGGCAGGAGACGAATACCACGTCGGAAGAACGCCTCGTCTTTCGATGCAATCCACGAATCGACCCATTTTTTGCAATCTTCATAAGAAGTGAGCTTCTGCCCAGACAGGCCATGACTCATCGATCGAAACAAGTGGTAATCAGAAGGAGAAATATCTGGAGAATACGGCGGGTGGGGTAGGACTTCCCATTTGAGCGTTTCCGAGTATGTTTTGACCCGTTTTGCGACGTGCGAACGAGCATTGTCGTGCTGCAAAATCACTTTGTCGTGTCTTTCAAAGAATTCCGGCCGTTTTTTCTTCAATGCACGACTCAAGTGCATCAATTTAGTCGATAGTGATCCCCAGTGATGGTTTCGTTCGGTTTGAGCAACTCATAGTAGATCACACCCTTATGATCCCAGCAAATACAGAGCATGAGCTTGGATCCATGGATATTTGGCTTCGCCGCTGGTGTTGATGGTTGGCCGGGCTTAACCCATGACTTTCTGCGCTTGGGATTGTCGTAATTGATCCACTTTTCATCGCCCGTGACAATTCGATGCAAAAATCCCTTCCTTTTCTCCCGTTGAAGCAGCAGTTCACAGGTAGAAAAACGTCTTTCAACATCTCTCGGTCTCAATTCGTATGGGACCCAATTTCCTTGCGTTTGGATCATTCCCATGGCTTTAAGGCGTTTTTCTACCGTTGACAAGTCAACTCCCTACGATTCAGACAATTCTTGAAGTGTTTGACATGGGTCTTCATTAAGCAATACCTCCAATTCTTCATCGACGAACTTTTTCAGCTGTCTAGGTCGTTCCTTGTCTTCCAAGTCGAAATCACCACTTTTAAAACGTGCAAACCACTTCCGACACGTTTGCTTAGCTAGAGCATGGTCACCATAAACTTCCACTTAAATGCGATGACTTTCGGCAGCACTTTTTTTCATGTTAAAGTAATGAAGTAAAACTCCCCGCATCAACAATTTATCCGGCACGAAATTCGACATATTCGATACAGTACAAAGTGTTGTTATTTACGCTTCAACCAAATGACATATACTGAAACCGACGCCTAAGGACAACTGTTCTACGGGGAATATTTGGTGAAAGGGAACAGTGGAAGAATGTACTACCTACGCCATCTCTCGCAAAACGCTACAAATTAATTCCAACACCTAATATATATATATATATAGTAGAACCACGATTATCCGTGACCCGATCAACAGTTTATTCGGTTAACCTTGCATTACCTGTTCGTGTCTAAAAATGTTAATTAGTCAGTTATTTGTGCGCACATTCCGTTTAACCGCAGGCCATTGTTCTCGAGGAATCCCCGTTCGTGTGGAAATTGAAGTTCCAGTAGTACATAAACATTTGTATTCAAAGGGTTTGCTGGGAAAAAATATGTTATTATTGAGCAACGCCCCCTCACATCCCAGTTCAGACATCCTTAAGACTGAAGATGGTCAAATTTTCGTGACTTATTTGCCATCTAACGTTACATCCTTCATCCAGCCTATGAATCAGGGAGTGTTAGCGACTTTCAAGCGGATGTATAGAAAGTCTTTATTGCATGCTGTCTTAACAGAAGACACAGATTTTTTAAAAAAATATAAAAAATAGACAATCACTGATGCAATTTATTCTACAGCTGAAAGTTGTTCGAAAATAACAACTTTGACTCTACAAAGATCTTGAAGGAAGTTATTCCCAGATATTGTTGTATCTGAAAACGACGGTATCGGGAATAAAGACTCTGATCAAATTATTCTAGAGTCACTAATAGAAATTGTGTAAAACATTAGCGGTTTTGAAGAGGTGGATGGAGATGATCTTGAAGAATTGCTGAAAATAAATGAGGAAGACCCATGATACGAGATCAAAGACAACTCAGCTATATTATCAGAAACTCTAGGAAATATCCGCACTAATGATGGCGATGATGAGGAATCTGTTACAAAAGTTTTAACGTCAACAAAAGTATTTTTTGATGATCGCCTTTCTTG
>CM068317.1:22928291-22947400 GCA_034766995.1 Acanthacorydalis orientalis
TTTCTTAAGTTTATATTTTCTGTAACTACATTTAATATATGTACCATCTTTTACATACTATTTATCTAAAACTATCCGAAGATGAAATATGTGAAATAAAATGTAGAAAATAGAAAATCAAGTA
Organism: Acanthacorydalis orientalis; assembly: GCA_034766995.1. Classification (NCBI taxonomy): domain Eukaryota; kingdom Metazoa; phylum Arthropoda; class Insecta; order Megaloptera; family Corydalidae; genus Acanthacorydalis; species Acanthacorydalis orientalis. The sequence continues at coordinate 22,928,416 of CM068317.1, forward strand.
ATACAAAAATACGAAGACTACTAGAATAATAAATGAAATAAAGAAAGAGGCATAGCAAACATTCATAATATACTAAGAACTTTATAGAAATCTACAAAGCACACATATATAGTTCGGAAGGTATATTAATTGTAATTCCAGGTAATTATCAGTTTAATTTTCTTTGTTACAATACTAACGGTTCAAAGCAATTAGTTTACAATACAGTAATTTAAGATATTGTGGGATTTGATACTGAATAATAGATGTAACATAATGAATCTGATCCTTTTGAATAATGGCAGGGTTTTGCATAACTTAATGTAATTATAATAAATTAATAATACAAGTATAATAAATTCATTTTAAACAGGAATTATCATATTACTAATGTGATTTCAAAATATACTAAAATAGATAAATAAATAAGCGAATACATATAACTATAAGTCTTCAACAAATTCTATAATTCAAAAAATACTTTTCTTGGATTCAAATTTTAATTTTTCTTGGAAAATTTTCATATGTTACTAACGAACACTGAAAATACTTCAACATGTTTCTATTATGAATAAGCAGTACGAAGGAAAGTGTATTCTAAATATGTTCGTTGGCTATTGCTGAATTCTAAAGAAGAATGTTCTAACGAATAAAATGTACACCAAAATCTCGGTTTGCGTTATTAATTGGTACCACAGAACGCCAACGCACATCGAAATAATCTGTTACGTACATAGTGTTTTTATAGGACTTCTTTTAATTCGTTTCATCTAATTAAATAATACATATCATGAAGAAAATTGAGCCAAATTGAAATGTATAGTGATTAAAATTAAAAAAAATAGTCTTTAATTAATTATAATAAAGAAAATTAGTCAAAGATAGTATTAATGTAATTTATTTGTAATTTAAATACATATATATATATATATATATATATAATAAATATTTTTTATTCTGAACTGGAAGATTAATCGGTATCCATTGCATATTTTGATCATGAAACCCGAATTGGGTCAAACTGAAGCGTCCCATAAACCTAGTGTTAATATCATGTGTCAGTTATCCGGTGTGAGATGACATGCCGTATAAAATAATACTAGAAGTACATGAAGAATTAGAGTTACTGTTTTAAAAAGTAATGCGCGTTTACTGTTATAAAATAACATTGTTATTTGAAAAAAGCATCGAACACTTTCCATACATATTCATATTCGGACTTGAATGTTGGCCACCTGTTTCGGAATACAGATGAATCATCCGACAATTAATTCCGTGACATGCGAAACGACAATACAACCTGACTGATACATAAATGTTCGGTTTTTTATGTTTTTTTTTTCGTTATCGTCAATGATAATATCTCGGTTAAATAATGATCAGAGTCGGTCTCTGAAACATATACAACATTTTATCAACCGAGCAAATATAGCGCACGGCGGGGTACGTTTAACAATTTTTTTCCCAATATTTATAACAGTGTTTCGTGTATGCGTGTAAATAAAGTATCAAAACTCACTTCAACGTCCACGATGAATAATAACGTATCTAACGGCCGTCGGCGTCTGGAATATTCGTTATTATAGTTTATAACGCGAATTGTTGTCATTAGTCAGCTAGATTGGACGGTCGATTTCATTTAAGTACGAGAAAATAAATGGGACGGAACTGGAAAAGGTAATCGATGCGGAGTCGACATATTTTCATCAGACTGCTCGTTCGCACAACGACTGTTCCTTTAAAATCGCCTTGTATGCAATTAAAGATTTACAGTTTGTGATTTTTCCGTTTAAATTTCAAGCAAAGTTAATTAAACAGAAAAATAAGTTAACACATATCCGGCCGGAAGACGTCATTTCCGTTTTACAGTAAATGAATGACTCGTTTTTTTTTTAAAAAAATCCGAATAAATTAAAATGAAATTTTTACCAAACAGAGATATTTCTATGTAACGCTATTTTCAGCTTTAGTTGCGACACATAATGGTACAAATGTAAAATAAATGCGTTTAACCCTTATGCGACCGAAAAGGTTCCCGGGTACCTTTTGCGATTTGAAATTATTTTTAAAAGCGTGTTTTATTGTATTTTTTAGTTAGTCTGTGCACTTTTTTCCATGTTAAAATATTTCGTTAAGATTTTACACCCACTAGTGACGGTAAAGATACCCGGGCATCTTTTAAGATTTTTTTATGGAATGTGTAATAAATAAGACAAAAAAATGAAATTTCTTTTGTTTTTATTTGCGAAAAATTAAAATAAGAGAAAATATATAGAAAAATTATTTGACTATTTAGTGGCAAATCTCACAAATTGGTTCGCTCCCGCAGTGTTCATTATAAATCGGTTTTAAACAATTAGAATAAGCTTTTTGAGTCTTAAGTTCTTTGTGGTTAAATTGGCGGCAAATAGAGTAACTTACAACTACAGGAGTACGTCCAGTATTACTCCAACTTAGTTGTTGTGCTGTAGTTGCTGCAACTAGTACTGATTATCAATTAACGTCCAATAACCGATTCTATGGTGTTTCGAGAAATGTTTTCCAATTACTTTTGGAATTGTTGAGCGAAATTCGACAGATGACATACACAACTGATTGGCAAGATCTTTCAGGAATGTTCGTCGTCTATCAGTTGGTTTGAGTCATGAATTAAGCTCCTTATATATTATATATGCAGCCAAAGCAGCAAAATCTAGCATATTATAAAATAATGCTAAAGGGCGACGACTAGTTTTGCGCTTAACTGTATACTTATATAATATTTGATCCTAATATCAACTCATGCTTTCGTTTGATTGTAGTATTTTATGATTTTTGGTTTCGCTGCGGTTGTGTGATCTACTCGGCTGTTATATGCATTGATAATAGAAATATAACCGATTTTTTTTGAGATATATTAGCATACTGATGCGTTTTTGTTGAATGCAAAATTATTTGAATTTACGGTTCTTTCCTTAGAGGGCTGCATGTATGATGGAAAGAATCTTTTATTTTTTCTTACAGTGCCAACTAAAGTCAAATTCCATGAATTCAAAATTTAAAGATAGATATTTCTTATCAACTAGACTAATACCATCTTTGTTCATATTCAAAATATATAATGAACAATAATGATTGTTCATTATATTTCACTTCTATTTCATTCAAAAACCTTGAATAAAATCGAATTCTATAAATTTTCCAAACATGTAATTTCATGCTGAAAAACGTCTAAAACAAGATACTTATTAAGAATGTGTTAAGTACTCTCTACAATTATATATATATATATATATATATATGTACGTACAATAAATATAATGATCAATTATATTTAATTCAAGAACCTTGAATGAAATAGAATTCTATAAATTTTCAAAACATGTCATTTCATGCTGAAAAATGACTAAAACACAAATTTTAATTCATTTAATATTTAACAATATTTCATTATGTTCAATATTTCGCCAAGACAAAAAAATAATAATGTTTCAACTACAATTATAATAACCTTGTATGTACTTGCAATTTATTGCAAGTATATGCAATGTTGGATATATTTGAATATATTAACAATTATCACTACAACAGGCAACACTGCTTCCATGAACTTTCCATGTAGCTGTTAAATGTACTGATATTTTTTACTCATTATTAAGATGCTCTCTTTTCCTTTTTAAATTACTAAAGAGTTCTGCTCCCTACTCGTACGATTGCCGAAACCTGGGGGAGGGGGCTCCGCACACGCTCGCTTCGCTCGTACCGCATATATTAGCTCAATATTGTAATATATATATATATATATATATATATATATATATATATACAATTAATATAATGATCACTTCTATTTAATTCAAGAACCTTGAATAAAATCGAATTCTATAAATTTTCAAAACATGTAATTTCATACTGAAAAATGTCTTAAATACAAATTTTAATTCATTTAATATCTGACAATATTTCATTATGTTCAATATTTCGCCAAGATAAAAAAATAATAATAATAAATGTGTCAACCACAATTATAATAACCTTGCATGTTCTTGTAATTTATGCGTTCTTTGATCATACTCAAAGCGAAAGTTAACAGCCAATGTCAACCTTCAACACCAACATTTTCAAAGGTTTCTTTTAATCGCTTTAAAATAGACAAAGTCACTAAAATGGCTAAATCCATATATTTATTATTACTTTGGTTTATTACTGGCGAAATCCAGGTACAGTTCGAATCCTTTTTTAATTACCATAGTTAAAAAGGATTTCAAAAATTTAAAAACTACAAGAAATTCAGTTATTCTTCTTTTGTGGGGTGTGCTCTTGAATTTTTTGCCTGCAGTGTATGTTAGATTAAAAATGGTCTCTACTCTTTTTTGTGTAACAGAATTCGTAATTTTCATGTACTCAGTGTCACTTGCGTGATTGAGATGAGTATTTTAACAGCTCATTTGTCAAAATTGGTCGAGCCATTTTGAAGTTACAGGGGCACTTTTTTTGGTGCCTGACTAAATGGCGTTTCACAGCCGCTATCTCGATTGAGATGAGTATTTTAACAGCTCATTTGTTAAAATTGGTCGAGCCGTTTTGAAGGTACAGGGGCACTTTTTTTGTGCCTAACTAAATGGCGTTTCACAGCCGCTATTTTGATTTTTTTTTGAAAAACTATACACCTGTTTTTAATCAAGAGATTAAGACAAATCGTTTGACATCTTGGCTATCAAAATTGGTCCAATCATTTGGGCTCTTGGCGGGAACAAATGAACATGGTTACATACACACACACACACACGTACACACATACGCAAAATATTAACGTACATACAGGCGAAAAACTTTACCTTTTTCCTTTCGGCTTAGCCGTAGTTAGGTATAAAGTTTCACTCCAAATTTCATGAAAATGTATTTGATATTTTAAAAGTTATAACCATTTTTGTAAAGCGATGCAACATAGTCAAAAATTTTAAAATATGCCTCCCACATGCATTAGTTTTCACTAAAACAGCACTGACCGTATAAGATTAACATGAAATGACACTTTAATCGAAAAAAATTAAGATAAGAATACAGAAAACAAAACTCGCAATTATTTTCTTACCAAACCTAATAAAAATTAATCTCGTGAATTTACTTTCCTCTTTTGTGCGATCCAAATGCGAGCTATTATAAATAACTGAAACAGAAGGTACACCTTTAGTTTTTGGAATTTTATTTACAGTAAGATATGTGTGCGTGGATGTGTATAATAGGACGAAAATCGATCGTGTAATTTCGACTTAATAAACGTCTTGGTGACGACAAGGAAATTTTGATAAAACGAAATGAAATCAGCGAGTCTCGTAAATACACATAAACGCCGGCCCGTCGAACTGTTGTTTTGTCAGAATGTGTTTCCTTTTATGCTGTTATTTTCGGACGGAAACGTATGTGTGTGTGTGTATGTCGTGTGTGTCGATAATAAGATTGCCGAAATCGTTTTCCATCCACAGTCGGTCTAGCCGACAAGTATGTACGGAGTAAGAAGTTGGTACGTGAAGTATGTGCGGTCCGGAATATAACAGAGATGATCTTTTCTTTTAATACGTCCACTGTATTCTTTTAAAAAGCACCCACGCACACACACACACACATATATATATATATATAATTTTCTCTCTTTGAAAATGGTAGAAATTCTTTGTAAGAGGTTAACAGAAGATATTTTTAATCAAACTGAATACTGCGAGAAAACATTTTTTCGATATTCTAGGTGTCAAATTTTCTTTTTATAAAGATTGTAGACATTCTTCATGAACTCATTTAAGCTTCAAGTGAAAATATCAGCAATCAGTCATTTAGTGCTATTCAGTTTTATTGTATTAATAGTTAATATATGAGGTTGGTGCAAAAATAATTGCGGTCTTAATCATTTTAAACTTGGCGACGAGTTTTCTACCTACCGTTGTCTTTTGTTACGTAGTCTTGTTATATTTTGTGTGATACATCATTGTAGACAATAAAATTAGCATTACTTATTTCAGATTATGTCTCTTGTTTTCATTCTTTAGTGTTGTTGGGTATAACCTTTTAAGTTAGTCATGGAAAAAAGCAAATTTGCGCGATTTTGTTGCATGAGTTTAAATTGGAACGTGAAACAACAGAGACTACTCGAAATATCAAATTTGTTATTAGCGAAGGGTCAATTAGTGAATGTATAGCTCAACACTGGTTCCAAAAATTTCGTAATAGAAACGAAATCCTTGATGATAAGGAGGATTATGGACGTTCTTTAGCTATAGACTATAGCTCAGAATAATGATTTAAAAACCATTATTGGCTTTCGTAAAACAACTAGAGAGGTGGCAGAAGAATTCAGTGTCGATCTTTCAACAGTTGTTCGACATTTGAACCTAACTGGAAGAAGAAAAAAGATGGATAGATGGATGCCGTACGAACTAAACGAACATCAAGCAATTCAGCGATACGAAGTCTGCTCTGCGCTTCTTTTGTGTAACAAAAACGATCGTTTTCTTGATCGCATTATCGCATGTGATAAAAAGTGGATTCTCTATAACAATAGGAAACGTTCATCACAGTGGCTAGATCGAGGAGTATCAAAATAGTTTCCTAAGCCGAAGATTCATCAAAAAAAGATAATGGTCACTGTATAGTGATCGGCAAGTGGCATCATTCACTATGACTTCGGAAATCCCGGTGAAACAATAACAGCAGAAAAATACTGACAGAAAATTGAAAAAAATGGATGAGAAGTTACATCGTTTATGGCCAGAAATAATCAATCGAAGAGGACCAATTCTTCATGACAACGCGTGACCACACGATTCACAAATAACTTTAAAAAAATTAAATGAACTGGGTTATGAAACCTCACCTCACCCACCTTATTCTCCGGACCTGTCTCCGACAGAATATCATTTTTTTAGACATTTGAGTAATTTCCTATGAGAGAAGGTTTTCAAAGATCAAGCATCAGCTCAATGCGCTTTCGATGAATTCGTTAATCCCGGGACTCTAGAATTCTATCTTGTAGGAATAAACAAACTTGTTTCCCGTTGAGAGAAATGTGTGCAGGCCAATGTTTTTTATTTTGATGAATAAATATAATGTTTAATTGATATATGCGTCTTTATACTCGATACGTATAGAAACCGCAATTATTTTTGCACCAACCAAATATGCATATATATATATATATATATATATATATAAATATATATGCACGATATGTATGTTTTATAAGTGCGACTATGAACACACCGCCATTTATCGTTAATGCTGAAGATGTACGCCGCGAGCATTCAACGCATTCGTTTTATTAAAGCGTTGATACGCGTTAATCGTTTAACGCGAGAGCACACAATGCAGTCTATGCGTGAGAATGTACAAAGTTAATTGAATTCTCGAGTTACTTAGTCGAATCTTAATTTTACCACAATGTAAATTTCGATAATGCAACACTTATGGTTTAATTAAAGATAATAATACTCTGTGTTCCGTAATTAAATACGTGTCCGGGCTGTACGTGCGTGCGAGAGCAAACACGCATACATTTACGCACAGAGATTCATCCAGCAGACACAAACTGTCGTTTTATGTGTGCATAGACTGTAGGAAGTGTGTGTGTGAGAGAGAGAGGGTGCCGATACGCGCGCGTGCGGCTGTTATTGTTCATTAGTGTTACCTTTGCACAACGCGGTAAACAGCGTCGTTCTGTTGACGTTATTCCCAATAATGAGAGGTCATCAACGAATTCGTGGAATGCTGTGGAGTCGATCTGTTAATAAATCGAACCGCGTGGTCGACGACACCAGTGCACTGGTTGACGTTGACAGCTTTCGAACGTCAGTGGAACTGATAGGTTCGCGATTTTTAAAATTCACAATGGCGGAGATCGAATTCGGCATCGACACATGCGGCGTGGATTGGTTGAATATGGACGGAGAGAGTATCCGCCACTCGGGGTACTCGAAAACCTGATCACGTGACTCTTTTTCAATTCCAAGTCGAAATGGTATATTTATATGTGAAACGCAGAGAGATTGAAAGTCGACTAACGTGGGTATAAAAATGAAATTTAAGTTAATGAAAGATACAATATATTTATCCAAAAATGAACGGAAAAAATACTTTATGAATTTGATCTTAATTTATATATATATATATATACATATATACATATGTATGTGTGTATATATATATATTTATACATACACACACACACACATATATATATATATATATATATATATATATATATATATATATAGCTATATATAATAAGATTGTGCAAAAATAATTGCAATTTTTACATATCGCGTATATAAATACATATACCAGTTAAAAATTATATTTATTAATCAAAATAAAAACTATTTACATACTTTTCTCACAATGGATAACAAGTTTATTTATTCCTACAAGATAGAATTTCGGAGTCGTGCAATTAACGAATTCATCGAAAACGTTTCGAGCCGATGCTTGATCTTTGAAAACCTTCTCTCGTAGGAAATTACTTAAATGTTTTTAAAAAAATATGATAATCTGTCGGAAACAGATACGAAGAATAACGTGGGCGAGGTGAGGTCTCATAACCCATTTCATTCAATTTTTTTATTCAATGTATAAATATACTTTTCTTCGAGGCAAAAAAGTTGAGAAACGCTGCTCCACAGGACTATTGAATTGTTGTTTAATTTGTTATTTAATTATTCTTTATTAATTTTGGTTATTAGTATTGAATTATAATATTTAGCAATGTATAAATACACTTTTATTTGTCAAGCTTACACAAATGTTAATCTGGAAAGTAAATATAATATTATTTTTTGGTCATATCGAATTTCAATTAATTCCTATGTCAGGAGGTTAATAGAGATTTAAAATGTTTAAACCAAAAATTCTTGTCGAATTTGATGAAAGTATTATAATTCATATTTAATTATTTAATTTTCGATAAATTTTATAAACACTGTTTTTTTTTTTATATACCTAAATATAAATTCGTATTAACTGTAAATTAATGTATATAAAAATATAGTCTCAAAGTCGACTGCAGTGAGCTCAATGAATGGCTAGTTTAAAAAGATTGTATAAGTATTAGATATCTGGCAACTGAAAAATAGAGTGTTTATTTATATTAGGTTAATGGAAAAATAATTGCGGTTTTTACATATCGAGTGTACAGACGCATATATCAGTTAAAAAATATATTTATTAATCAAAATAAAACCCACTGGCCAGTACACATTTCTCTCAGCTGGAAATAAGTTTGTTTATTACTACAAGATAGAATTCTCGAGTCCTGGAATTAACGAATTCATCGAAAGCGTTTTAAGTTGATGTTTGATCTTTGAAAACCTTCTCTTGTAGGAGATTACTCGAATATTTAAAAGAATGATAATCTATCGGAGACAAGTTCGAAGAATAAGGTGGGTGAGGTAAGGTTTTATAACCCAGTTCATTTAATTTTCTTGAAGTCATTTATGAGACGTGTGGTCGGGAGTTATGAAGAAGAATTGGTCCTCTTCGATTGACTAATAACGACCGTAAACGATGCAAATTATCATGCACTTTTTTAATTTCCTGACAATATTTTTCTGCTATTATTGCTTTATCAGGATTTATGAAGTTGTAGTGAATGATGCCACTTTCCGACCACCAAACAGTGACCATAATCTTTTTTTCATGAAGCGTCGATTTAGAAAACTGTTTTAGTGCTTCTCCTCGGTTTAGCCACTGCGATGAACGTTTCCGATTGTTGTAGAGAATCCATTTTTCACCACATATGATAATGCGATAAAGGAAAGGATCTTTTTGTTAGGAAAAAGAAGCGGAGAGCAGACTTTCATATCACCGAATTGGTTGATGTTCGTTTAATTCATACGGCACCTATTTATACACTTTTTTGTTTTTCCAATTAGGCTCATATGTCGAAAAACTGTTTAATGATTAACATTAAGTTTTTATGCCACCTCTGGAGTTATTTTACGTGGGTCTGCTTCAATAATGATTCTTAAAACATTACTGTCTTTAGCTGAAGGACTTACACGACCCTCCTCATCATTAAGACTTTTGTTTCCATAACGAAATGTTTGGAACCAGTGTTGAGCTGTATGTTCATTAAATGACTCTTCGCCAAAAACAAATTTGATAGTTCGAGCAGTTTCTGTTGTTTTACGTCCAAATTTAGACGCTTGCAACAAAATCGGGCGAATTTGCTTTCTTTTCATGACTAATTTAAGAGGTTATATCCAACAATACAAAAGAATAAAAACAATGGACATAAGCTGAATCAGTGGTTTAATTCCATTGTTTACACTGATGTATCACATAACTGTAACAAAAAATAACGGTAACTAGAAAAATCGGTGCCAAAGTTAAAATGATAAAAACCGCAATTATTTTTGCACGAACTTAATATATATATATGTATGTATATAAATATGTTTTTTTGATAGAATTATAAAGAAATATATTTTAGTTTGTACTTTTCTTAAATTAAAGAAATAATATGAAAGTGTAAACATTTTCTATAAAATTTAATATTTTATTTATTGTTAATCGTGATTTCTATCATCGATTTTAGTGAATATAGATGTTTATTATTGAATTTCGTTAAAATATATTTAAAATTAATTGGAAAAAGTCAGAAATTATTAACATAAAATTTGTTCCCTTATGACAATGCTCTAATATTACATAAAATATACGATTATTTTCTAACTAACTTATTACATTTTAAATAATTTACTATTTAGATACTGCTTTAAATGATGAGAATCTGTTTTTATACTTTTGTACTAAGAATTAACTAATAACAAAATTACTACCCAAGAACGAAATGAAAAGAACATTGACTGATTTGTTTAAATTAAGATCAAAGTTTTACGCACGAAGTCACTAACATCACAATTATCTTTTGGTTCGGTATTTATCATCATAATTAGGAAAAAATGTCTCATAGATTGACAAAACACAAAGTTCTATTTACATTCATTACTGTTGTATCTGTTTCAGAGAACATACATTTTCATTAAGACCTTTATCAGTATATCAAATGTAGACAGAAACCAAGCTTTTTATATAATGTATTGGTTGGTAGAAAAATAATGGCGGTTTATGACCTCCAAATCCATATAAATTTACAGCTTTTTTGATTTTTCTAGCTATTTCAAGTAGTCTAGAACTGTTCGAAGACTAACGCCTAACTTTCGTGCAAGCTCTCGAATTGTTGTGCATGGTTCTGATTCAACTAACACCTTCAGTTGGTCGTTATGAACTGAAGAAGGACGCTCGTGACATTCTTCAACTTCAAGGCTCCCGTCTCCAGCACGAAATTTTTAGAACCACCATTGAATCGTATGTTCCTTAACAGTATCCACACCAAAAATATCGTTTAGTTTACAAGCAGTTTCCGCTGCTTTACCATCCGTTTAGAACTCATGCAAAAATTTGCTTTTATTTTCTTCTTTTCCATCTTTAGTTGAATAGCCCAATTTAAAATAAAACTAATAATGAAATCAAAGGATTTTATCAAAGCACATACCGAAAAATGATCTTTAAAATAATATTAACATGCCACTTTCATTGAAAAAAATTAAGGTTGAAATTCAGAAAACAAAAACTGCAATTATTTCTCTTCCAACCTAATACATGAAATTAACGATTATTTTATAACTATTTATTATATTTTAACTAATTTACTATCTAGATACTGCTCCAAATGGAACTAACTAAACACAAAACTACTAGTAAACCATTAAAAACGAAATGGAAAGAACATTGCCTGATTAGTTAAAAAATCAATATCGAAGTTTTACACGCTAAGTCACTAATATCACAATTACCATTTCTGGTGGTTATATATGATTATAATTAGGAAAAAAATGTTTTATAGATTGACAAAACTAATAAAGTTTTATCTACAATCGTTATTGTTTTGTGTGTTTAAGGGATCATACATTTTTACTACGGCCTTTATCAGAACATCAAATGTAAGTGAAAACCATGTTTTTTTTTTTCATAGAATATACTTAGTGATTGATTTTTGTTGCAACTTGAATGATAGCGATATATTATCAATTAAAAATATGCTCTTTGGTTTTTGTTGTTTCAAAATTTTACAGAAATATGCACAGACCTCTGAGCAGACCTTACAAACTGATTATTATATTTTTAAAAACAAATAGTTAATAATAATTATCACTTAATATAAATAATAAGATTGAAATCACTTATTAAAAATTAATATAAATCCTTAATCGAAGATTATTAATATTATTTGTTGTTAAGTAAAATAACCTTCATACAATTAATTTTCAAACATTTGCAATTTAGTACTAGTTCTTTATTTAGAACTATGTACGAATGAACTACAATTAAAATTGAATAAAAGTGGAATCCGAACAGAAAAAAAATATGAAGTGAGTTTTTTTCATTCTTTTTTGTTTAGTTAAAAGATTATTCTGACGGATCGTTAATTCCTTAATGATCGTCAACGACGAATCCATTTTATTCAAATTCGTAAATATTAATTGATATCTTATCGGAATTGCACTCGAGATATTCAGACAGATTATAGAAAAAAGAAACTGTAGCACTTGAAGGAAGTATTTTGCCGACGATCGTTTAACGAGACGATTCTTCTTTAAAAAAGAAGCCGTTTCAATTGAGCTGCACTTGTGCATGTGATAGATTAAATCACCTTTATAAATATTTATACATAAAGGCATTTTGTAGTATTGATATATGATAATTATTTAATTAATATATTTTGAAATATTTCGGTTAATTTTTGTCCAATGACATAACATTTTCATTCGTACATTGATGAAAATGTTTATATATATATATATATATATCTATATACCTATTTATCAATTATAATTTTAAAATAGCATTTTTCATATATATATATATATACATATATATATATATATATATATATATATATATATATACATATATTAGGTGTACAAATTAATTCGGTGCATTTTTATAGCAAATGAATGTTTATGGAAAAGTGAAATACATTTCTATCCTCAAAATATCTGCCATTATTTTAAATAACAATGCTTCTTAATGCATTTTAGAACCTATTCAAAAGTTTTAGCATTTTTTGAATGATTTATGCGTCACAACACTTGTCTCCAAAGCTGAACAAATCATTCCCACTGTAAGAAAGTATGTAATATCTAATATGCTGCTATTCGCATGCCATCTGGTTCATTACTGTTTTGCCAGGCTATTTTGTGTGGCCAAGATATATAGTGTTTTTAAATAATAAAGTTGGCACTTCAAACTCCTAAAACGACGAGAAAATATTTTAATTAAAACAGAGTTATGATTGATTTAATTTAAAGTCAGAATTAATTTTTACATCTAATAATATTATTTATACAAAATAAAAATCAAAAACGATGTACGTGTCTTTATATATATATATATATATATATATATATAAAGACATATATATATATATATATATATATATATATATATATATATATATATATATATATATATTGGATCAGTGCAAAAGTTCGTATACGATTCAAAAGGTGGTGTTGAAATGCAGCATGGCGGCGTTTGTGATTGATATTATATATCGTTTGAAAGGTGTAGTCATAGCTGAGCAGTTGAGCATCAGACGCATTTATTTCGATTTGATTTGCGTGTAGGAATTTTTTTTTGAAAATGATGGACAACGAAAATATACACAATCATCACTTTATGTTGTACAAGTTTCGGAAAGGAATAACCGTTGGTACGGCAACGAAAAATATTCGGAAAAACGGCTAGATAATTATAACGTATATATATATATATATATATATATATACATATATATTATATCAGTGAAAAAGTTCATATACGATTTGAAATTAAAACTTATGAGACTATTTTTCGCAGAAAATATTTTTATTTATCAATTGTGTATTCACTATAGTCTTTTGTAATCAATTTTCCAATGCCCAGCCAGCTGCTAAATTCCTAGTTCGTAAAATCTGCGCGGTTTTTGTGGCAAAAAAGGTGGTAAGGTGGTTTCTGACGCCCTCCGCGGTGTCATTTTTTAGCGTTTAAACTGTTCAAACAGCGACCGGAATAAATGATAATCTGAAAGTGCAATGTCCGGAGAATATGGTGGATGTGATATGCTTTCCCATTTCAACTGCTTCAGTTTTTGCAGAATCAGTTTTGCTGTATACGGTTTTGCGTTGTTGTAGCTGAAGATGACCCTCTTGCGATTGGCCAAAGTCGGACGTTTTTCTTTAATTTATGCATTCAGTTTGGTTAGTTGTTGCAAGTACTTCTCTTTAGTAATCGTTTCGCCATGTGGTAGCATCTGAAAATAAAAAAGACACCTGTGCAATCGCACTAAATAGAGAGAAACACCTTTATCGGATGCAAGCCAGCTTTGGCGACTGGTTCTGCCTCTTCATTCGCTCATTTCCACGTTTGTCTGCATCAAATGTTGTTGTACAGGATCTATTTTTCATCGCCAGTTACCAACCGATCCCAAAAAGACTCTTTGTTGAAGCATCCAAGCGGAGAGATGCGATCAAACTTGTTTTTCTTTTTGGACAACGGGGGCGGCACCCATGTATCGAGCTTCAACGTGAACTCCAGCTTAGTTGATTTATCATTGTTGAGTATCTCGGTAACCTCTTCCGACGAAATTCTCGAGTTATTGTCCATTCAAACGCGCACAACATCGTCATCGATCTCAGCAGGCCTTCCAGAGCGGGGTTGAACTTCGAGGTTAAAATCACCAAGTCGAAATTTAGCAAACAATTTCTTCATAGTTGTTAGTGATGGTGCATGTTCCAGATAAACCTCACGAACATTTTTCGTTATCATGCCAACGGTTACTCCTTTCCGAAACTCGTTCAACATAACGTGACGAAAATGTATCTTTTTGTTGTCCTTTTTCAAAAATTTTTCTTACACACAAATTGAATTGAAACAAATGCGTTTAATGTTAAAATGACAGCTGTGATTGCCACTTTTCAAATGATATATAACATGAATGCATTTCAATATTGAGCGCCACCTTGCGGCACTCTTAACACTACCTATTGGATCGTATACGAATTTTTGTACTGATACAATATATACATATATATATATATATATATATATATATATATATATATATATATATAATTATATCGCAGTACGTTTATTTTCCTTAACATTTAGAAATAATTAAGATGATAAATATTTAGGGTTTAGAGACTCGTCTTTAGCTGAGATTATTAGCGGTTAGAAATAATTAAAAAAATATTAATTAATTAAAAATCGTCTCGCGTACTTCTAGGGGTGTGCGTTTATCTCTTAGGTAATAACTTACTTCTAAAGTGAGCATTACAAGTAGCAAGTTTACTTGCTACAAATAAACTCGTTCCGTCTAGTGGATTCAGTTAATAAACATACCGATTAGTACACGTTAGAACAATAAATTTTTCAGATATTTTCTACATTTCAATTGGACATTTAATGAGTTTGACTATTTGTGTTTTCTACTCTTTTTAAGTACTGGGCGAATAGTGAGTCAATTCGTTTCATGTAATATTCGTTTAAATCATCAGAAGTGAAACAGTATTGTTAAAGAGATTTATATAATAATATGATTTGTATTTTTTTATAAACTTTAATAGAAGGAAAAAACATACAGCGTTTTATTTATTTTGATTTAAAAATATTACTTTTAGAGGTAGTATTCGTCTGAATTCAATTTAAATTAATAATATTAATACAAAAGAATAATTGATGAAAAAAAACCTTTAAATTTCCTCAAAAAAAACAACAAATTATTCAAAACAGAATACATAAGTCATAAATAACGAACTGTGATCCTTTTGAAAATTGAATCAAATTAAATTTTTCAGGAGCAAGGAAAAAAAGTATACAGGAAGTAGGAAAAATATTTTGTCTGTTAAAACATTATATCCACCCATGTGCCCTAATTACACTTACAAAACTCGCTTGATATTGATCAAAGAGAATCGATAAAAGCGTCTTTACCGTCGTTCGTCGCGTCATCGACGTTCCTTCGAACGTTCGCTTTAATTGTTTACGTCGGTCTGATTATAATCTGGTAAAGAATCTTTACAGTAACTTGTATGCAATGTACATACGTACGTACAAGCCCTGTTAAGAACATTGTAAACAATAAGAGAATCATTCGATTTATTAAGTACTTGAACAATGAAAGTTGTATGTTTTTTATCGTTAGATTATATTATTAAAAATATTATTTATTACAATCTTTATTTCAATTTTACAACTACTAGCTTATCAGACTAATTTATAAATTTTAATCATAAAAACATAACATGACCAACAGTAATTACATAAATAAAAATATCAGTTTTATTACTATATTTTATATAACTTTCGTTTTTATATCGGCCTTTGAAATTCTCTATTTTTAGTTGTTCATGAACAATTTCAACGCATGTTTTACCCTCAGGTAATTTATTCACTTTTCAAATACGTATTTATATTTGTATAAAACTTTATTGGAAACTTCAAATTAAAATATATTATACGGGGAAATACGTAAACAAATAGACAAGGATGGATATATGAAAACGACACAACGATTGTGTAGTTAGAATAAAAACGGAACTTGTGCTTTTATCACAAAATATAAACAAAAAAATATTTAGAAAAATATGAAAATAGCATCGAAAATTGGACTACAAATAAATAAATTGCTAGCAACGAGAAAAGTAAATAAAGTTCTTCTAAAGTTAATAATCTTTTTCTGTTTGTATATCATATATGATAGTTATTAACTGTAAAAATTGATTCGGTACCTTTAAATAGAATCAAGCATTTTTTTTTGAAATAATCATAATATTTTCTCGTCGTTTTAGGTGTTTAAAGTGCCACTTTTAAACATAAAAAGACTATATATTTGGCCAACTAGTTGACATAAACTCATAAAAAAGTAGCGAACATAATAGCATTCAAAAAGCAGCATATTAGGCATTGAATACTTTTCGCATTCTAATCAAAAAAATTGTTACCGAAGCCATGCGAATGATTTATTCAGCTTTGGGGGAAAGTGTTGTGATGCATAAAGCATGTAAAATATGCTAAAATAGTGGAACAGGGCTGACAATTCAGTGCAACTTCGTCGACTCGAAGTCACCATCTTTTTTTTGATAAGAAATTCATCAGTTACTTGACAGATGGAGCAAAGTTATAGAAAATAATGGGGAGTGTTTTGAGGATTCAAATATATTCCGTTTTTCTGTAAATTCATTTTCTATAAAAAAGGCACCAAATCAATGTGTAACCTTATATATATATATATATATATATATATATATATATATATATATATATATATATATAAAGTCACGGTCATTGAAAGTGGTTCACCCCAAAAATTTTTTAAATTTTATTATAAAGATTGCATTTCTTACAATTTAAGGGCTCAGCGCAGTTACTTATTTGGAATTTAATATGGTTTGTTGATTTAGTCATGGGTAGCGTAAGAAGTGGTGCAAAAAATGTATTTTAGGAGATTTTAACTTAAAAGGAATTTTATAGTCAGTTTCGTAATCGATGATAAAATGTTTTTTTTTTAATGAACACAATATTCAAACGACATTTTTTATTTTATTATACGAATCTATGCACAAAGATTTAGTTAGCAGATAAAATTAATATTTGGTCGACCTTCCTTTTGATTTTATTACGGGTTTAATTCGTCGCGGCATGGAATTAACTGATTCTGCAATAAAATCTTGCCTCAATCCTTCTTCCCACTCTATCTCTGATTTCAATTTGTTTATTGTACTTATGGTCGTTTTATTTATTTTACATTTTATTACACTCCAGATATTTTCTATTGGGTTGAAATCAGGACTAGCCCTGGCCATGGTAATGTTGTAACGTCAATTTTTTTTAAGTAGTTACCATTGGCTTTCCAGAACGAGGTTCACCTTCTGTGGGTGCCGGGTCATTCGGGCATACGGGGGAACGCAATAGCGGATAGACTGGCCTATTAGGAGCCAGGTCCGCAGTGGAGAGGCCATAGCCCTTCGTAGGGCTAGCGAGATGCTGTGCCAAGGGCGCCATTCGGGAGTGGGTCGAGTCAGAACACTCAGAATGGTGGCTAAAGACTGACGGTTACCGTCAATCCAGGGTACTATTAGGCCAGACCCCAAATAAGGACTGGACCAAGAGAATCTATACAAGTGGCAGGTCCTTCTCCCGGCTCCTGGTGCGAATTGTCACAGGACACGGGAGACTAAGCTACCACGAACATATACATGGCCGAAATACGGACGGGACGTGTAGATGGTGTGGGGCAACGAAACCCCCATTCACCTAAATAAAAGTAAATTTAAGGGGATGAAGGTTTGGGGAGTTTTTCCTCTCCGAGGCCGAACTAGGGACTATAAACTAGGGCAGGCTGATAGGCTTCTGGAAGGAAGCGAGGCTTCCCGAGTAGTTTTGATCAGCCTAGGGAAGGCATAATGGACTTCGAGTCTAAGTGCCGAGAGGCAAGATAGCTTCCTCCCCCCTCAAATATAATCTATCTAATCTATCTACCATCTATGACAAATTAACAGGGAGACTATTTTTTATACAAACTCTTATTAACAATGAACAAAATTATAAATAAAAACTAAAAGTTATCTTTTATGAATTATGGCGTGGTGACTAATCATGTTGGAAGATTATGGAGTCGCAATGTGAAAGATGATTATCCATCGAAGATAAAAAAGTATTATTTAGATTTTTTATACTGTTATCCATTAATAAAACCATTAAAATAATCAATTAGCCAACACCATAATAAAAAAATCCCCAAATCATTTGGCTTTGAGCGTACCTTACAGCTTTCTGGGTGAATTTTTTTAAAAAAAAAATCTAATTTATTGTCGAACGTACTGAAAACCGTCAGAGTAAAAGAGGCTGTTTTTAGATTCAGCGGAAAATATGTCTTTTGGCAATCCAACTTTCATGGATTCTTGTTCAGTTTAAGCGATATTTTTTCATTTCCGCT
>CM068317.1:22947500-22955000 GCA_034766995.1 Acanthacorydalis orientalis
TATAAATGGTTTTTTGGCAGGTCTTCGTGCATGTAATTCATTTTATCTCAATCGTCTCCGAACAGTTTCAACACTTATGTTCACTGAAAACTGATGGGATAGTTCTGCTCTTATTTCTTCAGCTATTTTAAATGGATCTTGCAAAAATAGACGAACTAACAAACGATCTTTTCTCTCAGTGGTCCTTTCAACTTTACCAGATCTTTCTTTCAACTTGTTGTACCCAGTTTTCTTTTTTTCAAAATTATTGTCACTGATGTCTGAGAACATTCAGTTCTTTTAGAAATATTATGTACTGACAGTCCGACACTCGCTAAACTAACGACTTCTATTTTTTCTTCGGAGATAAATGAACATATTTTGGTATTATTTTATAAGAGCTTCAATTCTATTTTGAAATTTCAAATATAAATGAGTCTCTTCTGTGAAGGATATGCGTATTTAAAAGGGCAATAGTAAAAAACCCAGGTAAATCATTTTTTTTCTTTTAACAGTGTAAAACCATAATATTAAGGGTGAAACACTTTCAATGACCGTGAGTGTATATATTAAAATATTTCATCCACTCATGTGTCCTAATTACACTTACAAAAAACGGTTAAAATTGTTCAAAGAGAATCTGTAAAAGCATATTTAGCACCATTCCACACACATACACACACACACACACATATATATATATATATATATATGTATATATATATATATATATATATATATATATATATATATATATATAGATCCATGTTTTAAAAATCATTATTTAATGTAAAATTCAATTTTATAAAAATGTAATGCATGTAAAAAAGTAATCAATTGAAAACACAATTCAGTATGGTTGTACTAAAATGAGTAGGGATTGGCATAAATTTTTACAATCAATATTAGAAAGAAATGAAAAATCTGCAGTTAATAGAAAATAACAAGTGTCGAAACTGAAGATAAATTATGTTTGAGATTTAATTCAAATACATATTTTATGCTATCGAATAATTCAAATTTCAACTATAAATCAAAAGTTTAATCTAATATTAGTATAATCCAATTTACGATAGTATTAAAGTGAAAAATGGAAATGTTACTGGTTTTGAAAGAAGCATTCAATTCAAACAAAATTAATTCTAAAAAAATATTACTTAGTTTTTTCTTGTTTTGTGTTCTTGTGTACTTTTATTTATTTTTGTGAATACCTTAGGTCACGTGTCAGATCGTTTTTTCTGGTTTTAATTTTCATTGCATTTCAGTAGATCTTAAATACAAAATTGAAGGTTTATCTGAAGTTCAGAACCCGGAAAAGTCAGAATCGATTGCAGAATAAAACTGACTTACATGTGATCTACAAGATTTTCATTAAACAATTATTTAGATGGTATTAAATTGTCGACTTTTTCTATTTGGCATCTGATAAAAATAACGGCATACTGTTTATAATGTCTTCTTACAAAATGCTATATATTTATTTTATACTTTTTAGTTTTATTATTTCTGTTAAGGATATATTGATAATCGGCCTAGTGTATGAAGATGTATTCTAAATAAAACCCTGAGAACGCAACAAATAATATTTTTCTAAGATGAATAAAATATTAGTATAAGCAACGTTATCCGAGTACGACAGGATGTATCGTGCATGAATACAGTCAGATCAGTTTGTATGAATAAAAGTATTTAATAATCAACAAAACTGTCAATATTATCCCATTAAAAACCGTCGTGGTCGTATATACATCTAAAAAAAGAGCATCTTTGGACTGAACCCTCATTCCATAAGGTGTTTGGTGTTAGGGAAAAAAATCATTCTTCCCCGACATCTGAATACAAAGCAATTCTCTATGTAAACCATCTATTGTTTTCTTTCTTTCATTGTTTAGTTTAGTTATGAAAATTATAATTATTAGTAATTATTGAAGCACATTCAATCCAATGGCTGTGATTCCAAAAAGGAACAAACGATTTATTTTTTACTGATTTCTCTATTCATCTATGTGTGAATTCCTTTACTGTCAAAAGAAATTAATTTATCGTGCAGAGATGCAAGTTATTATACCCGAAGACTATTAAAAATTGAAAAATTAACAATTATTTCATCTGCTATTTATAATTGTTTAAGTTAATTTTAAACAAATGTTTCCATAAAAAGAACAAGCATTTCTTTTGATTAAATTTCTTCCATCGTTTGAATATATAAAAAAGATTTTAATATATATGCCAAAATTTGTGAGATTTCTTTTTTACTGTACATTTTATTATAAGAGTTGTTCAATCACTTCATTTGGGTGACTCAATTTGAAAATCTGTTTAAAATGAAGTTAGTTAGTTAGTTATTGGGGTTTAGGGCACGTCGACAACGGAGGTCATTAGCGCCCGAACACAAATTATAAATTAAAAACACACCCCGTTTGCGCACTTGCATTCGAATCACCCCTTAATTCGAAACGTTAATGTATGTGTGCTAAACGCTTAACAACATTTCATTAAAACAATATTTCTCTCAATGAGAGATAAAGATAAAACGAAACACATGTGAAGGAATTGGACTGTAAAAATACCTAATCTTGATTGGACAATACGTATAAATATAATAAAAAGAGATGAACTCTTGAGGACAGTAAAACATTTAAAATACCGTGATCTGATATTAGGATTCACAGGTTTTTTCGTGAAGAACACTTTAAAATAAGCCCGATGGTTTGACATGTATGACGACACAACATGTTAAAATATATCAAGATTGGGAAAAACACTAAAACATGCAAAAAAAGTCCAGTCTCCTTTACAAAAGTCAAAATGTGATCTGCGGCGTCGTTGTCGTCCCCTGAAATTATGGAGATGTCCCCCGACAAACCCAGACGATTGTTTAAAATGAAGCTTGCTACTTTTTAACGCATTTTCATGATCAAATTTGTATTCCATATGGTGTCTACATATTCTAGTATTGGTATTATTAATGTAAAATAATCTTTTTCTTTCACTTTTGAATTGAAACATTTAATAATTTTTGTTACAAAGTGTATACTATTATGTGTTTTGCTCATGGGACTAATTATATGCTATCTCTATAATAAAAAAGACCATAACGTGATGACTAGATATTTATATGAATCACTGGACATTATATGAACTCAACTGACATAGTTTGATGAAAAAGACAATTTATTTTTATTAGTAAATACTCTCAATCTATTACTAAATCATCTTCGATCAGATCAATTTCATATTATTTAACTCTGACCGACCAAAACCATTTTTAATATTGTTTAGAAAGTGTTTAATATCAACTCAGATATAATATTTTAAATGAGACAGTAATCGACAAATTGACAAACTCTGAAATTAATTCTAAAAAAAAAATGAAAGATCATTAATGAATAGAATAAAAACGCAAGACGATCAATGCACACAAATGTATCACTGAAATTATTGAAATTTTATCTAACAGCCTATTTTCTATTTTTACCCTTTTAGTTTTCTAATTAATCATTAATTGATATCTTTTTAATTCCATAATAATAATAAAAACAACTGAATGATTTTTAATAACATTATGTTATATGCATACTTGTTATTAATTCTCTATCTTTCTTCCCCACTCTCTCTCTCTCTCTCTATATATATATATATATATATATATATATATGTATATTACACAACGATAAATATACACAGTAAATATACAAGTCACGACTGCACCAGAAGCGTGCAAACGTACTGGCTGCATACTCATTATTATAATGAATTCGCTATTCAGACATTTCAAACAATCGAAACGAATGGATATTACTCTACATCTGACAGAAGATGTGTCTAATAGACGCGGAGAGCGTTGAAAAATGAAAATAAAATCAACAAAAATACGAAATAGACGAACCGAATGAGAGACCGAATCTGTGTAATGTAACGGGAGAACATATCGAATAAACATGAAGTAATAACCAGATTGTATTTCAATTCTTGATTTCCTGGTGAGATTTGAAAGATTTACCGACGCTGTTATTTTCAATTCGATACTTGAAATAGGGCATTGGAGAGAATATAATATGTGTTTGGTTTCGAAATCAGAAATGAACACTAAAGATACATTTATTTTTTAGACATAAAGTAATACTATATATATATATATTACATTGGTAAAAAAATAATTTCGGTTTATTCCCTTCGAATTCATATACATTTTTCTCTTTTTTGATTTTCATAGCAGTTTTAAGTGGTCCACAACTGTCGGATGACTAACACTTAACCTTTTTGCAAGCTATCGAAATGTTGTGCGTGGTTGTGATTCAACTAGTCGTTATGAACTGAAGAAGGATGCCCGAAACCTTCTTCATCTTTAAGGCTCTCGTCCTCAGCACGACATTTTTGGAACCACCATTGCACCGTACGTTCTCTAACAATGCCCACACCAAAAGCATCGTTTAGTTTACGAGTAGTTTCTACTATTTTACCACTCATTTTAAATTCATATAAACATTTTGCTCTTATTTACTTATTTTCCATCTTTAATTCAATAACCTAATTTGAAGTAAAATTAATAATAAAATCAAAGTCGATGTTACCAAAATGCAGACCGAAAAATGTACTTTAA
Source organism: Acanthacorydalis orientalis (assembly GCA_034766995.1). Classification (NCBI taxonomy): domain Eukaryota; kingdom Metazoa; phylum Arthropoda; class Insecta; order Megaloptera; family Corydalidae; genus Acanthacorydalis; species Acanthacorydalis orientalis. The sequence goes on from CM068317.1 coordinate 22,952,083, forward strand.
AATGATATTAATATGACTACGATGAATGACACTTTCATTGCAAAAAAAATAAGATTAGAAATCTGGAAACAAAAACCAAAATTTATTTTCCTACTAACTTCATATATATATATATATATATATATATATATATCATTTGTTTACTTTAAGTAAATAAAAAACTGTGTTACTTTCACAAATGAATTTTTCATTTCTTCACTAACCAAACAATATTTTTTCTATAAACCTATTTCAATAATTTATAATGTTGATCGTTGCTTATGTGCAATCACATGACTATATCACTGTTTTAAAGTGCTGAAGTTCGATTATTCTGTCATATAAATATACATTTGCGATATAAACATATATATATATATATATATATATATATATATATATATAAATCTATATCGAAAATTCAGATTTATTTGTATTTTATCACTCTGTGGATGATGACATCGTCATCTAAAAACGTATAAACAAGAATGAAAATAATTGATAATTAATTATTGGATATTTTGATTAAACATTTTTTGTGTTGTTTCAAGGGGAGTGAAACATTAATTCGTGAATGTTAATTTAAGCACACCGTAAAAAATTATTATTATGACAAAGTGAATTAGCCATAGAAATTTATTAATAATCTCATACTTTATCACGTTTTCTTAAATTGAAATTAGAAAAATTATATTTTCATAAAATATATCTTGATATGATATCGCATTTATACCATATATATATATATATATATATATATATATGTATTCATACATACAAAGGTCGTTTGATATTATGGTAGAAAAGCAAGTTAAACGCCGTTTTTTGGAAAAAATCCATTTTATTTCTCAACATAGTCTCCTTTGAACGTTATACACACACATATATATATATATATATATATATATATATATATATATATATATATATATATATATATATACACAAATAATCAGTTATTACAAACATTTTTAAAAAATATCATTAAAAGTATTAGTTGATATAAAGATTTTTTTCAATAACTCGTCATGTTTTAATAAGCAAAAATCTTAACGTTTTGTACTAATATTAAATCAGTTTTATAAGTGTATCTATTATAAGCCCTACTTCAATATAATTACTCAAAGTAGTACATTTTAGACAAGATGAACTATGTGGATCGTTTGATAAGTATGGTAAAAAAGCAAGTTAAACATCGTTTTTTAGAAAAAAAATAACTTTATTTGTCCACATAGTCTCCATTGAGGGCTATACACTTGGTACAGCGAGTCTGTAAAATTCACATTGATAGCGGTGATGATATCCTCATTTGACGAGAATTTCTTGTCGCCGAGTCAAATTGTCACGTTTGGGAAGTGGATTTTACAGGATAAAAATTAGTTTAAAATCGCAGCTGGCCAGTGCATACGATACGAATTTCATCTGTCTCTCTGGCTGTCAACGGAGATGTGTACAGTACAAATCACACAGTGTAATTCATACACAAAACAGTGCTCCAAAACAGTGTAATTCATACATAAAACAGTACAGTAAAATCACACGGTATAGTTCATACACAAAACAGTGCTTCAAAACACAGTGTAATTCATGCACAAAACTTGTATCATAAATCAGTGTAATTCATACACACCGCAGTTTAGACTTTGTAATCGATACGCATATTTCAAATTAAAATAGTTCTACTCAGTATCAGAGTCTAAGATTCGTTCTAAAATAAAATACACTTATCATTAATTTAATAACTGTGTGCAGTTTGATTTTATAGAAGATCTGCATAGATTTACTGCACCAACTCATTTACAAGGTGTGTACATTAATTCAGTACCTTTTGTTATAGAAAGCGAATGTTTACGGAAAAGTGGAATACATTTCAATCCTAAAAATATCTTCTGTTTTTTTTATATACCCCATATTTCATATCTCTCATTATTTTGTATAAATTTACTGTATCTGTCGGGTAACTGACGAATCCCTTGTCGAAACAAATGTGTCGACTTTGAGTCAATGGAGTCATAATTCATTATCGGACCTCTTCCACTGTTTTACTATTTTTTGTATATTTTATGCACTAAAATATTGCCCTCAAAGCTGAACAAATTATTCCTGTGGTTTTGGCAGAATTTTTTCAACTGGAATGCGAAAAATATTCAATGTCTAATATTCTGCTTTATGCCATCCACACCAATTTTGACTAATACGCCATCATATTCACTACTGTTTTGTGAGGTTATGTCAACTGGTTGGCCAAGATATATAGTGTTTTAAAATGTTCAGATTGACAGTTCAGATTCTTAAAACGACGAGAAAATATTTTAATTAAAAACAAATTTATGATTGATTCAATTTAAATGGACCGAATTAATTTTGACAATTAATATGTTTATATGTATTAACGTATGCATGCATGCATTTATTGAACAAGTAAAATAAAAATTCTCCTCTTCCCAAACTGACTGTATGAGAATTGGTCCATGTGCGCATGTCATTTACTAAAGATATGATAACATTCAAATGTGTTCATACGGTTCGTTGCTTGGCGTCGAATGGGAAAAATTTCAAATCCGCAACAAGGGTAAAAATTGGCACGCGAAACGCATGGGCGTCAGGGTGGAAAATCCTCCCCATCGATAAGCCGCGCGCGTTCATTTACACTTATATGAGATCTTGATACCGCTCCGGTGTGTTTGTTCCCAGTTGACATATACAAATAGATCGTTCGATTCTTTTGATTAACAGTTCGTGGCTCGCTCCGTGTACAATGTATGTTATTGTTTACGGTTTCAGTACGAATCCGCGAAAATGTTGGTGTATACAAAAATGTATTTTTATATTAAAATCACTTAGAAATGAGTGATTGCGAAAGGTACAATGAAAAAGTATATTACATTAATATAACATTCAAAGAAAGAAAATATATTTTTTTGAAATTGTATTATTTA
>CM068317.1:22960000-22970000 GCA_034766995.1 Acanthacorydalis orientalis
TTCCGCTAAATTTGTTCAGAAATCATTTAATGAAAGTTCCTTGTGCTTTTGTTTTAAATCAGAGTCACTAATTAAGATAATTAGATTTTTATAATCATTTGCACTGAAGCCTGTTGGCTTAAACATTCTAAATGGATTTTTCACTTTAAATGGATTCCGAACTCAGCAATTATCCTCACTGGATTTTGGAAAATATTGCAAAAGGGTTGATTGTAAGTCATGCAAGTGTTCTAAAATTACGTTAGAGACTTCTTCATCTAATTTAGAATTTAATTCAGTCAACAATTCATGCAAGGCAGGAAAACAATTAAAATTCTTCTATTTAACTGTAGAAATTCAGAATTGTCAATTTCTATCAAAAGATGCAATTTTATCTCTTGTATTAAAAATTATAATATTCTTTCCTTGTAATGATAAGTTAATTTCATTGCACTTTGTAAAAATAGACTCATAAACCATGAAGAATTTGTTAAAAATTCAATAAAATTTTATCCTAAATTATATGACATCAAGAAGACCAATAAATCACTATGCAAAGTGAGGAGCATCTCATTTTCAAACATGTTTGAAACTGTCGCAGTATTTAAAACCATTACAGGCTCATTCATTTTGACAATTTTTCACTTTCCTTAAAACACCAGTGTTCCTTGGAATATATTTTGTGAAACGCTGGATTATATGTTCATCATTAGTCATTGTAGTCCTTGGCCGTACTGATCTTGTTAAATTATTTCTACTCACATTTCTTTAAATATTTCGTTTGTAAATTGTTTGAAGAATAACTGATTCAACAGGTTGAATATTGTTAATAAATATTTATCTATCTCATATTATTTTTGTATGTTTTTGCTGATCTTAACAAAGAAAATATGATGCTTTAAGTTTAGTTTACGACCTATATTTACAAGTACAGTATGCATACATATAAAACTAAAAAATATTTAGGAATGGAGTGAAAAATAAAAAAAATATTATTGTTAATTATTTTACCTTAAGGAGATAAGTTAGTGAAATTAGTAAAATGTAATTGAACTCCCAAACATTATTGTTTAATTGAATTTTGGTTTATTATATATATATATATATATATATATATATATATATATATACATATACACTAGGGGGTCCGTTTTCTACTCGTTGCGTTCACCTACTTGTCATTTATAAACATATACATGTAACCAAATGAAACAATAAATATATTTGGGTATTATAGAATCTTCGTCTCAAATAAATAATTCGACGTCATGTTTTTTTTCCCATTTGGGGTTGTGCCAGCGCTGTGTGCGCTTCCAGATTGAGTGCGAGGTACAGTGACCTATGACTAAGGACGATGAGTCGCTCGTTTCACAATATAGAATATCGAGGAGAGCGGATGGCACGGTTTGAGCAGTGGTAGATGATGTTTTACACGGCTGTGTACGGCGGGGGGGAGGTCGGTTTGGTGCGCGAGAGTAGCTCGCTATCCACGACCCACAGCTCGATCTATCAAATCAGGGGAGGTCTACCCATCACAACGCCAGTATCTTTGGCCGCCTGTAGTGGTACTACGAGTTGGACGGGTCGTAAGCGCTGAGGGTGTTAATTAGGGCGTTCTGGCCGTACAGAGTGCGATCTTGACAACGCACAAACTCACGGAGTGTAGGGATCCGGAGATCATTATGCAGAGTATCGTTCCGAACGAAATAGTGCGCGTCCGCGATGACGTGCAGTATCTTGTTCTGAAGTACCTGCAATCGTTTAAGGGATGCGGAAGCGAAAGCCCAGAATGGTGCCGCGTACGTCATCAGCGGCCGAATTAGGTTGGTGTAAAGCACGGCCTTACTAAACAGCGATAATTGCGACCGGTAGTTCAGTAGTGGGTACAGCCTGCCGAATTGTCTAGTCGCCTTGTCCAGTACGTTGTCGGCGTGGCGTCTAAACGTCAGTTTGTTGTCGAACGTGACGCCGAGGTACTTGGCCTCGCTGACCCATTCGATGATCGTTTCGTCGATGTGCAGGTCGGGAGGATCGACGTTTCTCTTCTTGGTAAATAGGAGCACCTCGCACTTCCCAGCGTTAACTCTAATTCGCCAAATACCGTAGTATTCGGCGAGATCATCGAGATGACGCTGTAGATGTGTGTGAAGCACACCTACCTTCCACGATTGGGCGACAAAGGCGGTGTCGTTTTTATTTTTTGTGGATAATTTTAATTTTATATATATATATATATATATATATATATATATATATATAGAGAGAGAGAGAGAGAGAGAGAGAGAGAAAGAGAGAGAAGAGAGATAGACGTATTCGAGTACCATAAGAACCTCGTCCCAAATAAATAAGTCGAAGTCATGGATTTTTTATTTTTAGTGGAAAATTTTGATATTATATATATATATATATATATACACATATATATATATATATATATATATATATATATATGTATCTAATATTATAATATAGGTATGTTAAATAAAAATTGAATAGTGTTTTCAAAAATTTGCTTTACAAATTTTATTCGTTTCGTTCCTTGAAACAATTTGTCGAGGCAAGTGACATTGTTTTGAAACAAATTGTGCAGTGTGCTGATCTGGACAAAGTAATGCGTATCTGTGAGGAGGTGCAGCGAATTGTTCTGAAATACCTGCAATAGCCTTAAAGGTGTGGGAATATTGTTTTAATCGAGAGTATCCAAATTACCTCATGATATATTTCTATTCTGAGTCAGGCGGTATACAGTATGCCATTAATCGTTATCAAGGGTCTATTGCTGTCCGCCTTCATCTTCCAACAAAAACTTCTTTTCAACAACTATCTACGGAATGCTTTTTACACACGTGTATATATATATATATATATATATATATATATATATATATATATATATGTATATATTAGTGAACTTGGTTACTAGATGTGAATAGCAGCGTCGTCATGTAAACGTTGAATCAGGCCTATGACCCAAGTGATATTTTCCTATGCTTTACCCGGCGTGATCGTGTTCCTTCATTCGACAGAGGCGCTAGCGAACTGTGGGGCAATTCATATGAGTATTATATAGTATTAGTATAGTATATATTCATATAGTATGATTATTATATACTGAAATACCCAAAACTGCACTAGCGCCACGGGAACACAAATCTTCCCGGGAGTTGGTCCGTTGCGTTGTAGGGCTGCTTTGAGCACAGCAGGTGGATTGACTAGAGAACATAACTTTATTTGTGACTGGAGTTCCACAGTTTATGTTTTCGTGTAATATACATCCATAGATAGGACAAGCTCACTAAAATACTCTACTTTAAAGCATGTGCCATGGGTTTCATGCTCGATACACGATAACATCATTTGCCGGCTACTTACATAAAGCTAGCATAGTTAACAAGTTTGTTGTTGCTATCGGCTAACATCCACAAAGTTAATTATTAAAAATAGAGGAATCAAAAGTAAATATCGTATATCACATGGAATAAGCCTGTGCGTTAAATCAAGAGTATAGGGTTGGTTGCTGCTGAATGTTAAGAAGAAAACCTATTACTTCGTTGCTTTATATTGGTAGTGTTATATAGTTTCTGCAGCTTCAACGATACGAAGCAATTATACTAAAGGGATCCAGGCGAGATAGAAAATTATCTCTTGTCAGTACAACAGCTTTTGTATAACAGAAAACGTATTGAAGCCATTTATTTTATTGTTTAGATGTAAATCATGACTTAAAATTGTACAAACTATCACTTAAAGTTTTGATAGAATTATATTTTTGTAATTAATTAAATTGAAAACTGTTTTACAAGAAAACAGTAAATGATTGTATCGTTTTGCCAGCATTTTTATTTTTGAAGGGATTATATTTAATAAATATTTTATAAATGAAATATATTATTTTTTGTAAAAGTGTACATATATATATATATATATATATATATATATATATAAGTATTGGTATTTTTAACCAATATATAACGGCGAAAGCTCTCATTCCTCCACAATAAAAAAAAAATCTCTAGGGTGTTTCCGTATTGTCGCAACAAGGTGATTGTGATTTAGTAGTTGAAAAGATTTATTATCGATTAAGTTTTTTTTGTTTAACTGTAAAAAAACTCTAAGAACCCTTATGCGACAGTTAAAAACTCCCAAGTATCCTGCTATAAAAGTGCATGTAGTTTCAAACGACTTAAGATTAATTCCTGCGAGGTTTTACGTCGGTCGTAAACGACGAGATTAAACTGAACGTTCGACCGTACTGAATTTTCAACACTTTCGTATAAAACTTTAATTTTCATCCGTTTGAAATCTGTTAAAGCTCTAAACTAACGGTTGAAAGTGATACCACTTATTACAGCGAATCGTATTATATCTCGGTGTTTATTCACTAAACAGACAAAATGGATAAAATATACGGCACATACACTGTTGTAACAATATTTATATGTTTTTTCGGGCAGTTTAATTACACACTGTTTGTAATTAACTGCTTTCAACCCTTTTTTTACTAAAATATTACTTTATTACCACTCCATGCCATATAATATTTCAAAAAGGAGATTAATGTGAGGAAAAACAAATATACTTTTCATAAATAAAGTATTAATTGAGATTAAAAATAGAATTTAATTTTTTATAACTTTACTTATAAATATTTTACTATATTTATATATATATAATATATATATATATATATATATATATAATATATATTTATATACATAATATATATATATATAATATATATTATATATATATATATATATGTGAATGTATGTATCTGTGTGTGAGACAGAAGTTATTACCACCATATTACTCTCTTAATTTATTTCGGAAACAAAAATAACAAAGAAATTCAACTATCAACTGAAAATACTTAATGTTAATTCTACTAGATTATTTTATCAAGACTTACTACCAAGATATGGCACTGAAGTGTGCTTCAGATATTTGTGTTGTTTTTATTGATGTGTTTTTGTTTAATAATGAATATAGTGACTCTAACCTACATATATGTATAAATTAGCGCGCTGTACTTGATAAATACATTTTAATTATTGTAAATATGTATTTGTTCTTTTGTTATTATTTTCATTACTGAAATTAATTATTGTACATATATCAACAAAATAATAAATGCCAAACACACGCTTCGAGACAGAACAAAAGAGACTAGACGCGCGCTCATAGGCCTGCTTCGATTAAGCCCGCCTTTCCCGTGAGTATATAAGCCGGAAAATTAGTAGCATAAATCTTCCTTCCGTTTTTTTGAAATTTTTTTTCGGACTCCATCTTTCAAACCCTCACCCTCATACCCACTTCCTGAAACACGACTCGCCTTTCAAAACCGGTTCAAAAGCAACGGCTAAGACCCCGGACCTAACCTCAACTTCCATTCAACGCACATCAATACGGCGTTGTAAATTTAATTTCAACATAATACAATAATTTGTCATTTTGATTTGGTTTGCAGCATAAATCAGTCGACTTCCGACTCACATTCAGTAATCATCTCTTCGCTATCTGTCTGTCTCCAGGTGTTGCCCTCAATTTTAAAAATAACGGTGTAGTCTTCTTTAATACTGGTGGTTCGCCCTTTATGGGGAACGATTATCACGGCTATAGGGTCCCGTGACGACACCATGTTCTCGATACGCGACTTGGAGGAAAGATGGTAAAGCGTCTTGCTGCTGTGAGCAGTAACTTTCCCATAGCCTTCAAGTTTAGCCCTCTCTATCCTATCTAATGGTTCGGTCTGTACAACCGACACTTCTCACGGCTCCACTGACCCGTGAGGCTCTATAGCTTAGGCGAGTTGGAGAAAAAGACGGTACAGCATCTCGTTACTGTGGGTAGTAACTTTCCCACAGCCTCCAAGTTTAGCGCTCTCTCTCTCCCATCTGGCGGTTCGATCTGTATGGCGAACGATCATCAAAGCTAGACGGACCCGTGACGACACCGGATATGAACTGATCGGTGGAGACGGTACAGCGTCTCGCTGTTGTGGGCAGTAACGTTCCCACAGCCGTGATAAGTCTAGCTTCCATCTCTATGTACACAAAGTCGGAAACCCTTCGATTATCTATTGGAGTCAAATAAATCACCGCCGTAACGTTCGGATAAATCGCGCGATGCAGTAACACTCGACGAAAAGAGCTGCGCACTCGACAATGAATAGAACATTAAAAACAAACCTTAATTTATTTATTGTGTTGTTGCAAACATGGAAACAAGATAGAAAGTATGAAAAATATTAATAAATTACGATCATTAATACACGAAATATTGGTGAAATAACTCTGCCCCTAAATGTATAAATAACTCATTTACAGTCAAAATTATTGCAATTTCACTTACTATATCTCAGATATACATATTTAATAAAAATTTATTTTGAATTCTACGCATAGATCAGATTGACTTATGATCAAAATACAAATGTCGAAAAAATGCAACAAATCTATTTTTGGATATGAATGCATGAAAAATTGTATTTCCAAATATTGAATCCTAAAACTGTTAATAATCAATTAAAGTTTCCTTCGTATGCCAGCATTTATCAGCAATGCTATGAAAAAGATAATTTCGAATGGCTCTGTTGGGTTTTAATTGTGGCTAACAGTGTTACTATTTTGTAAATTCGTATGTTTTACAGCACTACTTATCTCATCATAAAAATAACGAATATGAAACTCTAAGAGGATTAATATGCTTGCCAGGATATATCTCTGTTTACTTACTCTATGTGAACAATTGATTTCAAGCAAATAATGTGTTTTCTCTATGGCGAAGAGCTCAGTATCTACTATATATATATATATATATATCTACTATATATATAATATATAATCAGTATCTACTATATATATATATATATATATATATATATATATATATATATATATATATAACGATTATAATAATTATTTATCTCATATTTTATTCAAAGAAATATTCTATAGTGCTTATGATATTTACATCATATATATTATGTTGGTAGAAAAATAATTTCGGTTTATGACCTTCAAATTCATAATTATTTTTCTTTTTTTCGATTTTCTTAGCTGTTTTAAGTGATCCAGAACTGATGAATGACTAACGACTATCTTTTATGTAAGCTGTCGCATGGTTGTGCGTGATTCTGATTCAAATAACACTTTCAGTTGGTCGTTATGTACTGAAGAAAGACGTCCGCGACCTTCTTTATCTTCAAGGCTCTCGTCCCCAGTACGAAATTTTTGGAACCACCATTGCATCGTATGTTCCGTAACAGTACTCACACCAAAAGCATCGTTTAGCTGATAAGTAGTTTCTCCTGCTTTACCACCCGTTTTAAACTCATACAGAAAATTACTCTCATTTGCCTCTTTTCCATCTTTATTTCAATAGCCCAATTTGAAACAAAATTTATAATAAAACCAAGGCCAATGTTTCTAAAACTGAGATCGAAAAGTGCACTTTAAAATAATTTTAACATGAACACGATGAAATTACACTTTTATTACAAAAAAATAAGGCTAGAATTCAGAAAATAGAAACCGCAATTATTTTCTTACCAACCGAATAGTAATGGCTTTCAAAATTTTTTGTTCCAAGACCCTTTCACACTTTTGAAAATATTGATGAGCACCAGGAGATATCTTTTAGGCCGTTGTATAGTATTTGTTGATATTTGGTGTATTAGAAATCGAAATGTTTGAAATATATATTTATTATCTATCGAAATATAAGAATAAAAAAAGACTGTATATTAATATAAATAAAATATTTATTACAAAAATTAACTATACTTTCCAAAATAAAAAATAGTGAAAAAATGATTATTATTTATATTTTTTTCAGTATCTTTATTGGCTTGGTATTATTATGAAAATGTTTTGTTTTCATGTTATGGATTTCTTAAAAATGTCTCGGCGATTCTCAAAAATCTTCACAACAAATATTGAGAACTGTTGATGTATAGTAAATTATAATCTTTTCAGAGTGTAATTAATAAATGCGACAATTTAAGTTTTTGGTTCTCAAAATATTAGAAGTTATTTATAAAAATATGATTTGTAATGGAATCTCATGATGTTTCAATTATAGTTTTTTGAAATAACACCGAATCAATTTTAACCCTTAGCTGCCACACTTATCTGGTATAACATAGCTGCCACATGGGGTCAATATGACCCCAGCGATTAAAAATTGTTATTGCAAAAAAACTATACAATATTTTGACTTGATTTTTTTTTCGTTTATACTGAAGGGTTACTTTAATGAATGGAATAGGTTATATAATTGAAAAATTAAATTGACTATTGAACAAAAATTGTAAGTCAGGAAAACTGAAAAAATTGCTATTTTTATAAAAAAAATTATATTTTTTATTGACCCACAGTGGCAGATAAGGGTTAAAAACTAATTTTCACCCGTATACACATTATATATAATCGTTCTAATCAAAAATGGTCAGTAATTTATTATTCAACATTTTTATTGTTTCTTGGGTTATTTTGATCATGATATTGATATTTTCAAAGTGCTAAACACACAAAATTTATTTCTGGGTAGCGTTAATTTACAGAAAAAATATTTTGATTGCTTGGGTATCGTAGTGATTTTAAGATAATAGAGTTATTATCGACATGCGTACAAGAAATATATAAAATGATTAACAAAAAATTATTGATCACATTTTTTGACAGAAAATTATTAATAATTTAAATTATATCTTCTCGCTGTCGGTAATACGTGTATATATATATATATATATATATATTATATATATATATATATATACATATAATATACACATATCAAACATACATGTTTATAATTGTGTTTGTATACCAGAAATTTCAATAGAAATTCAACAATTGATAAAACGAATCAACAACAATAGTGTTATGATAACAATTGTGCTATGTTATCATAATTTAGTACGGTTCGCTACATTTTTGAAGAGCTTATGTATTACAACCCCATAATTTCCCATTGTTATTGTTTTCAAATTACCATTTTAAAACTTCTATTAATATAGTTTTTGTCCATCGCAGTTTTTTAGTTTTCAGCCAAATTTTCAACATTTTAAATTAATATTTTGTGTTTGCAAAAATTTCATATCAGTTCTGTGAAAGCACACAATTACATTTAGTCATGATTTTTTGCTCATTTTGCATATATATATATATATATATATATATATATATATATATATATATATATGTACATAATAAAAGTAACCAAATTTAATTTTATATTCATATGCTTGAAAAATTGAAAATTTCAAATATCAGTATATTACACAGATATAACTTACACGAGTAGAATAATAAATTTTGTTGAAAAATTCAACGTTGGATATATGATAGTATATTATAGTTTATACGCTTACTTTTATATATATATATATATATATGTATATATATATATATATATATGTATATGTATTTATATCTATCTATCTATCTATCTATATATATATATATATATATATATATAGATAGATATGTGTGCGTATATATTTATGAGTGAGCATGTGTGAAGGAAATTATTGGATTGTAAACAGTGAAAATTTGAAAAGGTCTTTATCTAAGTGTAAATCGCGACGAGTTTAAAAAAAATGGTGATAATAATGCTGATTATATGAATGTGTAAAGTACTCATTTTGTATCAATAACAATAATTCATATCTTTCTATATTATAAAAATGAAACTGTGATGCCATTCCCGTGACTTTTATTCGTTTTCTGATCGGTTAAACATTGTTAACTATTTATTACAATAAGCATATTTAAATGTGTCAGTAAAATAATAACACCAAATTAACATAATTTTAGGTAAAATAGTTATTTCTCTTATCAGGTTAACGTAAAACATCATGTACTTCATTAATAAAACATCGAATATCAGATATCTATATAAATGTCTTGTTCATTTTGCATTACTGAATCTGCATGTAAATTTACTGATAAACTATATGACACGTTATATATATATATATATATATATATATATATATGTGTGTATGTGTGTATGTGTG
>CM068317.1:22972500-22987500 GCA_034766995.1 Acanthacorydalis orientalis
TAATATTAGGAGGAAAAATACTTTTCCCGTGGGGGAATTGTTGAAGGTTATGGTCATACATTTGAGTGATTCAACAATTTGTTGCTTGGAAATATATTGTGAAAATGATAATATGAAATAAATATATACATCAACTATTATACATTATGGTTTCTAAATGTAAGACTTCCAATTCATATTAAAAGTATTGTAAGTTATAGTCATTTATTTTTTATATATAAAATAATTCGTAAGAAACGTTAATAAAAATAATATAAAATAATATATATATATACACACACACATATATATATATATATACATACATATATGGTATTATTTTCAGCTTTTGAAGTCATTTCTGGATGAAAATTTTCCAAATGGGAAATATTTTTTTGCTATTTGATCAATCCTATCCTTTTTTACATTTTTTGAAATCATTATTTCATATTATTACCAACTTGTTTTCTTTTCTTTTTTATTTCTTGAAATTTAATCAATAATTTCAGTTGTTTATTTGTTGTTTTTATTTTCTTTATTGTATATTCAGTATATTTTTATTTCCAATTCGTTACTTTTTTATTGTACTTGTAATTGTATTCCATTGTCTATTCCAGTGGTATCCAAACTCTGTTGATTCACGGAACCCTTAAGTTTATAAATTATTTTTGTGGAACCTCTACAATCCTTAGAAAACTCAAGATGCGTACCCCACAAGTTTTCAAAATCGGCCATCTTACATGACCAAATTTTATTATTTACATCTGATTGAGAGTGGTCGTAATGTGTACTCATAAATACAGTTTGACTACATAATAGGTATAAATACAGTTTTACTGCATAATAATAGTTAATAATAAGTATTTATAAAAATAAAAGAAATTATAACAAATTAACTATTTAAAATTTTTAGCTTTTTGGGTTTTTTCTTCGAAAATTCTTTCGAATTTTGACATTGATTCGGTGAACCCCTGAAGACAGTATGAAAAACCTCAGGGTTCCACAGAACACTGTCTTAAGAACACTGGTCTATTAATAATTATCATATTAACTACACTTAAATAGACACTTATTGTGTTTATATTTACTTGACGAATACAAATTATAATTATTATAAATCTCTTAATTAATGAAATCACCATCGCAATAGTATTTTCTATTAAACATATATTTTTTATTATATATTCTTACAATTTTAATATAATTGTAGCTCAACTTATAGAGCTTATAATTGACGTTTCTATGTTAGCTGTTGGTAATCATGAATGAAGTACAGATGTAGGTACTTTGACTAAGATTCTAAAATAATTCTTAAATAAAATTAAACATTTTTATAATATTAATACTATGATTATTAACTCCTGATTAATTCAAAGAATGAAATGAATGTAGGTTAAGAGCAAATAAATTATAAAACGATATTAAATACTATTTCATAATTAAAACTGAATATATTTCTCCGTTAATTCACTTTATTATAATTTTTTTGCCATATTATCTTTTAAATTAACAAAAAAATTACAAAAATATATAAAAATAAGTAATTTCTTAAAATATCTTGAACGGTTTAACAAAGAGTGTCTGATAAATGATACAAATTTGGAATATACCTCTTGATTATCTCAAGACTAAAGTAGATTCAACAGGCGCGCGTTTTTAACACCAAGAGGCCGTTGAGTTAACACTAAAGTTCAAATATCTCATATTGTAAATTTTATTTCATTTTCTGCACATCTCTTAAAATGTGTTAACCCTTTCCTTACTAACAGGATACATATGCTCCACCGATTTTTAGAGTCCTGTCGGGGAAATACTTTACATAATAAATCCACTATAAAATACTGGTGGAGTAAAACTTCCAGGACTTTATCTTTTTTCAAATATATCTGAAGATTCTTGGACAACAATTTTAACCAATTCTGATTACCACTTAATGCAATTAATTACGATTTACCAAAATTAATTAAAAAAAAGTCGTATTGAAAGGGTTAAAACACAGTATAACATAAAAATAATTTTAAATTTTTAATAATTAAAAATACAATTCATGATTTATATATTTTTTGTCAAGTTACAAGTAGTTAAAATCTGGGTTTTAATTTCTAAAGTAAAGAGAGATAAAATAAATTTATCAAATATATACATACATACATATATACATACATACATACATACATACATACATACATACATACATATATACATACATATATATATATATATGTATTTATGTATGTGTATGTATATATATATATATATGTATTTATGTATGTATGTATTTATGTATGTATGTGTATGTATGTATATATATATATATATATATATATATATATATATATATATATATGTATATGTAAACATATGTGTATATATATATATATATATATATGTATATATATATAATATATATATAATATGTATATATAATATGTATATATATATGTATATATGTGTATATATATATATATACACATACACATATTTAATACATATACACCCATGCATACACACACACATATATATATATATATATAAATAAATAAATAATTTTATATTTGTTTCAGAAAATGGACATTGAACTTTCCGACAAGTTTGGTCAACTGTGATTTTGACATAGACAGTAGATTGAAATAAAGTGTTTTGAAAAGTGATCAAAAAGTGAATCATGTTTTATTATTAAAATAATTAAAAATATTATTAAACGCGTGTATTTTTCAAAATGAAACTAAATTTTGAAATAAGACAAAAAACATTGTGTTCTCAGTCTGTTTCAGTAATTATTTAACAAAACATAATTATTAGCATGTTTTTATTATAAAATACAACTTTATAATATTTTATCAGTTTATTGAAGCTAAAGTTTTTTAATTACTGTTTTATAACTTTTCAACTTTCATATTGAATATAAATAAAATTAAAACATATAAAATTTTAATTAAAAGTACAGTGCTTTATTTCGATTTCAAATATCTGAACTATAAATTGAAGTATAGTAAATAATTCTAGAAATAAGTACGAAATTAAAATATTTTTATTACAACGAGCGAAGATTTTCATAGTGTGATGTGTAAAGAAACTTTTTTAATTACTTAGAACTAGAAGCTAAAGAAAAAAAGAGTCATGTTTGTAAATGAATTTGTTAAAAATACAACACGACACGTTACTAGCAAATTAATTAGTTTATATTTTCTATGCATTTTTGTGCAACTATTTGTATTTTAAAATAAACTCGTATAACGGAAAAGGACGTTTAAAAGTAAAAAAAAAGAAAAACAAAAACAGAAAATGTCGACTTCAGATTACGAAAACTTCACAGTGAACACAACACCGGTGCTGCTGACGGCGTTGAATGTGACGTTCGAGGACTACACGCCGTATGGCGAACGGCCCGAGACGTACATTGTGCCAATAGTTTTCTTTCTCATCTTCGTCGTTGGCGTTCTTGGCAACGGGACTCTCGTTGTCGTCTTCATACGTCACAGGGCTATGCGCAACGCTCCGAACACGTGAGTTGTGTTAATAATGTTATTTTGTTTGTGTACGTTCGGATAAACGGACGGGACGGGTCACGTCCCCGAAACGATCTGAACGGGACGCGCGTTCGATGTATAATACAGTATATGAGGATTCTCGTACAGGATATAATAAAAGTATGTGAGAGAAATCGAAGAACTCCCTAATAAGGAAAAATATTTATCAAACCCAGAGCGCAACATAAATTCCGATGTAATTAAATGAACGTTTTTATTATACAGCGTGCTTTGATATGATTACAATTAGAATTACTTATACTAGACGGATTTAATTAATAAGCAAACTTTTTTCTTCAGTCGAAGGCAATATTTTATAAAGTAGATAAAGTTATGAATTCTTTTTTCTCATATAATAATATTTACTTGATAACTTAATACAAATCAAGTAAAATAAAGAAAAATGAAAGTTGATTGTGATATAAATAGAAATACAAGATTTAAATAGGATATATTATTAAGTTGGTACAAAAATTATTGCGGTTTTAACGCATCGAATATAAAGTCGCATATATCAGATAAAATTATATTTATTACTCAAAATCAGGACCATACGTCTGCACACATTTTTCCCAACGGGAAACAAGTTTGTTTATTCCTACAGGATAGAATTGTGGAGTCCTGGAATTAACGAATTCTTCGAAAGTGGTTTGAGCTGATGCTTGATCTTTGAAAACCTTCTCTCGTAGGAAATTACTCAAATGTTGAAAAAATGTATAAACTGTCGGAGACAGGTCTGGAGAATACGGTGGGTGAGGTAAGGTTTCATAACCCATTTCATTTAATTTTTTTAAAGTCATTTAAGAGGCGTGTGGTCGGGAGTTGTCATGAAGAAGAATTGGTTCTCTTAGATTGACTAATTCTAGCCTGAACGATGCAACTTCTAATGCATTTTTTCAATTTTATGATTTTAGGTTGTTATTGTTTCACTAGAATTTAAGAAGTTGTAGTGAATGATGCCACTTGGGGACTACCAAACAGTGATCATAATCTTCTTTTTATCAAGCTTCGATTTAGGAAACTGTTTCGGTGCTTCTCCATGGTCTAGCCAATGTGATGAATTTTTCCAATTGTTGTAGAGAATCTACTTCTCATCACATGAGACAATGCGGTCAAGAAACAGATCATTTTTGTTACACAAAAGAAGCAAAATTGCTTGATGTTCGTTTAGTACATACGGCACACATTTATCCAGGTTTTTCCCAATTAAATTCAAATGTCGAACAAATGTTGAATGATGAACATTAAGTTCTTCTATCAGTTGTCGAATTGGATCCGCTTCAATAATGGTTCTTAAATCATTATTGTCTATAGCTGAAGGACATCCACGACTCTTCTCATCATCAAGGCTTTTGTTTCTATTACGGAATTTTTGGAACCAGTGTTAAGCTGTACGTTCACTAATTGACTCTTCACCAAAAACAAATTTTATATTTCTAGCAGTTTCTGTTGCTTTATGTTCCATTTAAACTTATACAACAAAATCACGTGAATTTGTTTCTCTTCCATGACTAATTTAAAAGGTTATATATTCAACAATACTAAAGAATGAAAACAATACAAACAAGCTGAAATCATTAGTGCTAAATTTATTATTTACAGTGACGTATCACATGACTGTAACTAAAGATAACGGTAACTAGAAAAATCGATGCCAAACTTAAAATGATGAAAACAGCAATTATTTCTGCAGCAAACTTATAGAATTACTTTTACAAGATGGATGAATTTAATAAATATACACTTTTTTCTTCAGAAAAAGCAATATTTTATACAGTAGATAATCTTATTAATTCCTGTTTTTTCATATAATAATTTTTAATTGGTGATTACTACAAAGAAAGTAAAAAAAGGAAAAATGAAACATGACTATGATATAAAGCGAAATACAAGATTTAAATAGGATATATTAATTATTTGCGCTGGCAATAGACTAATAGCATGACCAACGCATTAAAATAATATGTTGTTATTTTCTTCTCTTCTTCAAATCCAATCTTTGTTGATAGAAGGTCCATCTTATTCATTATTCTTAAGCAAAAGTATTGGATCAGTGCAAAAGTTCGTACACGATTCAATAGGTGGTGTTAAGAGTCCCGCATGGCGGCTCTCGTGATTGAAATGTATTCATGTCATATATCGTTTCAACGGTGATAGTCACAGCTATCATTTGAGCATCAGACGCATTTGTTTACTTTGTGTGTAAGAATTTTTTTTGAAAATGATGGGCAATGAAAAGATACACAATCGTCACGTTAGGTTGTACGAGTTTTGGAAAGGAGTAACCGTCGGCACGGGAACGAAAAATATTCAGGAGGTTTATTTAGACTACGCACGATCACTTCCGGCTGTGATGAAATGGTTTGCTAAAATTCGATTTGTTGATTTTAACCTCTAAGATCAATCCCGCTCTGAGCGGCCTGCTGAGATCGACGATAAAGTTACGTGCGCTTTAGTTGACAACAACTCACGAATTTTGACAGGAGAGGTGGCCGAGACACTCAATGTTAACAGATCGACTGCATTTTGGCATTTAAAGAAGCTGGAGTTCACGTTGAAGCTCGATATGTGAGTGCCGCATTCGTTGACTGAAAAAAACAAGTTTGATTGCATCTCTTCGGCAGTTTCTTTGCTTAGGCAGTTCAACAGAGAACCTTTTTTGGATGGTTGGTGACTGGCGATGATAAATGGATCCTGCACAACAACGTTCGATGCAGATGAACGTGGAAACAAGTGAATGGAAGGGCAGAACCAGTCTCCAAAGCAGGCTTGCATCCGATAAAGGTGTTGTTGTAAGTTTGGTGTGATTATAAAGATGTTTATTTTAGGCTTCTCTTACGGAGCGAAATGATTACTAAGAAAAAATACTGTCAACTACTAACCAAACTGAACGCATCAATTAAAAAAAGCATACGATTTTGGCGAATCGTAGGGGGGGTCATCTTCCACTAAACCAACGCAAAACCATATACAGTAAAATTGGCTCTGCAAAAACTGAAGCAGTTGAAATGGAAAATCATGTCATATCGATGGATATGATATGATTTTCTATTTCAACTGCTTCAGAGAGGAGAATACGATGCTATTCTCCAGACATTGCATCTTCAGCTTATAATTTGTTCCGGTCATTGCAAAACAGTTTAACTGATAAAAAATGTGATACCGTGAAGGCCATCAAAAACCACCTCACTGCCTTTTTTTGGTGAAAAACCGCGCAGCTTTTACGAGCGAGGAATCCAGAAGCTGCCTGGCCGTTGAGAAATGATTACAAAAAATAATTGTGAAAATATAATTGATTAATAAAAGCGTTTTCTGCGAAAAATAATTGCCTGAGTTGCAATTTCAAATCGTATACGAATTTTTGCACTGATCCAATAATTATGTACATATGAAATTATGTCATTGTCTTGATTATCATTTTTATTATTGTCAATAATTAGGATTCTACATTTTGTGTCAAATTGAAAACATTATTGCATCCATTATCTTATTTGTCATCTCCACTTACTATTAAATTCTAATTCAAATTCTTTATAATTAAATAATCGATAAATTCGCTGTTCCTTTTTTTATTATTGCTAATGCGCATTTCAATAGTGATACTGCCATAAGCCCAGAAGTATAGAAAAATATAAATTTTTGTAACGTGGCATACGTTGGCGTGATATACTTTAATATGCAGATAAACATTTATTTCCATTTAGTGTAAGCTATTAGTTTGGTAAAAAATAATGACAGTTTATAACCTTCAAATTCATAAACATTTTTGTATCCTTAAGTGGTCCAGATGATTAACGTCTAACTTTTATGCAAGCTCTCGAATTATTCGGCGTGGTTCTGATTCAACTAACGCCTTCAGTTAGCCTTTATGAACTGAAGAACGCTTGCAACCTTTGTCATCTTCAATGTTCTCGTCACCAGCAAGAAATTTTTGAACCACCATTGCACTGTTCGTTCCTTAACAGTACCTACACCAAAATCATCGTTTAGTTTATGAGTAGTTTCTGCTTCTTTACCGCCTATTTTGAACTTATACAATTTTTGCTTTTATTTGCTCCTTTTCCATTTTTAATTCAATAGCCCAGTTTGAAGCAAAATTAATAATAAAAGAATAGTCGATATTATCAGAATATAGAACAAAAAATGCACTTTAAAATATTATTAACATGAAATGACACTTTCACTGAGAAAAATTACGGTTAGAATTCATAAAACAAAAACAGAAATTATTTTCCTACCAACTTAATAATATATTTACGTTTGAAGCTTAGAAGCTAGCTATGAAAGAAAATGAATAGTAAACAAATGTGTACTTAGTTATTATCTCAGTATTTGAAAAAGGTTATAAATGCTTTATTGGAAAGGTAATGAAAGTCTATAACTAGGACCTTAAGGAAAATTGAGAGTTATATACAAACAATTTACATTTTCGTTTTTTTTTCTATTATTTAGTTACATATAAATATTAATTTCAATAGAATGTTTCAAAGATAAATTCTAAACAATTCCCAAAAAACTAATAAATGTGGAAGAAAAAGTAATTGTACAGGATTTGATCAAAAATATTGGGACTAGTAACACAATATTTTAGTTGTAAAAAATCTTCTAAATTAAAATAATCTCCTTTTAAATAGCTTCATGCAATATCTTTACCAATGACTTTTCCACTTCTAGAAATGCCATTTTTAGTCTCAGAAGCACTCCTCATAGGCACTTTTGTGAATCGTTCTTAGACCAGCCTCCGAATTTTCTTTTATCTTTAGTTATCAATAGTTTGAAAATAGTGTCGTTTTAACGAGCTTTTTATTTTTGTAAACAAAAAGAAATGAACGGGACCTTGCTAGATGAGTATACTGATTGGGGAATGAGCGTGATTCTGTTCTGTATAAAAAATGTCGAACCAGAAGAGAAGCATCAAATGGTGTATTCTTGTATGTAAAATTCACTATTAATTTTTTCAACTTTCAATCGGATTATTTCTGACTGAATTAAGTATTCGCTTCACATCCTCAACAGAAAATGTAAATTTATTGTTTGACCTGTTGATATGCATTCACGATGAACGAGTCCTTGTGAATCAAACAGAGAGAGATCACATTTGACTTCATTTATATAATTAAAAGTATAAATGAAGTATATTTCCAAATTTAAAACAAAATTTTAATAAGTATGTTGCTTTTCAATGACTTAAATCTTAATAACGGCCGGGGTAAGAAAATCTTATTATGACAATCAATAATATTTGAAAGAAATTACTTTTCGATACGAACTCAACGGCAGTCAACTCATAATTGATGGCTCTCATCATTTAATAAGTTCTCCCTTCACTTACTCAATACTAAGCTGGGTACAAAATCTGAGTATTTTTTGATCAAATCTAGTATTGGAGTTTAAAATTTGTTTTTTTATTTTATTATTCGACGAACGAAAGCATATAAATATTATCTGAAAAGAGATAGAAACATAGAACGAGGATAAAAATCTTATTCTAGATAATGTTACGATTGAGTCACTATAATAAATCCGTTTCTTTGGTATGCTAATGTTTCGTATTGTACAGTTGTTTTTGTGCGACCGAGAGTATAAAGAATTGATGGTTGAGTGCACTAGTAAACGTACAAAGGAACGTACCTTTACTAAACTTCTGTGCCATGTCTTTTATATACGTGGGTCGTTTGATAAGTTTGGTAATTTCTATGATATGGCGCCACTATTAATTTGGTGACGTCACGGATATCAAGTGTCACTTTTCAAACTAGCATAGACGAAATTTCACCCAGAAGCGACGCTTTGTTCACGTTCTACAGATGTTTGGAGTGATCATTGTAGCATTTGTCGTAAAAATGGAAAAAAACAAAGCGTCGATTTGTCACCGTGGATGAAACATGGACTCGTCACTACATATCTGAGTCGAAGCAGCAGTCAAAGCAGTGGATAACGACTGGTGAAAGTCCGATGAAGAAGGCGAAGACCGTTTTGTCGGCTGGGAAGATGATAGCCACTGTTTTTTGTGATTCTCAAGGAATTATCCTGATCGACTACTTAACCAAAAGGAAAACGATAGCAGGAGACTATTATGCAACATTATTGGACCGTTTTAAAGAAGAGCTGAAACGAAAACGTCTAAGATTGGCGCACAAGCAAGTGCTCTTTCACTATGACAACGCGCCGTCCCACAAATCGACCGTCGCAATCGCAAAATTGCACAAATTAGGTTTCGAATTGATTCCTCATCCACACAATTTTCAAGATTTGGTAATATGTGACCTGTTCCTCTTCCCAAACTTGAAAATTTGGCTCGATGGGAAAAAAATTCTTGTCGAATAAGGATATCATCGTCGCCGTCATTGTGTATTTTGCAGACTCACTGGGCTATGTGTATATCATTCAATGGAGATAAATAAGAAAGTGAAAGAGATGAATAAGAAAGTAAGAATAAATAATAAGAAATAAGAGTGAAATAAAACCGATCTTTTCCAAAATAACAGTGTTTAACTTGTTTTTTTTTACCATACTTATTAAACGACCCTCGTACATGCACATATTCATTTATTTCATGAGCTCGCACAAATATTTACATATATATATATATATATACACACATTAATATATATACATTCATTTGTGTATGTGTGCATGGAATAATTGTGTGTGTACATTGCGTTCTACTTTCACAAACATCCAACTTCTTATATTCTCTGTGCGGTCTAAAACGCCGTATTGTCGTTAACAAAATGTCTATTGTTCTAAAAAGGCGCTTGTTTAATACCTATTATACACACGTCATTTACTTGCGAGCTTTGTTGTAAGAATTTACGCTCTTTTAAGTACTTTCGAATTTCTCTCGGTTTATATTTATAAACGCACTTGTACAGATTTGAATCGTACACAGAACGGTTACAAAGATAATAGCCTGTTGTGTCACTAATTATGCAGAAATATTCAAATGACCTTGCGTACGTGTGTCGGAAACGATTCGAATTTGAACATGCTTTTCGGCTTAAGTAACACAATTATGTTCTTACTAGAAACGCATTCATATCTGACGAAGTTTTTATTACCAAATGAATTAAGAATGATAGGATCGTTTTTATTTTTAAAATATCAGACTTAATGATTCACTCTTTGAGTCGAAAGAGAACACTTGTTGCATGTACAGACAATAGCGGCAGTTTGAAAGTCTCTATTATATTTTTTTAACAAAATTTCAATTAAATACTTTATTTTATTGAAAACTGCTGTTTAATACTAGATTAACAGATATTTATTTTATGCATATTTTTACTGAAACACGTCATTTTAACGGATAAATTAAAATACAGGTTTTTGAAAATAATATTAATTAATTTTATTTTACATCAGTATATATCTATTAACAGAGACTAACAATATATTTTTATATATCAATTATGTTTTGAGGGTATATTTTCTGCATACAAACTTTTTGCACTCAGGAAAAATATTATTAGATCTATTTTTTTACAATATCCGATTTGGTAGGATTTTCGACAGTCATTGGAATTTCTTATATCCGACGACGGATTGGAAGTAGCCTTACTCTCATCTCTTTAGTCCCTCTCTAATCCATCTTAATAGTCTCTCGCTAATTCTTTAGACTATTAAAAAATAAAATCTTTCCTCGATATATATATTAGGTGTTGGAATTAATTCGTAGCGTTTTACAAGAGATGGCGTAGGTAGTACATTCTTCCATTGCTCCCTTTAACCAAATATTCCCCGTAAAACAGCTGTTCTTAGGCGTTAGTTTCAGTACATGTCATTTGGTTGAAGCGTAAATAACAACACTTTGTACTTTATCGAATATGTCGAATTTTGTGCTGGATAAATTGTTTTTGCGCGGAGTTTTACTTCATTACTTTAACATGAGAAAAAGTACTGCCGAAAGTCATCATATTTTAGTGGAAGTTTATGGTGACCATGCTCTAGCTGAAAAAACGTGTCGGAAGTGGTTTGCACGTTTTAAAAGTGGTGATTTCGACTTGGAAGACAAGGAACGACTTGGACAGCCGAAAAAGTTCGACGATGAAGAATCGGAGGCATTGCTTAATGAAGACCCATGTCAGACACTTCAAGAACTGTCTGAATCGATAGAAGTTAACTTGTCAACGGTAGGAAAACACCTTAAAGCCACAAGAATGATCCAAAAGCAAGGAAATTGGGTTCCATACGAATTGAACCCGAGGGACGTTGAAAGGCGTTTTTCTACCTGTGAACTGCTGCTTCAACGGGAGAAAAGGAGTATTACTTTCACATTTTCGTTTTTCTTTCTCTCTACAATATCAGATCACTTCGTTGTTTTAGTTATAATTTGATAAATTGTGATTTTTACGACGCTTAACTCAAAATTTGTTCATCCATCAATTTGACGGGTGTCCGGATAATCGGTATACTATATACAATAACGCGAAAGTAGAGCTCGTGGATAAATTGAATTGAGATATATATATATATATATATATATATATATATATATTCATACTATTATATCAATAAAAGTCAACATAATATTTCAAAAAAATAATGTTTATATTTTCTTTATTTTTAAGCATGAAATCTGAAATCCGTCAAATTGACGTGATATGTAAATCTAGTGTTAATAATATTAGTTACTATAGTAGTATTTTGAAATATATAAAAATATCATTGTACGCTTGCTTTTTACTTAAAGTAAATGATTTTATACAAAATTCCTTACTATTAAATAAAATATTTTTTTTAATTCATAATGAAAAAAAATTCTTAATAATATAAAAAGTGAATCATAAAAATCAAAAATAACAATCTTTATTTTCCCAAATGAATTATTTTTCACCCCACAAACTATCAAAAAATTTCTACTCAAAAATATTACATAAATCATTATTGATCATTTTTCATTATTATTTATATATATTTTTATAGCGATGAGATCATCTTCCGAATTTCAAAGCACAGAAAAATCTATAAAAAAAAGATATTTTTTTGTATCTTGGTACTTCGAGACTATGGAATTGTCAATGAAATGTGTATAAATAAGCAACAATCAAAAATGATCAATAATAATGTATTGAAAGTTTTTAATCAGAAAAAAGTGTATGTGAAGTGAAAAAAGAATTAACTTGTAAAATCGAATTTAATCATATGGTTAGAACTGTACTGTAAAGCTTTATTTTTTGCAACAAAACCATTATAATGTGAATACTTAACAGTAAGAAGATTTGATTGACTCTAACACGTTCGGTACTAACGTTTACATATATGTGATACACCGGTTTGTTATGAAAGCCCGGTGTCACATATGTGCGACAGCTCTAATTAGTCAGTTTATGATCACATGTTGAAACGCTTTGTGCTTTGAACACAATTGTTAAGTTCTAAAACAGTAAAATATATGAAGGAAGTGCTTGGTCTGACATTATAGTATATTATTTTGAGTTTTAGAGCCTTTATAGTTTGTTCCCTGTAAATTATTAAATTCTGACAGCGAAATAGCCATGTTTCCACATAACAACAATACAAATATACAACACTTCCCGCAAAAACTGGAGAAACGACTTAGATTCCGTGTATGTGCCAGTAATAAGCGGCGCACAGCTACTTTCTATGTTTGTGAAATTTGTAAAATCAACAATGGACAACAAATTGGGCTATGCGTTGAAAAATGTTTTAAAATTTATCATACAAAATAAATCACCTGTATTTCACTTTGAAAAATTGTATTTATTTAGTTTTTGTTCTCCAATTCTATTCATTTTCTTTTAATTTAATGTGTCACATATATTTGACACATGGCTTACAACATATTTTTTTAACTATAGCCCAACGTCACATATGTGTGCCATTTTATAAGAATTCTTATTTTACTTATTTATAATGTTCTAAATGTATATAAGTAAAGTCTATGCCATTTGGTGTTATATTATCACAAAAAATCAAAGGCTGTGATGGACGTTTTTCCACCAAGACCCAGGTAGCGAACGTGTTAATTGTTTAAATAAAACATGCATGTAAAAATAATAATTATGATCGCATACAAATATTTAAAATTTACATACAATCGTAATTATGCTAAATAAATACATGTAAAAAACAGTAGGTATCCGTTTTTTTTAAGAAAAAAACCACATATTTAAATTGTTTGATGGTTATGGTTTTCTTAGTAGTAGTTAACCATATTTTAATGTTTTTATTATTCATATTCAATTTCATTATTAATTTCTAACACACATTTTTTTCATATTACTTGTTATCAAAATTTTATCATTAGATGTTAAAAATTTAATACTTTGGATTGGATTTAATACTTTGATTTGGATTTAATACATTTTTATTTTATGAAGAATATTTTTTTCATCAAAATAGTATTCATTTTCATACATTTCGTTATAGTCAGTATCGAAGTATGGTTTAGATTTTTCAGTTAATTAAAATTTCATTAGATAACTCATTTAATACATTTAATTGTTTATAAGTTTATGCGGTAAGTCATTTCAATTTAATTATTATTTTCTAACTACATTTTCCTTGATTTTTTTTATTATGAATAGATTAATCATAGTTATTAATTTTATATCTACATTCAGTGCGACTGTGTTTAATTGGCTCGATCAATGAATTTAAACGTGGACGTAGAACCCCGGAAATTAATGTTGTGACAGTTTTCTGACCACAACGATCACCAATAAAAAACGAATTTATAAATCAAATGATTCAAGAAGATCATCAAACAATGTATTACGATATTCAGGTTTCTTACGTATAAGGATGAATCAGAAGTTCCTGTTCAATCATTTACATGTCAAAGTTTTACAAATAAATTGATTTCCTATTTTTTATTTATCTTCAAAAGAACGATCCCCTGAATTCAGATAAGGAAATGCTGAGACGATTTATCGAAATGGTCAAATGTAATATTTCACAATATGTTAGGCACAAAATATATATCAGCTGTGCGAATATAAAACGAAACGACAGTGGGCCTAATGGGCCTACCCAGATGAGAGAACTGTCATAAAAGTGAAAATAAAGAAATTGATACTCTTATGTATTTGGCTGGTAAGAAAATAATTGCGGTGTTAGTTTTCTGAATTGTAAATTTCATTTTTTTTTCAATGAAAGTGTAATTTCATCAATCGATCAAGTTGTGCCAGCGTAAAGACGCCTCAGGAGTGTTGAGGGCGATGTACAGGGACCTATGACTCATGACTACGATCATTGCTCTTAACTGACGACACGAACAATCGTATCGAGGAGAGGGGACGACACTAATTTGAGCGTTGTTTGTAATCACACGGCAGGGATCGTGGAGAGGGGGAGGGGTACGGCTCGGGGCGCGAGAGAAACCCACTGCCCACGACCCGTAGCCCGGGCCGTGACCAGTTCTCGTCAGTGAAGGTGGAGGTGTTCCCACCACAACGCCTGTAGCGGTACCACGGGCTGGACGGGTCATTTCATCATGTTCATGTTAATATCTTTTAAAGTACATTTTTTG
>CM068317.1:22990000-23047500 GCA_034766995.1 Acanthacorydalis orientalis
TAAAACCACTTAAATTTATATATATATATATATATATATATGAATTTGAAGATCATAAACCGTAATTATTTTTCTACCAACCTAATATAATATGTTTTTTATTCTTTGTTTTTGGGTTTAGAGTTTTTCACCTACAAATTAATAAATTTATAATATAAATTCAATTTTATTTTATATTTAAGAAATTAAATATTAATTTTATCTTATTTTTCTAATTTTATTTTTTATTATGTATTGATTTGCAAAGTAAAAAAGATGCAAATTGTCGATAATAGTATTTTTATAATGTTAAAAGACGAAAAAAAAATGAACAGTGTCATTTTGTATATTTATTCATGACAAAAAATAAAAAAATGTCTTTAAATCGGGGTTTTAAAAAGCTTCTTAAATACTTTAGTAGATTGCTGCAAGAAAATAGTTATGAATTTCATAGATTATATAATGAATTCCATTGAGCGAATATAATTTATATTAATGATAATCTTTTGATTTTTTATCCATATTCATTCATGTGATTGTTTAAATAAGTACATACGTACAAGAAAAAAAATTGAAAATTACTAGTTATCATTCTTGTTACATTACAAACTTATCCTAATAAATATTTTGAAGATAATTGAAAACGTAATTATTAAACGAGTTGCAGACAATATATTGTTCTGTACAGTTGTGCAAGCAGATGATAGAATTCAAAAAGAAATAATTGATAATAAGAATTCTTTAACCTTTTAAAATATAGAAAGCGGAAGTATGTAAGATTATAAAAAAAATTAAAATTCCCGGTATGAAATGAGAAAAAATACAAGTATTACGAACTGAGTACGGATGACACACACAGAATTTCTCGTAATAAAATATTTTTCCGAAGTAGGAAACGTCCTTTAATTGTATTTGGATAATTAGTGGCGGATTAAGGAAGGTCGGACTGGGCGGTCATCCGGGACCCCGTGAGTGAGAGGGGACCCGTTGAAGATCTCAAAAATAACAAGCAAACCTTAAATATCATATAATATAGATAGATAGATAGATTATGTTTGAGGGGGGAGGAAGCTATCTTGCCTCCCGGCACATAGACTCGAAGTCCATTATGTCTTCCCTCGGCTGATCAAAACTACTCGGGAAGTCTCACTTCCTTCCAGAAGCGTATCAGCCTGCCTGAGTTCATAGACACTAGTTCGGGCGCGGTGAGGAGAAACTCCCCAAAACCATCGTCGCCTTAAATTGACCCATGCCGGATATTCCGCGAGGAGGTGAATGGGGGTCTCGTTGCCCCCACACCATATACACTTCCCGTCCGTCCTTCGGCCTTGTATATGTTCGTGGTAGCTTAGTCTCCCGTGTCCTGTGACAATTCGCACCAGGAGTCGGGAGAAAGATCTGCCACTTGTATAGAATCTCTTGGTCCAGTCCTTATTTGGGATCTGACCTAAGAGTGCCCTGGATTGACGGTAACCGTCAGACTTTAGCCACCATTCTGAGTATTCTGATTCGACCCACTCCCGAATGGCGCCCTTGGCTCAGCATCTCGCTAGCCCTATGAAGGGCTCTGGCCCCTCCACTGCGAACCTGGCTCTTAATGAGGCCAGTCTGTCCGATATTTAGTTCCCCCGTATGCCCGAATGAGCCGGCACCCATAGAAGGTGAACCTCGTTCTGGAAATCCAGTCTGCCGAGAGCTGTCTTACATTCGAAAACCAACCTTGAGTTGGTGGCATGGGAAGCAAGTGCTCTCAGTGATGTCTGACTATCCGAGCAGATGGTGATCCGTCTACCCCTGACTCCTAGTTCTTCTTGCCTCTGGACGCATCCCAGAATAGCAGTGACCTCGGATTGGAACACTGTAGCCTACAGTCCAAGAGGGATAAATGTACCCCTCCCGTCCCTACGACAGTGATATCCCACTCCAGACCTCCCCAAGATCCTGGAGCTATTTGTATACCAGACGTATCATATAATATACGTCCAGATATTTTTGGCGAATTTTTATAATAAAGTTATCCACGATTTTGATGTTTAGACATGAAGTTTATGATAATATATTGTTCATTGTTTCATTCTGAGTCTGTTATTATTGTTCAAATTCATATTAAACTTTTAATTTTCTTACTTCCATATAAAGTCTTAATAAATTTTTTGCGTCTTTGAATAAAAATGTGTCATCCATTGAGTGTCATACATAAAAATGTGTCATTCATTTCGTACATTTTAAACAGAAAATTGTAAATATCTATGATAACATAATTAAACAATAATGGTTGGTTGGTTATAAATAACCAACCAACCAACAATTATATGTGGCCTTAAACCCTAAAGGGTTTAAGGGCGCATCGATAACTAACGCCATTAGCGCCCGGCAATAATTGTTATTTCTATATCTACACAAATATAGTTTATTAATTGTCTCGATGATTGAAATAGTTACACGCGCATATATGAACGATGATTGCCAGTCAAATATTGACATCACCCAAATTAACAGTTGTGTATCAATACGGTTACTGCAAGTGCTCCAAGTTTGTTCATTGCAAACAGAATATTAACGATATCGCCGAGAGACTGCATTGTCTTATATTTTGTTCAGATTACAAATTCTGCCAAGTTTTAGTAATCCGTCTATTTACGATTACTGGTCCACTTTTAATGTATAGCAATGAGCAGGAATGATAAGTGGGAATCGGACGCACGGACTCAACTAAAAAGTCCATTAAAACAGTATAGATACCACTCGAGCGTTCGGCACGAAAGTCTGTCGTGTCACTGTCACACGCGCCCTCTGACACACTTCAACGAATTTATGAATAACATGTGTATGACGTAGCATAAATTAATGGGATATCGGTGGTGACGTGCGAGTGTGAAAATCGATAGCAGTCGTTGTCGTCGGAAAGACGGAACGAGATTGTGTACAGAGGATATGGGTTTGGTCGTGGTGAGACGAATAGAAACCTCACAAAGGTTCAGCAGAGCTTTATTATGATTTGTTTCTTTCATATTTATTTTTTTATTTTTTTTTTCTGAAGTACGTTAAATGAAATGAGTCTTTTGATTAATGTATGTATGACAATAGAATCGTATTTAACTATATTTTCTTTTCTTTTATAACTTTTACCTTTTAGAATGATTTCTTTGAAATAATTACTAATTCAATTAGTTTAAACAAATTATCAGCAATAATATATAGCGAAG
This sequence comes from Acanthacorydalis orientalis, assembly GCA_034766995.1. NCBI lineage: Eukaryota > Metazoa > Arthropoda > Insecta > Megaloptera > Corydalidae > Acanthacorydalis > Acanthacorydalis orientalis. Next base: position 22,993,186 of record CM068317.1, read on the forward strand.
TGATGTTTTAATATGAGGGTAATTTGAAAAGTCCGCAGCCTACCTATGAAAAAATATAACTTGTGCTTTTAAATTACTTTTATTTTCAATATGATTCCCCTTCAATGCACTTCATCCAACGATGTTCCAGTTTTTTAATGCCATCCCGGAAATCCTTTCCTTGAAGGCCCTCAAAATACCGACTCACTGTTTCTGTCAGTTTTTCATCTGACGAAAATCGCCTATCACCAAGGATTTTTTTAAGTTTTGGGAACAGATAGAAATCTAAGGCAGCCAAATCTGGAGAATAATGGTAAAGTAGATGGAACCGCAATTCGTACTTCAATTCAATGAGTTTTTCCACGGATACAACATTTGTATGGGGACATGCATTGTCCTGATGGAAAATATTTTTTTTGATAAACTAGGTCTTTTCTAACGAATTGTTTAATCGAGTCGATTCAAAAATTTGGCATACTCTCCTGTTATCGACTGATCCTTTAGAAGGTAGTGAATTAGCAGGATTTTTTAGCATCCCAAAAATTGAAGCCATAACTTAGAATCACTATGGTTCCATTTCTTTGATTGATATTTTGACTCTGGAGTGTAATGGCAAATTTAAGTCTCATCTGTAGTCACAAATTGCCGGATCAAGTCAGTCGTATTCTTCTCATATCGAGCCAAACAGTCTTGGGAAATTTGTACTCTAATACGTTTACGATCAATTGTCAGCAAATGCGGTATCTATCTTGCCGATAACTTTTTCATACATAACTCTTCAATTAGGATGCAATAAACACGTTCATTTGAGACACCCATAACCTTAACAATTTCATACACCTTCAATCGATGATCTTGTGAGACAATATCGTGCACTTTGTGGATATTTCTTCTGTCGTTGTAGTTTTCGGACGTCCACTACGCGGGTTGTCTTCTAAGCTTGCACGGCCACATTTAAATTCATCTGGCCCCTTCTTGAGGTTGTATACGAAGGTGCACTATCACCCAGTACATTTTTCATCTCATTAAAGATTTCTGTTGGCGTTGAACTTTTTTTGACATAAAACTTTATCACCGCATTATGTTCAATTTTATCCGTTTCAGCAACGACACAAAAAGAGCTTTATTTAAATTGATGTTCGAAACAAACTGCTTGGCACATTAATTATAGGCTTTTAGGTTATGTATAAAATAGATAGGTTTTTAATTCGCCATAAAAATTTAAAATATTACCACCAGTTATACGTTAGGCCGCGAAACTTTAAAATCACCCCGTATATACATACATAATCGTATATGTATGCATAATTATAATATAATGAAAAACGAAAATGTAAGTATAACATCTCGTTCAAGATACAATGTTAAGATCAACTTTCCTGTACCTGTGGGTAAATGAAGACAAGGTTTATTTTCATCAATCAAAACAAAAAAGTATTATTTTTGAAAACTCTGAAGGAAAAACACGGTTGTGATATTTTAGGATATTAATTTTTGTGTATAATTGAATTAACATACAGTACAAAGTTATCAGTGTAAATATTGATTTTTTTAATTAGAAAAAATTAAAGTTAACTTTTATATTTTAATCGCTGAAAAATGCATAGTGATTAATAATAACAAATACAAAGGATATCATTAATCAGTAACTCTCTTTGACTCAAAAAATGGTTTATAACATACAAATCAGAAGAATAACCATTATAATTTCAAACCACTTCGTATATCGAAGCAAAATTGAGATAGAACATACGTTTAAATAGAGTTAATTGAAACGAATTTATTTAAATAGATTTCATGTTATACGTGCTCAACATATTATTGCCATCTTTCATATATTTTTCTCTCTTTGCTCTTAGCGAACCGTATAAAAAATTGTGATCAAAATTGTCAACAACTGATTATTGAAATTTATAATGTTTACTTACCAATTTTAACAACAATTTTTAATAAAACTTTGTTTAATAATGAAAATAGTGCTCAAAATTATCAGTATTAAGTTATTAAACATATTAAGTAGAAACTTTTTGGGTAGTTTGTGGAGAGCAAATATTCATTTGTGAAATTTCACAAATGAATTAAAATTTAGCTATCACATCAAACATTATAATTATTATTATTGCTATTTTTTGTAGTATAGTGTTCCTTTTTCAATTTTTATGTTGTATTAGTATCGAAAATTATGCTTGAAAACGTGGTTTTCTTGTTGAATAATATTTTAATGCATTCTATTTAAGAAGTGTAACGTTAATTTAAATTCAATTAACTCCTCGATATACAAAGACGTCTCTGATACGTATTGTGTTTCTTACGCCATTAACAAACATTGATGCCTTTGAGACGCACGCAACTTTAATTCGCTTGAGTGTAGCTACAAAGCAAATATTAGAAGTAAATAATTATATATTCAGTGTTAAAGTGTGAACCATAGAATCGAACTGAACCACGTGTTTGTTTTGAATCTGTACAAAAGTGACAGTGAAAGCCAAATGGGCTATTCGAGTGAGTGCACATTTTTCTGAACATATACTTTCCACTGGTAAAAAGGAACATCTTGCAAAGAGATGTGATGTGTGCTCAAAAAATAATATATGAAACAAGACGACTTGTCAATGTACAAAAAGGTCAAGTACCTCTACATTTACCAGAATTTTTCGAAAATTTTTATACTCAACACCAGCGTTTTTCAATCTATGGGTCGCGACCCAATATTGCGTCGCGTTGAAATTTTAATGGGTCATAAAATAGCTGCTATCTTCCGTAGAAATACATGTATTACTGAAATATTTTCTAAGAACTAAGAACAATAGATGCATCTGTTAAGTACTAAATGTAATTATCTCATTTTTTTGGAATAAAGAAGAAGAAAATTCTCAAGAAACTAATTCCGATAATAAAAATGCAGAAATGTTTAGCATATCAAGCGAATCAGCAGCAAAGTAAATAACAACAACAAAGCCATTAAATATTATCTTCTATTATTGTATCCATAATTTATGTAAAAGTTTTTAATAAATATAATTTAAGCTATTTTATTGATTTTTATAATTTTGAAACAGTCTGTTTTATTTAAAATCGTTAGTTTTTCATTTTTTTTATAGTTTAATTTCAATAATAAAAACTGAAATTGAAGTATTTTTTGTAAATCGAAGTTAGGTCTATATCGCTCTCAGAATAAATGTACTCAATTTTACATTTCACACGTAGAAATTATTATTAAATATGCATAATTTTATTTATTTATATAATATGCAGTGACTCCAGACTGCCAGGGTTTTAAAAATTTTATATTATAAACATTTGGGTCGCGGAACCACTGCAAACAAATATATTCTACAGGACTATTCAATTATTGTTTAATTTGTTATTTAATTATTCTTTATTAATTTTGGTTATTAGTATTGAATTGTAATATTTAGCAATGTATAAATATACTTTTCTTTGTCAAGCTTACACAAATGTTAATCTGAAGAGTAAATATAATATTATTTTTTGGTCACATCGAATTTCAATTAATTCGTATGTCAAGGGGTTAATAGAGATTTAAAATGTTTAAACCAAAACTTCTCATCGAATTTGATGAAAGTATTATAATTCATATTTAATTATTTAATTTTCGATAAATTTTATAAACAATGTTTTTTATATACCTAAATATAAATTCGTATTAACTGTAAATTAATGTATATAAAAATATAGTCTCAAAGTCGACTGCAGTGAGCTCAATGAATGGCTAGTTTAAAAATTGTGTAAGTATTAGATATCTGGCAACTGAAAGATAGATTAAGTTCATTTATATTAGGTTATTGGAAAAATAATTGCGGTTTTTACATATCGAGTGTAAAGATGCATATATCAGTTAAAAAATATATTTACTAATCGAAATAAAACCCATTGGCCTGCATGCATTTCTCCCAGCGGGAAATAAGTTTTTTTATTATTGCAAGATAGATCTTTGAAAACATTCGCTTGTAGGAGATTACTCGAATGTTTAAAAGAATGATAATCTGTCGGAGAAAAGTTCGAAGAATAAGGTGGGTGAGGTAAGGTTTCGTAACCCAGATCATTTAATTTTTCTTGAAGTCATTTGTGCGACGTGTGATCGGGTGTAGCTATGAAGAAGAATTGGTCCTCTTTGATTGACTAATAATGACCGTAAACGATGCAACTTCTCATGCACTTCCTTAATTTACTGGCAATATTTTTCTGCTGCTATTTCTTTACCAGGATTTAAGAAGTTGTAGTGAATGATGCCACTTGTCGACCACCAAACAGTGACCTTAATCTTTTTTTCATGAAGCGTTGGTTCAGAAAACTGTTTTGGTGCTTCTCCTCGGTTTAGCTACTGTGATGAACGTTTTCGATTGTTGCAGAGAATCCATTTTTCCTCACATATGACAATGCGATCAAGGAAAGGATTATTTTTGTTGCGCAAAAGAAGCGCAGAGCAGGCTTCATATCACCGAATTGGTTGATATTCGTTTAGTTCATACGGCACCCATTTATCCATCTTTTTTGTTTTTCCAATTGGACACAAATGTCGAATGATCAACATTGAGTTCTTATGCCAACTCTGGAGTTATTTTATGTGAGTCTGCTTCAATAATGGTTCGTAAATTATTATTATCTCTAGCTGAAGGACTTACACGACCCTCCTCATCATCAAGACGTTCGTTTCCATTACGAATTTTTTCGAAACATTCTTAAAATGTACATTCACTAGTTGACTCTTCACCAAAAACAAATTTGATATTTCTGTTGATTTAGTGAGATCAGTTTCTATTGCTTTACCTCTCAATTTAAGCTCATAGAACAAAATCGCACGAATTTGCCTTTTTTCCATGACTATTTCAAGAGGTTATATCCAACAATACTAAAGAATGAAAACAATAAACATAAGTTGAAATGAGTATTGCTTCATTGTTTACAATGGTATATCATATGACTATAACAAAAGATAACGGTAAATAGAAAAATCAGCGCCAAACTTAAAAATGATAAAAACCGCAACTATTTTGGTACCAACCTAATACAACTATAAACTACTGCAAGCGACCGTCCTTCACTCATAATTCAGAATATTATCAAAGACCTATGAACACGTGGCAGTCGTTTGTAAGAACAAAGAGCGTCGGCTCGGTTTTCACTCCGGATTTTCGTCGAATAGCGCACATATTTTACTCTCAGTGTCCACGCGAATGTCGCAGGAAAGATACTTCATAAACGTTTATAGATGCGAGTCGAGCGGTTAATGCGGCGGCCGCACAGAGTCAGCATGTTTACACGCTCGACTCCACATTTAATTTTCGTCAACGGTGACGTCGAGTGTTCCATGTTCTCGGAACAGAAATGTATATTTCTCATCAACAGAATGTCAGCGATGAGGTAGAGTTTTCACAAAAGTGATCGTGTATTTGTATACATCTAAATTTAGTTATACGGTAGACATAATAATAATGAATCATTGTCATCACTCTTTCAGAATGAAATTATACTTTTTATTTATGAATATTATAATATTCCTACAGATATAAGCACTATATTAAAAAAATAGCTTATGTTTTATAATATTGTAACTTTAATACATGTATGGTTACCCCTGCTTAGATAATTGAAATTAGCTATCAGCTGTCAAAAATAATTTCAAAATATCTGCTACTTAAACGTGAGATGTATTTTATTTTGTATTACGGAAAAACATGTTGAAGGGAAACAGTAAGAACAAACGATTTGAAATGCGTTGAACAGAAATATATAATATTTTTTTTATATTTTTGATTGATATTTTTTGTATACCTACTAGTATTTTAAATTATTTATTATTATTTCAGGTAATTTAAAATTTTATATAATATTAGGAGGTTGCATTGAAAGTCACTGTTTTTTCTGTTTTTTTTTTTGAACATTTATTTCAAAACAAAATGTGTGAATACATTAATCAATGTATTTACTCTCTGAAGTTATGACTTTTTCCCACTTTTCTGGCAGAAGTCGAATTCCACGACGAAAGAATGGTCTGTCTTTTGATCCGATTCATTCAGCAACCCAATTTTCGACGTCTCCGTAATTAAGGAAATATATATCTTGCAAAACGTGTTGCATCGATCGGAACAGATGGTAATCGCTTGAGGCCTGGTCCGTAGAATAAGCTGTGTGCGGGAGAACCTCCCATACGAGCTCCATCAGTGTCTGTTTCACGGCTGTAGCGACGTGGGGCTGAGCGTTGTTATGGTGAAGAATCACTTTTCGGCGATTTCATGCAATTTATAGTCGTTTTTGCATCAAATTATCATTCAAACGCTTTAATTGTTGTTGTCGATACTGTTAGCGGTGATGTTTTCTTTCGGTTTAAAAAGCTCATAATACACGACACCACCATATCCCACCAAATAGAGAGAATTGCTTTATGACCGTGGATGTTTAGCGTTGATGTCGAGGTTGATGGTTGACCAGAATCAACACATGATTTCTCGGATTCGGGTTGTCGAAATAGAAACATTTTTTATCGCCGATTACGATACGCCATCAGAAACTTTTCTTTTTATACCTTTAAAGAAAAGAAATCGAGATGTTTAAACAATTAGCGATGGCATTTTCGTTTAATTCATGCTGCAGTCATCTTTCTTCTGTCTGTATCCCATGGCTTGTAAATGTTGTGAAATGGTTGATTTGTCGACATCGAGCTCTTGAGCCAATGCTTTAAGTGTTTGAAGAGGGTTTTCTTCCAATAGAGCTTGTAGTTGTTCATCTTGGAACTTTTACGATTGATCTAGCCGTCGTTTGTCGTGAACGTTACAATCATCACTTTTAAATCGTTAAAACCAATACTGTACTCTACACAGTGTTTCCGATGGAGCAGATTCACGATAAGTTTTAGCAAACAATCTACAAGCTTTAGCAGCACTTTTTTTCGAATCAAAGTAGTGTAGAATTACACATCAGAAAAACAACTTATCGCGTTCCATTTTAATTCGGTTATAGAAAACTACTTGTGTAAACAAAGAATGGCGTCTGATGACTGAATTTTAGTGGGAAATGTTCACACTTTAAAATGACATAAGAGACATCTGTTACTGCCCGCAGCATATGCACCTAGAGCCATCTAAACGCGAACAGCGGCTTTCAATGCAACATCCTATTATATTCGGTTAATACCTATGCGCGAAAATAAAATGCTAAAAAGCTCGCACGAGTTACTCAGGTACGCAGAAAAATTCAATTTCTCGAACTCGAATTAACCCGATTGAGTGCAGTAAAAGATTAAATTTATTCCATTTATCGAGCGTGTTTTTAAGACTGTGGACTCGCATTGTTATGACAATGCATAGTTAAGTCACAATTATCTCCAATGCGATAAAAGATTTCCTCAAGGCTGGAAATTATCAGTTCACAATTGATTTTCTCTCCAATATCGCCGATGAATTATGAGTTACCATGATAAATCTGCTTGAATCATATCTTTTAAATCGACTTCTTTAAGATTTGTATTTTTTATCCATTAACTTACAATAGACCAGTCTATACAATTATTACCATAAAAATTTTTGGTCACAGATGTTTGTCTTTGGATAACACGTTCTCATCTGTAAGACATTCAAAGACGGCTCATTTCTTTAAGCACACTGATAAAGTGTGTGTACAGCTTCATATTTGTTTTCACTGAGTATCGCTCATTGTAACTCCAGTGGAACCAGTGTTAAGATATACGTTCAGTAATTGACTCTTCGCCAAAAACAAATTTTATATTTTGAGTAGTTTCTGTTGCTTTACGTCCTAATTGAAACTTTTATAAGAAAATCGTGCAAATTTGATTTTTCTATGGCTAATTTAAGAGGTTATATACAAAATACTAAAGAATGAAAACAACAGACATATATATATATATATATATATATATATATATATATATATATATATGTATATGTATATGAGTGAGTTATAATTACGTGTTTGACAAGAGACGGCACTAATATCAAACTACGATGTCGTTTAACAGCATTATCTTTCAAGTTATTGTTGTCAAAGTTTGAACACAATATGTTAATTAGCTTAGTTTTGACAGCCATTCAAAGTAAACAACTATTACTCTCTTTCAACTATTGAAAAAATTCAGTATAGTCAGTGGTTAGATTTCTGTTTTCGGATAGGAAAACGTGCGGACAAATTAAAGGAAAGTTACAGGATGTCTACAGGAACTGTGCTTGCTTGGACTGTTGCTTTACATCCCAATTTAAACTTATACAACAAAATAGTGCGTATTTACTTTTTTTCTATGACTAATTTAAGTGGTTATATCCAATAATACTAAAGAATGAAAATAATAGACATAAACTGAAATAAGTAGTGCTAATTTAATTGTTTACAATGATGTATCACATGACTATAACAAAAGATAACGGTAACTAGAAAAATCGGCGCCAAACTTAAAATGATAAAAACAGCAATTATTTTAACACCAACCTAATATATTAGGTCTTGATAAGTAAGGTATTATTTCTCACTTGGAATAATTTTCGGCATACTTCACTATTGAATTAATAATTTGATTTTTAACATTTCTTCGTAGCAGTCATATGTTTAACAAACAGTGAAGAATGACTTATTACCCTATTCAGATAGGAGCTATCTATGCCTCCTGGGAATTAGTACCTGAGTGAGTCACTAAAAAATTACTCTTCAATGTATGATTACGAAACTATCAAAATAAGAGCTTTTGTTTCAATAAACATTCATAATTCCAATAAACATTCATAATTCCATTAAACATTCATAATTCCATTAAACATTCATAATTCCATTAAACATTCATAATTCCAATACATTCACTCTATAAGAGTGTAGAGAATTATTGTTTAGAACCTTTTTATAACGTATTTAAAATAAATAAATTGTATGTTGCGAAAAAAGAACCTGCAATTATTTTTTAGTATAAATATTTATATATGTATATATATATATAGTTGTATATGGCATACAAACGAACTGTCATAGCTGTCTAAGCAAGCAAATATAGAACAAATAGATTGTTCTAGAACAATCTAGAGAGCAATAGCTCGATGTAAAAAGGATGCTTAGACAATTATCGACAGCATTTTGTTCTAACAACAAACTAATAGACGCATAAAATTAGTAGATTGTATTTGACAACAAAACTATATTCATACGCATAAAATTAATCTATTGTATTTGACAACAAATTAAAAAATTAAATATGTTATAATACAAAACTTTAGGACAAAGTATAAATATACCCTGGTGACAGAGGCTGCAAAATCAATCAAGATCGATCATCGGACACTGAAGGGAACTGTTCTGGCAACCAACGCCTGAGGGATACGACAATATATATATATATTAGAACATTACATTATTTCTATATTCAAATAAACAAAAATAAATCTAACTTTAAATAAGAAATATTTCTAATCAAAAATGTTAAATCATTGATGATTGATCATCTTCAATTGTATATTATGAATATTTCGATTGGGATAACAACATAGCCAGAGCACTGAGGTACAAATAAATAAGCTTTTCTTGTACCTTAGTGCTTTGAGAATGATTTAATTCTACATTAGTTGAAGAAATATTATCAATAATCTGAATATTTCTGAACTGAAATATTTTTTTGTGGTCTGTGTAGTGAAAGAAACATTAATTTTTGAAAGTGATTTTTGTCAGTGCTAGAACTATATTGTGTCTAAATCACAATTTTTTTCGTCTTCGAAGTATTTTTATTTATCATGCTATTAGAATTTATTAATTTTTTTGTATAAAAATGATTTTATTTCAAAAAATGGTAAAATATTAATAAAATATTTCATTATTTATAACCATACACTTTGAAACATAATATATGTTCTCATATTAATGAATTAAAAATATTTAAAATCGGATTAACGAATTTAAATTCGAAGAAAAGTTTTGACCATATATGCATGTAAGGGACAAACGAACCCCACAGAATATATGTAGGTCTGTTGGGATTTGTGCGTCCATCCCTTCGCTAGATGAAATCGAAAAGTTTCGCTGACGTGCCGGTTTCCTGCACGTATCCTTCGAATTTTAAATATAGTTTCGAGGATTGTTTCAAGATACCGAAAAGTTTTCGACACTGTCCGATCTGTAACTTTGCGATTCGTTTCTACATACTGTGCGTGAATATCTTTTTTCGCATCTACGTGTATTATAAATGTTCAATAACATATTTATATATGGAAATATGACCTATGCTCCGAACAAATATTTTTTTAAACAAATTTTTTACTGGATCAGAAACATAAAATATAATTTTCTGTTGAATTTATATTTTTTTTTATTCGATATTCTTGATATATATATATATATATATATATATATATATATATATATATATATTGTTTTGTGTGTGGATATATATTTTATTCAAACATATGTAATAAGTTATATTAATATTAACTGATAATTCTAGTAATGTGAATATATTGTATTACTATAAAATACCAAACGTAATTAAAAATAATATGTGAAATAAAATAAACAATATTTCTTTACGAAAGTTTGTTCGGTTGCATTGAAATCTTTGCCGAAAATGTCGGTGATTTCATCGATCAGTTAGGCCGATATTCAAATATCAAATAGTAAAGAACAGCTATTTCTAATATAAAAATTTAGGAATCCAAAATATTTGACATTAATTATTATCAGATTAAAATAGACTTCTCTTTCTTATATCACGTTTGTGTATTCCCGTTAAGAGTACTATAACTACACTATAATTAAATATTTTATATATCGAATATTTTTTAAAAATAAATAATTTATGTAGATGACGATTGCCTTATTTTTGAATTGTAAGAAAACATCATAGAAAAGTATGGTTAGAAAGAAATTTAAATAATTCAAAATATATTAATATCTATTCAAAAATGTTTCATTCCAACAAAATTATATAATAATTTTAAAATAATGAATTTCGTATTTTACACTATTATTATAAATTTGTGTTAAAATTAAACATTTTTAAATAGGAATGTATACCAGTTTTGATATACAAATTTCAAGTATTAGGTTGGTGTTAAAATAATTGTAGTTTTTATCATTTGAAGTTTGGCGCCGATTTTTCTAGTTACCGTCATCTTTTGTTTCAGTCATGTGATAGATCTTTGTAAACAATGAAATTAGCACTACTGATCTCATATTATGTCTATTGTTTTCATTCTTTAGTGTTGTTGGCTATCTAATCTCTTAAATTAGTTATGGGAAAAAAGTCAATTCGCGTGATTTTATTGCATGAGATTAAATTGGGATGCAAAGTAACAGATACTGCTCGAATATCAATTTTGATGAAGAATCAATTAGTGAACGTACAGTTAAACACTAATTCCAAAAATCTCGTGATGTAAACGAAAGTCTTAATGATGAGGGGGGTTGTGGACGTCCTTCAAATATTGATAACAATGATTTAAGAACAATTATTGAAGCGGACCTATCTAAAACAACTCGAGAGGTGGAAGAAGACCTCAATGTTGATCATATTTGAGCTTAATTGGAAAAACAAAAAATCTGGATAACTGGGTGCCGTATGGATTAAACGAACAACAAGAAATTCGGCGATAAAAAGTTTGCTCTGCACTTCTTTTGCGCAACAAAAATGATCCTCTCTTGATCGCATTGTCACATGTGATGAAAAGTGGATCTTTATGATAATCGGAAACGTTCATCATAGTGGATAGACCGAGGAGAAATACCAAAACAGTTTCCTAAACCGATGCTTCATGAAAAAAAGATTATAGTCACTGTTTGGTGGTCTGCAAGTGATATGAGTCACTATTACATTTTAAATTCTGGTGAAACAATAATAGCAGAAAAATATCTGGAAAATGTCTGGAAATTGAAAAAATGCATGAGACGTTGCATCGTTTACAGCTAGCCTCAGTCAATCGAAGAGGAGCGATTCTTTTTCATGACAACTCCTGGCCACACGTCTCACAAATAACTAAGAAAATTAAATGAACTGGGTTACGAAACCTTACCTCACCCATTTTATTCTCCGGACTTGTCTCTGATAGATTATCATTTTTTAAACATTCGAGTAATTTCCTATAAGAGAAGGTTTTCAAAGATCAAGCATCAGCTCAAAGCGCTTTCGATGAATTCGTTAATTCAGGGACTCTATAATTCTGTCTTGTAGGAATAAACAAACTTGTTTTCCATCGGGAGAAATGTGCGTATGACAATGGTCTTTATTTTGATTAATAAATATATTTTTTAACTGATATATGCGTTTTTATACTCGATACGTAAAAACAGAAATTATTTTTGCATGATCATAATAGTTCTGCTCGATATGTACACTGACCTTACTCTGAACCGACTCTTGAATTTTATGACTTTACTCTGACTTTCTTACTTTCAACTTGTTTTTATCGGACAATATAGAGTAAGGATAAAAAAAGTAAATCATATAAATACTGTCAAGTTTGGGTGATTTGTTTATTCGATAGCGATTATCATAAATAAAGACTTTTGAGTTAGACAAATATGCTCGACTTACTCTAACAAAAAGCTAGAGTAAGTTCAGAGTAACAAATCTCCTGTTCTGAACTTACTCTAAGCTGTTCGATGAAAATCACGAGTAAGTTCAAAGAACATATCGAACAGAAAAGTGTAAAATTTCTTACTCCGAGTAAGTTCAGTGTACAAATCGAACAGACCTAATATCAAATCTCCCGCACATAAATCGCTCGAACAGTGCCATCTCTTCCTGTTTCGTACACTTAACACACCGCAACCTCACGGTATATCGTTTCATCCCATAGATTTTTAATCAGAACCTTTCACTTAGAGAGTAATTATCTATTGCTCTCATAACTTTTCTACTTCTGAAAGTATTCTTTATTGGTATTTTTGGAATTTGATGTTGTATAATGTACTTCAGTGTAATGTGCAATAACTGGATTCTATTTTATTATAAAATTTGATAATTTTCTGTCATTTATTTTCATTATTTGAAATACCACGGGGCTCTGTCCTACAACAAACTCAGAGGGGAAGAGCTTTCCCCCGCTCACTGACACTCACTCTCTTTTAATAAATAATAGATATTAACAAATTATACGCATAAATAATCTGCGTAAAATGTAAGTCGTAAAATCTTATATAAATTCATAAAAATGAAAAATGTATAAATATTAACAATAAAATACATTGTTAAAATGTGTAATAATTTTTTACTCTAAATCTTTACTGACTACAAAATTCTGAATAAATTTCTTATCGGTTTTACATTGAAATCGTATATATCTCTTTTTTGTTCACCGTAAGAGAGCTACATACATGTGACTGATGTCCATCAATCAGAACAGAGACCCCGCGATATCCATCAAACAATCATTGATGATCGGGAATGGAAATGGTTAACGTGCTACTTGTAAAGTAGCGGGGTGAATGGAGTTGCAAAGAGATGATCTATATGAAAAAAAATTGTTTTATGGAAATTTTATAATAGAATTATTTTTTATATATAGAAGGATATTTGTCACGATGTAGAGTACTCATAACGTTGAATTTCAATTTTTTTTTGTACTATACAAACGTTATATTATTAGGAGAATAAAAAAACACCAAAAAGAAATGAATGACTTAGACATTGATGGTAGAAGTGTTTTTTTACGAAACACTCCAACAATAGATTCTTTTTCAGAAAAAAACACTCCTATTATCGCACCAGAGTACGTTGTGAAGAATACTTGAACAAGTAAAATAATAATTTAATTGTTTATTAAAAATAAAAAATTTGATGTTTTATTTTCATGAAATGCTTTAAGTATGTATTTATCCGTTTGGTTTAACATACCGGATGAGTGTACATTGTACAGAGTAGAAATTGAACTTGAACCACTATGAAAATGCTAGTTTAAGTTAGCAAAAAAGACACACACCCAAGGGTATACTTGCCACATTATTACGAATATAAATACAAAATGTTATTTTATATACATATATATATATATATATATATATATATATATGTGGATGTATGTATAATTAAAATTATCTGTATATTTTTCAGAACTACATTTGTAAAAAGGACTTTTCACACAGACTAACATATTTGTTGCAATGAATAATAGAGGTAGTGGAGCTTAGAATTTTTTAAATACTAATTCATATGTGTACACACACACACACACATATATATATATATATATATATATATATATATATAAAATAAAAAATAAAAAACATTCACCAATGTATAAAAACTGAATAGCGTTGTATTCACAAAGAGAATAGTAAAACGTTATCTCGTTTATTTTTTTTACAATTAGAGCACTTCAAATGTGTCTCACGAGATATAAAAAGCCTCAGCTGCAACAGAATAATGGTGTTATTAAAAACAAGTATTCTCATTGCATTTTAGCGTTGATAACGTGGTGCGAAGGTTGGTTTTAAGCTTTCAGTGGAATATGCTTTTACAGTACACGTTTAACTAGCGTTTTTATTTTTTACTTTTTTTTTCAAAAAAAAATCAAACGATTTTTATATCATTAGACATTTACGTTACTGTTATTCTATTTAATTAATAGAATCTATATAACTAAAAGATTGATATCTATTAAAAAAAACTATATTTCAACGTTTATATTGTAAACCGATCTCACAGCAAAACTGTATAAATTTTTTTTATTGTTTTCCATCCAAATAGACACGCTTACAATGTATTTTATTTTAGATAGATACAAAAGATAGTTTTTCGATCAAAATGTCTGATCCACTATAATGACGCACGTTCTAGTTACTTCGGACTTTCTATCGAAAAATTCACAATCCACTTAGTTTCAAGGTAAATCAGAAGATATCGGTGTGTATCCATCTCCGTACTGCATAATATATGAACTAAGTGGAACTTGGACGAACTTTTAGGTCTTGTCTGTCTGTCTGTATGTGTGTGTGTGCGGTTTTGAAGAGAATTTATCGACTTTGTAAGTTTACATACATCGTTTGTATATATGTATAATAATGGTTTTGTGACCATATGAAGCAGGTCGTGCGGGAAATGTTTATTAAAACCGTGTATACAGTGTCTCTTATTTGAATAATTCACATGGAATGTTACGAAAAAGGTCTCATTGTTTCAACACGCCGTTATCGAAAATTATATATATATATACATGAAATCAATAAATCAATAACGCATAGCTCACACTGACCAATTTAAAATATGCATTCTATAGAGGTTCGCTATTAATTTGGAAAATTTACAAGAAAATACAAGGATGAAATAACCGTGATTGGAATTAAAAATTCATTAAATAAAATAATGATTTAAATATTAGTAAATCTATATAGTAGTTAATAACTAAATTTCTAATTTTTTTATACTAGAAACTATTTTTTTTTTATAGAAAAATAATTGTAGTTCATGACCTTCAAATTCATATACATTTTTCTCATATAATAATTAACATTATTAATCGAAATAAGCACCATTAGAATCGACACATTTTCGCCAATTAATTTCAAGTTTCTTTATTCCGGTGGTGTAAAATTCTAGAGTTCTAGATTGGTTGTTGTAGACCTTACCCTGTATTTTATTTAAAGGAGCGGGTAAAATAGTCTGATTGTGTAAATGTATTCCAGAACTCAAAATAAGAATGTCAAGTGACGAACTAAAACTAATGCTCTTTATTTATTATTAAAATAGATACACTTGTTTGTGTAACTAAGCAACGTCTCGTTACCATGACGCTGCAGCTGCAACTGCACACATACATAGATAATTTAACACCCTGAAAGAAGTTGTCGAAATGCTTAAACAAGTGTTAATCTGTTGGCGAGATGTTTTCTGAGTATGGTGGATGAAGCAACGTTTCATAGTCCAATTCATTCAACTTTTGGATGGTCAACCGTGCGACATGTGGTTGTGCATTGTCGTGCAGCAGATTTGGACCTTTTCGATTGACCAGTGCGGGGACCAGACATCGTCATTTTTGGTGTATTTTGTCGATTTTTTGACAATAACTCTTACCTGTATTGGTTTCGCCAGGATTCAAAAAATTTTAATGGATTACACCGAGTGTATATCACCAAACAATCGCCATAATTATCTTTTGGTCTAATTTTGGTTACATGAAATACTTTGTGGCTTCAATTCTATCCAACCATTTGTGCAGTCCGCTTTCTGTTATCGTAAAGGATCCACTTTTCATCGCACGTTACAATACGATCGAGAAATGGATCGTTTCTGTTGCGTAAAAGAAGCATAGAACAAACTTCGTAGCGACGATTTTTTTTTGGTTTTCGTTCAGTTCGTGTGGTATCCATATGTCAAGCTTTTTTGATTTTCTTAGCTATTTTATGTGATCCAAAACTGTTGGATGACTGTCTAACTTTTGTGCAAGCTCTCGAATTGTTGTGCGTTGTTCTGATTCAACTAACGCCTTCACTTGATCGTTATGAATTGAAGAAGGACGCTCGCGATCCTTTTCATCTTCAAGGATTTCGTCCCCAGTATGAAATTTTTGGAACCACTATTGTACAGTACGTTCCTTAACAGTACCCACATAAAAAGCGTCATTTAGCTTACGAGCAGTTTCTGATGCTTTATTGCCAGTTTGAAACTCATACAAAAAATATTCTTATTTTCTTCTTTTCCATCTTTAATTCAATAGCCCAATTTGAAGCAAAGTCAATAATAAAACCAAAGTCCATATTACCAAAATACAGATTGAAAAATACATTTTAAAATGATTTTAACATGAACATGATGAAATAGCACTTTTATTGAAAAAAATTAAGGCTACCGCAATTATTTTCCTACCAACCTAATATAAATATTTGTTTATAATTAACTTTGTGCATAAATTGCTTTAACTTTATTTTAAAATTATTGCTACTGGATCCCTTAATAAATCTTTCTCTACGATTGGTTTTTATATTAGTGTTATCTGAAGATAGTCCTGAAATACTGAAACATAGAAAGAACTAAATGATAGATTATGTACTATCAGAAAACTTTTATTAATGTAATCACAGAGGAATAATTATTGACTGACTAAGTATGTAGTAAATGTTTTGCTACAACCAATTTTGGTTCTTGTACTATCTGAATATTTTTTGAATACTATATGAGTATCATCTGAATGTCATATTTAGGTTGAAATGACGGAAGCACAAATATCAAACATGATAGTGGCGAAAACTTTCCAAATAGAGGCTTAGTCGTAAAAGTTCAAAAAGAATATCTTAACAACTAGTTCACAGATATGAGAATAACTTTTTTTTACTTTAATTGATTTAATCGTATTCTAAGTAAATGTTCATAATTAGTAAGCTATTGATTATTAATAATAGATATTTATTTCTAATTAACAGATTTAAAAATCGATAACTTATAGTGAACCAGCAATTATATTACTGTGTGTGCATAAGTGTTATCCTAAATTGTATAACCAAATATTATTTGCTTCATCATTCTTAGGCAAATCCAATCATCCGTATTAAAATAGAAAATAAAAAATATAGAATTAAAATAGAAAATGTAAAAAATGTTTGGAGAATTATAAAATTTTCAACAGAGGTATAAGAATCTGGAATGGGTTGCATTATATCATATTAGAACTTTTAATTCCTTCTATATTTTCTTTGAATGAGAGACAGACTTGAGGAATATGCGACAAGCGATAGGTCTGTTACAAAAAAAAATCTATTTTAACTAGACGAATTTATCATAAATAACCACATTATCTTTTTATATATAGAAAAATAATTCCAACATGAAATTTCCATAAAACATTTTTTTTCTATTTTTCGTGTAGACCAACTACTCGCAACGCCGCTCCCCCCGATACACTCTACAAGTAGCACGTTAACCATTTCCATTCCCGATCATCAATGATTGGTTGATGGATATTGGGTAATCTCTGTTCTGATTGATTGACATCAGTCACATGTATGTCGCTCTCTCGCGGTGTACAACGAAAGAGGTGTATACGATTTCAATATAAAACTGATGATATTTATTCAAAATATTGTATTCGCTGAACTTTCAGTGTAAAAATTTTTTTTTCTAAAACTTTAATATTGTATTTTGTTGTTCTAATGTGTTGTTATAATTTAAGATTCGAATAATAATTTAAGCTTCATTTTTTATTTCTCATATTTAAATGTATATGTATATATATATATATAAAAAAAAATGGAGACCTACCTAATAATTTACTTTATACTATAAGAATAACTTAACTTTGAAATGAAAATTTATTTTAATTTTTTTTTACCAAAGCATATATTCTTTATTATACTCATTATTCTTATCGTTGTGTGAGTGATAAAATCTGCCAACCCTCATTTAGGGACCATGGTCTTAAATGAGTTAATATGTAATACCAAAAATGTACTACACAAAATGGAATTCCTTTTGTAAGAAACTAATAAGTCAATAAATATAAAAATATTACACTATTACTAATTTCATAAAGACCAGTCATTTTGACTGGTTTCGGTAGAAATAGCTTCGTCTTAACTGTCGGTAGTTCTAGTGTCAAAGTATATATTTTTTTTTTTGATTTACAAATAGTGTTAGTTCATCTCTATCCAAGCTAGTTTAAAAACGTGTTCCTAGTGTAATTTGTAATTTGCATTGTTTGGCCGTAAATGAGTTAAAAGCGTACCAAAAATAATTGTATTTAAATGTAAATTTTTTCCTTAAAACTGATTTCCTTTCATGATGTATTAAAGTTTTAAACGTCAACCCGGGTCGATCTTTTTTTAAATCTCATTTAATAGATACTTTATGTTACATTTATGATCCATCTGAAAGCACTTTGTAATATTGAATCGATATCGTACTTGTATATATACCAACATAAACATATTAAATATATATATATATATATATATATATATATATATATATATATATATATCGGTATATGTTGTACCGAAATGTGTAATAAACTCGTATTGAATATAAACTCTTTCGTCCAGTTTAGGTTATATTTATTATTAAACGAGTTTCATACGACATTTATGCCTACATATAAACATTTATCACATTATATATATATATATATATATATATATATATATATATATAAAAAATGTTCCAATTTGTGTAAAGAAGGAAAAGTAGTAGAAATTACGTTCGCCAGAACATAAATACGCTTTTAAGTCTGAATAAAGCGTTCCGACGTGCAGACACAAATACGCTCCCCATTTGTATATTTAGAGTTTTTTTTTTTTTTTGTAGGAAAATGTAATCGAACGCGCGACTCGCTAATGTTTCGAAACGGATCGCGATTTGAATTTGAATATTCATAGCTGTTGCTTATAGTAGTACTATCCGAGAAATGTAACAAGGGCTCATTTTCGTTGAAGCATTAACATCAATATGGAAGGTGCAGTTCGGTAGTATGAGAAACGGATATTGTGGTTAATACAGTTTACATAATATTAAATAAACTTAATGAATAGAAATTCGTGTTAAAATGTATATCTTTTTTCTCATACATGTATTTAAATTGAGTAAAAATGAAATAAAAGAAAATCTTTTGAACAGTTATATTTTTTGTTGTCTGAATTTTATTTTTATTTATTTTGATTCCAATGTTTTTTTCACTTATAACATTACAACGAATTAATTGAGAGTGAATAATAGAACTGACCAGTTTTATTAAATGTTTATGTTCGATATTGCATCATGCATGCCTAATGGCAAATGTTCTACATTGGATAATCGGATACAGAATCTAAGATTATTGATGCAGATTAATAAGTTTAATCTATTATGCAAATAAGATAAAGTTAACAGCAGATACTAAGTTTAGAGAATTTAGTGCCTCTAAACATAAAGTTAGATTTGGTGCACGTACTTAAAATAATAGCGAATTCGTTTAAAATTGTGCGGTCAACTCAGTTTATTAACAAAAGTTTCATATCATGAGATGGTCTTTGATCAATTGATATTTATTTTCAAATTATAAAATAATTTTATGTTTTTAAAAAATAAATAAGTGAACTGAAGTTAGAATAAAACATTTTAATCGCTGTATTATAAAATCGAAAGCCAATGTATTAAGAAATAATAAAATTATTCAATTCTGCTGTTTACATTGAAAATATGTTGTCGTTTCTCGATATTTGTCTACATATATTTCAATTTTTCTATTTCTTCACTAATTTTTTAGCTTTGCTGTTTTTCTCTTTCTCTTATATATACCAGGTCAGACAATTAAGTAATGCGACAAAATTCAAAAATCGAGTATATTTAAAAATTAAGGTACATCGCTGCGATCCCCTTCAAAGTAGTCCCCTCCCGCATCTATACACTTATTCCAGCGAGTTTTCCAGTTTTCGTAACAATTCTGGACACTTCTTGTGTGACCTCTCCGAGTACCCTCGTCACAGATTCTTGGATATCTTCAACGGAGTCAAAATGTCGACCTTTGACGATTTTTTTCATATGGGGGAATAGGAAAAAGTCGCAGGGTGACATGTTCGGTGAATAGGGCGGTTGTGGTAACGTTGCGATGCCTTTAGACGCCAAAAACTGAGAGACACTGAACGCACTGTGACAGGGAGCATTGTCGTGATGCAGAACCCAAGTCTTCGCGATCTATGGACGCACTCTGAGCACCCTTTTTCGTAATTTTTCGAGCACATTGCGGTAGAATACTTGATTTACGGTTTGTCCAGGTGGTACGAACTCTTTGTGAACCACCCCTTTGCTGTCGAAGAAGCAAATCAACATGGTTTTCACTTTGGACTTGCTCATTCTCGCATTCTTTGGCCTTGGTGCTCCAGGGGACAGCCACTGTTGGCTTTGTCGTTTAGTTTCGGGGTCATATTGAAAGAACCAACTTTCATCACCAGTAATAACTCGATCGAGAAGAGTAGGATCACTTTCAACCTGCTCGAGACCTGTTGCTCTAAATTTCTCTGTTCCATTTTCGTGACATGCACTACTCGCGCGTTGTTACAAAACACTAAACAGCTGGCGAAGAAATGATCGTGCGAGGGTGGTCAAGGTCTCAATCGAGAGAGTAAAGATCTGCTATTACGGTGGCGGAGTTACAGGTTCTCAGTGTTACCATAGGCCGAGAAAAAAAAATCGGTCGCATTACTTAATTGTCTGACCTCGTATATATATATATATATATATATATATATATATATATATATATATATATATAATCATCATTATCATCAGCCTCTGTCAAGTCACTTCTGGATAAAAGCCTCTTCCATGATTTTCCAATTCGTACATTTGAATATTTCTCTTTTCCACTGATCCGAATACAATTGTTAGTTTCCTTATCTCACCTGTTTATTAATCTCTTTCTTGGTAATTTTATATCTCTTGGTTCCCAGTTAATAATTTCTGTCGTCCATCGGTTGTCTTCACTTCTTCCAAAATGTCCTCCTCATTTCCTTCATTTCTTCTTGCAACAGGCTCCGACCATTTCAATTTCTGACTCTTTACTCTTCTTATTACATCTGTGACGTCTGTCTGTTTTCTTATCCATTCTATTCTTTTCTTATCTCTTCTTGTTATTCATAGTATGCATCTTTACATACTTATATGTGTTGTTTAGAGTCTTTGAATGATTTTGGCGTTAAGCATCCATGTTTCACTGCCGTAGGTGAGAACTGGTTGTATACATTGATCAAACACTTTTTTCTTCAAACAGAGTGGGATTGTTGAGTTAAATATCGAGGCGCTGTGTCCAAATAATCCACATCACATTTTTATTTTCCTGTTTACTTCTAAGCTGGCCTAGATAGATACACTTCATAATATTTTATATATATATATATATAGTGTGTATGTATATATAAATGTATATAACTTATAAAGAAATAAATAAATCATATATTACACGATGCGTACCATTTACTTTTATTACTATAATATATGAGAGTATAACAAAATCTGGAGATCGCTATAATAGGACTCAGAGCACCGTCCATTAGTAATCGTTTCACGCTTCGATAATTCCTTATAGAAAAGATTAAATATTAAAGTATTTCGTTTAAATGGATTTCATTCCATTTTTATTATCCTATTCACTTTTTCAATAAAGAGTATACACTTACTTCTATTCGATGATTACTAATAATCCCAAAACTGTATTTCACGACTTTGATTTCTATTCTCTTTATATTCAGAACAGACGTCTGAAATAATATATATATATATATATATATGTATGTATGTATGTAAATAGATATTTATGGAGGCGTGAACATATGAAAAGAACAAAGCAAGTAATGTTATAAATCGAGGAAACCTTAATCGAGACGAACACCATAAACCGACACATCTCACGCGTTATGAGTCGAATTCCTGGACTAGCGCGGTGAATAGTATGTGGGAGGATAACGGTCAGTTCAAAATTCAACAAAGAGACGAATTCTATTCGTTACGAGCAGATAGTTGTGTAATATTTGCGTATCAGCTGAACAATTAGTTTAATCTTGACGAGGAATCTGTGAATGATTCAAGTATTCGGATGTGATGAGGCTATGGTTCTATTGTTATTAAATATAAATTGGAAGAGATTTTGTGACAAGAAAAATTACAAGTACATACACATATACGCACATATAATTATTTGAAAATAGTTGAAATGAAACCAAGCTCAAGTATTATTTGAAAACAGTAATTGTGTTGAAAATTATCAAAATGGGTTGAAATGATAAATTTAAACAAATAAGTTTAAACAATGTTTTTGCTTCTATCATATCAAATATTGTTTGTGTAATACGTAGAAACTTTTAATATGTCGAAAAATGCTATAAGTGTAGTTTTTAATTTGTCGATTTTTTTCGTTTTAACTAAATCTGTGAAGCCTGAATTGCAGAATTGATTGTTTTTTTTTTTAATAGAATCAACTTAGAAATCAGGTTTGGATCTCGAATCAGAGCCAGTAAAAACGCTTTAACTCCGAGTTTCAAGTTTGTTCTTTTTTATTTTATGATATATTGATTTGTATTTTGGTAACATCTACTTTGCTTTTATTTATAATTTTGCTTCAAAATGAGCTATTGAATTAAAGATGGAACAGAAGCAAATAAGAGCAATTTTTGTGTGAGTTCAAAATGGATGGTAAAGTAATAAAAACTCGAAAAGTAAACAATGATGTTGGTGTGTGTACTGTCAAGAAAACATATGGTGCAATGGTGATTCCAAAAAAAATGTGTTGAAGACGAGAGCTTTGAAGTTGAAGAAGGTCGCTGGTGTCCTTCTTTAGTTCATAACAACTAACTGAAGGTGTTAGTTGAATCAGAACCACGCACAATTCAAGAGCCTGTATAAAAATTAGGCGTTAATTATCTAACAGTTCTGGACCACTTAAAACCACTTAAATTAATATATATATATATATATATATATATATATATATATATATATATATATATATATATATATATATATATATATATATATGAATTTGAAGATCATAAACCGTAATTATGTTTCTACCAACCTAATATGATATGTTTATTATTGTTTGTTTTTGGGTTTAGAGCTTTTTACCTACAAATTAAGAAATTTATAATATAAAATCAATTTTTATTTTATATTTAAGAAATTAAATATCAATTTTATCTTAATTTTAAAACTTTATTTTTTATTATTTATTGATTTGCAGAGTAAAGAAAAATGCAGATTGTCGATAATAATATTTTTATAAAGTTGAAAGACGAAAAAAAATAAACAGTGTTATTTTGTATATTTATTCGTGACAAAAAGATAAAACATATATGCGTTGGAGAACCACGCACAACAATTCGAGAGCTTGCACAAAATCAGGCAAAACAGCTAGTGTATAAAGCTGTTTATGAATCTGAAGGTATAAATCGTAATTATTCTTCTACTAACCTAATATTACAAACTATTATTGATAGAACTAACAGAGTTTAACTGATTTTTTCCGATTCTGGGAATTCCAATTTTATTGTGCTATTGAAGCAATGAAATAATTTGGCGCTTAATATTATGATACAAACTTGTAATTTTGTTATTTCTACAATCAATTGTCACTTGCAGGGAAATTACCTTTTACAGTACCTATTAACCGTTCTCAAATTATAAAAATAGTTCTAGGTATGATATACGATTTTTGCTACGAATCACTGTAATTTAGTAATTATTAAGCAAAGAAAGCAATAAGTATTTTTACGAAATCATTAAATTTATGAATTAAAAAGAAATGCTTATTTATTTAGATCTCCAGAATATTATTGCTATATAAGTATATAAGCCAAATATGGTTAACAATATGTCTTATCCAGTCTGAGTCGAAACTAGGTGCTAAGACGGAAATATTTTTTTCAATTCCACATTCTTGGTTGTAGTTAGTTATTAGGGATTTTAGGGCTCTTCGACAGCTAAGATCATTAATACTTGATATTGGTTATAACTATAGCGACTAATGAAATATATATTTATTACAAGAGCTAAAATTACAATCTATGGTACGGATCGAAATGAATGATAATGCAATCGAATGGTAGTAGATTGAAGAGTAATACGACTAATGAATAAAAGTTTGAATGTGGCCGTGCATGCTTAGAAGATAACCCGCTTAGTGGACATCAGAAAACTAAAACGAAAGAAGAAAACATCCACAAAGTGAACGATATTGTTTTACAGGATCGGCGATTGAAGTTGCTCTAAATTGATAAGGTTGTATATGTCTCAGATGAATGCGTGTATCATAATATAACTGAAGAGTTAGGCATGAAAAAGCTATCGGTAAGATGGGTACCGCGTTTGCTAACAATTGATTATAAACGCATTCAAATACAAATTCCTCAAGACTGTTTGGATCGATTTAAGAGGGATACGAATGACTTTATCCGGCGATTTGTGACTATATATGAGACTTGAATTCACCATTACACTCCAGAATCCAAACAACAATCAAAGAAATGGAAACATGGCGATTCTTTGCCATCAAAAAAATCAAAATCAGTTTTATCCGCTGGAAAAGTTATGGCTTCAATTTTTTGCGATACTAAAAGGATCCTTCTAATTGACTACCTTCCGAATCATCAACAATAACGGGAGATTATTATGCTTAACTTTTTGATTGACCCGATCAAACAAATCGTGAGAAAAGACTAGGTTTATCAAAGAAAAAAAATCATTTTCCATGAGGACAACGCACGTCCTCATACAAGTGTCATATTCATGGCAAAACTTGTTGAATTGAAGTACCACTTGCTGCCCCATCCAGCCTATTCTCCAGATCTAACCCCCTCAGATTTCTATCTGTTCCCCAAACTTAAAAAAATTCTTGGTAGAAGGCGATTTTCGTTCGATGAAGAACTGATAGCAACAGTGAATCGTCATTGGGATGACTTACAAAAAAAGGATTTTCGGGATGGCATAAAATGGACTGAAACATCACCGAGTGAAGTGCATTGAACTTCAAGGGGACCATATTGAAAAATAAAAATAATTTAAAATTACAAGTTATATTTTTTCATAGTCAGGACGCTAACATTTCTAATTTCCATCGTAGTTGCAGGCGAGACCTTGTTCTATGTATTATTAACCAGAATTGTAACATTTGAAATCGATATATTCTCATTAGGTAATTTATTCTCTTAGTCGATTAGATGCATTACAGCAAATTTTATATAAAAACACTTTCTAATTATTGATTAAACTTCTATCTATTGATTGTAAAACCAAAGTTACGTTGAGAAAAAAAATGAGATTTATATACTTGATATATAAAATGTATATATATATACATATAAACATACATACAGATTTTTTATTTGTGCTAGACAGTTATTTTTTTACTGTTCTAAAAACTGAATTTACTATCAATTAGATTAGAAGCTTCTTAATAGTATCAAATTGACTCGATATAACAGTAAATCAAGCTCGTTATAAAAATATGTATTTGTTTCAAGATATTCCCTAATCGAAATCCATACTGACATTTATTAACTATAGCTTTGAATTCATTATATCAGTTCTCTTTCTACCCATATATATATATATATATATATATATATATATATATATATATATATATATATATTTATATATATATATATATATATATATATATATATATATATATATATATATATATATATTACGACTGTGTATGTGTGCAGAGAAGTCTATATGTATATAAAAGTCTAAATGTCTATATGTATTTCATATACATCGATAAAGAGGAGTCATTGATGCGAATAAATTTCATATGTTTTCCATTGAAAACCGAAACTTCATTAAACTTCGTCTCAAGCACAAAGTTAATGTCATTTAAACGTTGACGAGAGATCAATGATGTCGTCAACTTTATTAACTGTTTATAGAGCAATTAGATATAATGTCTGTTGATTTTATATACAACAAAGTATATATATATATATATATATATATATATATGCGCACGTATGTGTATACATACAGACATATATATATATATATATACAATAAATAAAATATCTGATTTCGGGAAATGCTTTATCGTTACTAATTTGGAAACAGATTAAAGTGGGGGCAATGATTTATTATTATGAAGAAAATTTTATCTTTAGAATCCTTGTGATAATAGAAAGATTAAAGTAAACAGATTAGAAATAAAATTCAGAAAAGAAATATAGAAATTGAGATACGATAAGATTTTTTTTTTGCACGAATTAACGGTGTTTCTGATCAGCCTATGGTAAAAAGAAAATTTTTAAGCTGTATGGTGGCCACCCCTAGGGGCAGAAAGTGCCCCGATAACAGCCAGAGTCGGCGTATGATAAAAAATCAGCTTATGGCTCAGTAGGCGATCGCGCTATTCGTGCTCAAATCCAGGAAAAGTTACGATAAGATGACCTACTGTTAGCTATTAACCAATGTATGCATATGGTTGTAAAAAATAATGGGGATATTAGTGAGGCTGGGATATATCATACATGATCTATGATTTTTGAACTCTAATTCCTGACACTGATTAGTTGTGTGTGTATACAGAGTAATTGTGTCATCAGAATTAACACGCCGGAAAATAAAATAAAAATGGATACATCTTACATAATTCAATAAGTTTTTTTTTTCTAAAAATATTGGGTTGGTGGAAAAATAATTGCGGTTTATGACCTTCAAATTCATATACATTTTTCTATCCTGGCTGTTATAACTGGTCCAAAATTTTTCGATGACTAACGCCTAGTTTTTGTGCAAGCTCTCGAATTGTTGTACGTGGTCCTGATTCACTTAATAACTAACAACATTTCACCGTACGGTCCTTATCAGTGTTCACATCAAAAGCATCGTTTAGTTTACGAGCAGTTTCTGGTGTTTTACCACCCGTTCTGAACTCATATTTGCTTCTTTTCCATCTTTAATTCAACAGCCGAATTCGAAACAAAATTAATAATAAAACTAAAGTCGATGTTAACAAAATACAGTACGAAAAATGTACTTTGAAATGATATTAACATGAACACGATGAAATGAGACTTTCATTGAAAAAAATAAGGATAGAATTCAGAAAATAAAAATCGCAATTATTTTTCTACCAACCTAATGGAAACGTTGTTTCGGCTAAGATTTATTCACACTAACGCACACATTTATTTAATGTAGTGTACGATTAAAAATAACATTTATGGATATTCACGAATATATCGATGATCTTGTTAGCACAAAAAAACTAATATTTTTTATTTGTATATATGATAAGATTAAATCTAAGATATCATCTGTAATAAAGAAATTCCAAGTTTCAAATTCTGTCCTAGTATTTTTTGCGTTAAGCTGAATTAACAGAAGTTGACACAAAATATTCTGCGGCTGTCTTTTAAATTGTCTTCTTATTGGATTTTTCCTCCTTTTTGATTCTTTATCATTTACAAGAAAATACTCTTCATTCGTGTCTAATCCATTTTCATTTTCTCCAAGAAATATCTTGTTCGGTATCCGAATTTTCCGAATGAACTTCCACATAATCATCATCTTCTAAATCACTTTCATTTTCGCATTCGACTCTCATTCTCAGTATCAAAGTACAATAACATTCGCTGAATCTCTTCAACATCTGATGGATTATCCAATCGATATATTTCTCCATCCATTTTCAACGGAAAATAAAAAAAAACAACTAAATCAATACTGAGATTGGATTCATGGTATCTCTCAGATACATTTTACTATCAAATATCACACACTTTTATATAAAACGTGTTATAACCAAATTGACGGCATGGACAATGTGGAATATCACTAGTAATATACGCATGCGCAATTACTCATGACCTCCAAGCTGTACTCTAGATATGTATAAGAATTTTAAACAATTTATTTGTATCTGTCAGATCAGTCGCGACTTCCGCAAGGTTAATGTTAATAAATTACTATACATTTTTTTTATAAAAGTAGATAGGGACTTTATAAACTTTCGTATAAATTCATTGCATTTAATATATTCTTGAAAGTAGAAAATATGAGGATTTGTAGAAGCAACTGATATAAAGAATAATATGAAATAAGAACAAATTAATATTTTATCACAAAAAATGTGCTGGTAAAATTAGAAGAGTGATAAAAAGAAATATTCTGAATATGTTCTAAGGAAAGAAGATTACCAATAGATTTCAGAAAGTATTAAAGGAACTGAATAAGAGTACACGATTTTTTTTAAATGAATATGAAAAGGAAATGTCTCACTAATTATAAAAACATTCAGTTATACATATTTTACATAAAGCTGAATATTTTTATATAATAATGATTACATATATAAGTCTGAATGTAAGTAAATATGTGTATATATATATATATATATATATATATGTTAATATGTACATATATATATATATATATATATATATATATATATATATATATATATGAAGATTATTATATATTAAACGAATCGTAATATGATTCAATGTTATGTTTTTTAGATTTCATATTGTGCTTTCCTCTTGCATTTGAATTAACGTATCGGCGTGGACATTATTAAACCAGTGCCCATGAATCTCTCGACTGATACGTATTGACAGCTGGAACGCGCGGACAAGCGTAATGATTGTTTTTTAATTAGGTGTAATCACATATAGAGCAATATTTCAGAATACCGATGCGACTACCGCAGGCGAAAAACTGAACTGTGAACTTTGCATGAAATGAACAGGGGCCAGATGTGTTCGTGATAAACAGTACATTATCATATGCATAGTTTTTATACACAAAAACATTTTTCCCTCCACGTGTATTAGAAGAATTATTTTGTCCTCAATCCTCAAGCAAATTTATATTTATTTATTTATTTCTATATATATATATATATATATAAATATTTATATATATATTATATATATATATTATATATATATATATATATATATATATATATATTATTATATATATATATATATGTATATATATATATATATATATATGTAATATATGTAGACATTTGCTAACGGGTGCATGGCACAAATGTGCTGTTATTCAATATTACCTATTTATTATTTATTGTATTTTTTTTTAAAAAAAAAACACAAAAATACATTTTTCTAATTGTTTTCTTTAACTGACGTGTATACATATTTTGCTTTAATCATTTTGAATTTTTGAGGCATTATTTTTGTCATCTAGATCAGTGATTCTTAACCTTTTTCCGACCGTGCCCCTCTTACGATCTTGTTTCCTTGCTGTGGTCCCCTTGTCTAACTGGTAGAAAGGTAACTATTTAAATGTTTTGTTTGCAAATACATGTTTTATTATTATTTTTATAATTTATACAAAATACAGTACAAAAATAAAAATATATACTTTAAGTATTTCTTGATCAATGTGTCTCTTGTGCTTGATGACCAGAAACAAGTTTTTTATATTCGGTTCTCTTTCTGTGAGTGATAACCGAAGATCACCTCTGTTCATTATGTTAACACATTGTCGACCGCTGATGTTTTGCTAAAATTTTCAACGGAACCGGCGATTTTAGACATAAACAATTATTTTGTAAGGTGTGTAATAAAACTGCGATAATTTTTTGGAATAAATATAGATTTGAATGAGCCTTTTTCATAGTGATATTCATAGTGATTAATCCCTTTTGAAGTCCACCAAATACAGAGAAGAAGTTTTCGCGGTGTTAGCTTTCATTTAGGACCATGTGGGACAGGATCGCCTAATGAAAGCTAGTGGTGAGTACGTTTGTAGTTGGAATAAATAATCCATTTTTCATCGGTGGTCAAAATTTGATCCAAAAAGTTCTCTGATTTTAGTCGTGAAATAAAAGATTTACAGATTGTAAGACGCTGTAATTTGTTATTGAGAGTTAATTCGTGTAGTATCCATTTACTTAATTTCCACCTCTTTCCTATTTTGTGTAAATATTTCCGTATTGTTGCTTCACTTACTTTAAGCAATTCTGCAAGCTGTTGATACGTTAAACTGGAATTTGTTTCAATCATTGTCTCCGATTCGTCGATATTTAAATTCGATGATCTGCCTGATCTGGTCTTATCTTTAATGGATTCATCTCCAGCAGAAAATTCTTTGAATCATCTCTGGATTGTTCTTGATGTAACTGTATTTTCTGCAAACGCAGTACAAAATTTTCTTGCAGTTTCTGTAGCGTTAGTCCCAAGCTTAAATCCATAAAGCAAACACGCACGTACTACACTATTTTTCACAGACATTTTTAATGGTTAGAATTATTTTTTAAATTAAAGTGAACAGTTCGAGATTCATTTAAAACACATACTAATATTACTGATAAACAATTCTTGGAATTTTGTCCAATAACAAGTGTAACGAATTCTTGGAATTATTGTACGTTATAACAGCGACAAAACATTCTTGGTTACCTAATATATATATATATATATATATATATATATATATATATATATATATATATATATATATATTTAATACATACATATATATATATATATATATATATATATATATATATGTGTATGAACATTTTCGATATTTGTTAGTATCATGAGCATAAAAATGATAAAGGATTCTTTCTGATTGTGCTTTTATGTTTCCTGTCCGTTTTGATATCTCTTAATCCTTTAATCCCTTCCATTCACATATTTAAATGGTAATTAGATAAAGATAATCTGTTACACGAAAACAAAGGGGATGATATATTTTAAGCATCCGTAAAGTATACAGCAAGATTTTAATTAAAAAATAATTTCTCTATTTTATAAAATTTTATGATTACATACAATCAATTAAGTTTAAAAAAAGTATAAATGTTGTATGGAAGAGTATTCAATCTTTCATAGAGATGTTCGTGTTTGAAATAATTTGCATTTACATGTTTCAACCATTGTCTTCTTCATCGAAAACCTTTAATAATAGATTGAACAGAAGAATAAATAAAAATTAAAGATTTTAAACATTAGTGGTATCTCTCCAACCATATTTCCAATCTTAAGTAGATATATTTTCAATTATTATTATTATTAATATTATTGCTATGTATCCATCCTCACTACTGTACTTATTTATAAATGAGGTACAATATGTCCGTTCTGACTAATGAATTTCAACTGACCTGTCATTATCTAAGTTATGAATCCGTCTTAACAAAAGTACTTTTCACATTCCCGTCAATATCTAAGTTATGAATCCGCCTTAACAAAAGTATCGTCACGTTCCTGTCGTGATCCTTGTGTTAACACACTTAAAATTCAATTTCATCATACAGAGGACAGTATATAAACGGTAGTTGAGATCTCATAAGTCAGTCAAGTAACAGAACCCGTGTGGTTATATTCATTGTAGAAATAAATAGTATTAAACAATAATAAGCAAATATTTGTTGTTTTTATTTCAGACCTGCAGCATTTATGTTATAAACATATATAAAATATCCAAAATATAACATTATAAAAATATTTTTTCTTCAAAGAATTCGTACGATTTATATTATTCTCAATAGAAAAAATTGATATTTTACCAAACCAAAGAATAATTTCAGTTGAGAGATACTAGATTGTTTTGTTTGATTCATAATAAGATATTTGAATTACTGAAATTAATTTTATTGATGGATGTAAGAGCTAGAAAGCAGTCATAGTATTCTTTTTTATTCTTTTCTTGTGTATTAAAAGTTCATATTCAATTTATTTTATCATTTGATTATTTTTATACATGTATATACACTTCGCTGTGGGCGATTTAATGTGATTAAATCAATAACTATTTCTCGGGGAAACATGAGTGACGCTTCTTAGGAAAACGGTAATGGTTTGATCGGGATTAAATCGCCCACACCGAAATGCATATCCGTATATACTCGTATATTACTTTTTACAAAATTTAAAATTTTTTGTAGTAAATGCTAATTTTTTATTTTACATGACGAGTATACACGTCCACCGCACTGAAATAAAGTTTCGGATTGACGTTTATACACGTCGAACGCAGTTAACTGGTTAAGTTTAATATTATAATTTTATAACGCACAAATATTTTCCGGTTCGACTGTATATACGAGGGTGGTCCTAGAAGTACCCGGCCTGACCTAGAGATGGTGGTAGTTGTTTGAAAAATATCACTGTATTAGAAAGTACACAATCTATAAAGCATATGTTTCAATGTGAGTCTGCTCCTTCGTTTACAACAGTGAAATATTGGGTAGCAGAGTTTAAACGAGGCCGTACGAGCTGCCAAGACGAGCATCGCAGTGGTCGACCAAATGAGGTGACGACTCCAGAAATGGCGAAGAAAATCCACAAAGCGGTACTGGATGATGGTCGACTGAAAGTGCGCGAGCTAGCAGACATAGTAGGCATTTCAAAAAGTGCGGTACATCGCATATTATCTGAAAATTTGGACATGAGAAAGCTGTGTGCAAGATGGGTGCCGCGTTTGCTCACACTCGAGCAAAAACAGTGTCGTGAAGATGTTTCAATTGAGTGTGTAGCGAAGTTTCACGGCAACAAAGCAGAATTTTTGCGCCGTTTCATAACCATGGATGAAACATGGGTCCATCACTTCACACCCGAGACAAAACAAAACAGGAGAACCGGCTCCAAAGATGGCGAAGACCGTTTCATCTGCAGGCAAGGTCATGGCGTCGGTTTTTTGGGATGCGCGTGGGATAATTTTCATTGACTATCTTGAAAAAGGAAAAACTATCAACGGCGAGTATTATGCGAACTTATTGCAACGTTTGTGCGAAGAAATCAAGCAAAAACGGCCGCATTTGGCTAAGAAGAAAGTGTTGTTCCATCAAGACAATGCTCCAGCTCACCAATCCGTTATTACAATGGCCAGAATTAATGAATTAAAGTTTGAATTGCTACCTCATGCACCCTATTCGCCATATTTAGTCCCCTCGGATTATTTTCTGTTCCCAAACTTGAAAAAATGGCTCAGTGGTCAAAGATTTCCCAACGATGAACAAGTGATGTCAGTGGGTATTTTGAGGAGCAAGACAGTTCTTCTTATAAAAAGGGTATCGAACTTATTGAACATCGCTGGGAAAAGTGTATAGAGCTGAAAGGAGATTATGTTGAAGAATAAATATATATTTTTCCAAAATTTTTGTTTTCTTTGTTGGGTCGGGTACTTCGGGACCACCCTCGTATGTATATGTATACAGTATGTATTTATATGTATACTTCTGGGACCACCCTCGTACGTATAAGATTATAATTATAGGAGTTATTAAAAAAGAAACATGTTTGTTCTATATTTAAGCCTTATTAAATATTAATTGCTTTTTTATTTGTTGAAAACACTGTAAAATCTAAAATCCGATACTAATGAGGTTGTTTTTATTACAGATACATCCTATGTTTGGCACTTGCTGACCTTTTGGTGATCATATCAAGCGTACCGTTTACATCAACGGTGTATACTTTAGAGTCTTGGCCATTTGGTACACTTGTATGCAAAATGTCTGAAAGTACAAAAGACGTCAGTATTGGTGTCAGCGTCTTTACACTAACAGCGCTATCGGCAGACAGGTTTTTCGCTATCGTCGATCCATTGAAAAAACTGCACGCTTCAGGTAAGTCGTTATTTTTTAACGTTTTTTTTTCTGATAATTACAGCCAATAAATAACAACATTAATTTATGACTTTTTATATTGAAATATATATTTCAATAAAAACTTTTTATAATTGGACTGTATCTGAATGAAATGTGTATAAGACTGTAATGACATTATTTATTAATATTAAAAGGTTATGTTTACTTTATGGATAGACTGAAATAGATTGATTTCTTTGAATTTATTATTAGTAATTGGAAATTAATGAATAGATTATATATTTATTTATTTCTAATATATTTTTTACACTTGTATTTCCACTACACTGTGCACAAGAATGATGTGTAGAGTTGTTTTTCTGGCTAAGAAAATTTTTCGACAGAAAATTACTTGAAAATACATTCATTTGAAATAATTTTTCGAACTGACCTGTACAGACTTAAAAGATTTGATATGACCTGACTTCAAGGAGGGATACAGCCAGTGAGATTATGGTAACAGATTAAAATATGTATATATATATATATATATATATATATATATATATATTGGATTGGAGGGAGGGGAAAAATAGCGTTTTCGAATAGATAACATTAATTGCAGTTTAGCACGCAGCTCTATTATATAACATGACTCCATATGTGCTATTTTGACAGGTGACATTTCAACGTTTCCGTCTCTGCTATTTTTGTGCAATTTTGTGAATTTTAAGTGTGTTAAATTTAAAATTGAAAATGGTGTAATATAAGATACATTTTTATCATTCGATGCTGTTTTATTTCCCAAAAGAAAAAAGCGCTACAGAGATGGCAAAAAAATCTATCTACCATTTATGGAGAAGATACTGATAGTACAGTTCGAAAGTGGTTCGCTCGGTTCGGGTGTAAATCCTTCAAAGAAACCAAAACAACCTGTTTCTGAAACGATTAATCACGGGCGATGAAAAATGAAGAATCTACAATAATGTGGATTGAAAAAGGTCGTGAGGAAAACGAAATGAACATCCGTTAATCACTCCAAAAGTGAGTCTTCATTCGAAGAAGGCGATGTTGTATATCTGGTGGGAGGGTATTGTTTATTACGAGCTTTTCCTAAATAATCAGATGATAAATTCGGAGAAGTATTGTGTTCAAATGGATCAATTAAAATCGGTATTTGATCACAAGCGTCTAGAATTAGCTAATCGAAAGGATATTTTTTTCCACCAAGCAACACTAAACCTCATGTCTCTTTACAGACTTGGCAGAAATTGGTGCAGTTTTTCTGGAACGTCCTATCTCCCCTACCATAATCACCTGATTTTACATCCTCAGATTACTATTTGTTCCGGTTCCTACAGAATTCTCTTAATGGAAAAAACTTCACTTATCTGGAAGCTTACAGAAAACACCTGAATCAATTCATATCCCAGAAAGAAGCCAAGTTGTAGGAGGATGGAATTATGAAATTATGTGAAAGATGATGAGTCAAAATAGCACATATGTATTAGAATGAATATATGTATACATATATTTATTCAAATAAGTAAACACTATCTTTGAATTCCACCTTAAAAACGCTACGAACTTTTGTTCCAAGCCAATATATTTTATTTATTGTTTAGTCTTCACAAACATCCAGAAGATGTTTAAAACTTGTATGATTTTTTTTACATATTAATATTTATAAGAAATTTTTAAAATTATTGTAAGAAATCAATATTTAATTTTTTAGTTTAATTAAATTAAAAATTTTATCTGAAACATACATTTTAATTTACATTGAATCTGTTAATATAAATGTACTTTTTAAATTACAAAAAAAATGTGATTTACTGTCAAGTTGCTTCTCACATAAAACTATAGTTCGAAAAAAGGTTAATTTCGTTAGTGACCTTTTCAAATTATCATTCAGACAATGAAGTTCGGATTCGACGAAACCGAAATGTCATTTAGAAATGTTGTTACGCTCTACGACAGTTATAAAATTTACACACCGTCTCCAATTTATATTTGTGACAGTTCAATTAGAAATTTCCACGTCTCATATACTCATATATATATATATATATATATATATATATATATATATATATATAACTATACCAGTATCTCGAAAAATATTAAGACATCATAATACTATTTGATAAGAAGATATATTATTAAATCTATATAGCTAAACATACTACTTCATTGTAAGAATATTATTAAAAAATAAATTGCTCTCCGAGCATATTACATGGTAAATATAGTACAAAAATATAAAAATTTAGGTGTCACGCTTGGGACCAAGTGAGTAAGGAGGCTTGAATAGCCAATACAACACTAATAAACGATAAAACGC
This sequence comes from Acanthacorydalis orientalis, assembly GCA_034766995.1. Lineage (NCBI taxonomy): Eukaryota > Metazoa > Arthropoda > Insecta > Megaloptera > Corydalidae > Acanthacorydalis > Acanthacorydalis orientalis. The sequence goes on from CM068317.1 coordinate 23,029,474, forward strand.
GGACTTGTGTATGTGTGTATATGTTAATAATGTTTTGTTAAATATTTAATATGAGATTCCATGAAAAATGAAAACTTCGCCGTTCAATCATCTAAAGAATTCTCTTGTATTAAAAATATACGAGGGATATCCTTTTTTCATTATAGTCTTACATAATAAACCTTTATATATATACATATATACGTGTATATATATATATATATATATACATACAACATATATATATATATATATATATATATATGTCAGATATAATAACAAAAATATATAGTTCGGAATGCAAGTAGGTAAAATATATTGGAAGAAAACTATTTCTAAATAAATGAAGACTAAATGATATTCAAGAAACATAAAAATCTAAGGAGGAGACTAACTAATAAGTGGGAAAGGATATATCAGATTTTTTGAAATTTTACAATGAACTTTCCTTACTATAAACAAATTTAAATAATTTGAAAGGGGTGTTAATTCTATACTGGAATTTTAAACTAATAAAAATGACAATGATAATATACAGGTTTTTCATAAAATGTATCTATATTTTTGTAGGATAATTTATTTGTTTAGTTTTTACAAAAAATGACTTTTAAACAAAGGAGAAACTTTCAATTATAATAGTGGTATTAACATTCAAAACTCGAGCTTAAAATTTGGATTTTTATAATTACCATAATTTTCATTGAAGATCTCTGTTAGTGCTATTCGGATTAGATTAAAGGTACATATTTTAATGTATATATAAAATTGAATTATAATCGATAATATTGGAAATACGTATCGTTGAACTCTATTTGCAGAAATTATTATACGTTACCACTTTTTCATAAAAAAAAGTATTAATATATTTAAATTGGATATCATAAGCAAAATTTTTACATGTTAATGTGTTTCCTTTCTGGAATAATAAGCAAAACTATTTAGTAGATATTCGAGTTACGAATAAATATATCAAGTTTATCTCTGAAAAATGTTCAAGTTTTGTTTAACTAGGAAAATTTGTGTGAATTGTAGTTAACGTTATACTGATTTCTACTTTCTACATAGCAATTTTATATTATTTTTTATCATGTTGCCTAAAAGCATAAATCCAGAAAGATATATAAATAAATATTTGGGGTACAGAGGCAGGTTGACAACTAAGGTCAGTATCGCTCTTCGACCAGAAAGATGGTAACATATTATATATATATATATATATATATATATATATATATATATATATATATAATATGTTACCAGGAGAAGGCTGGCAGGAGAAAAAACTTAAAAAATTCTCGCATACATATTCACATCGTGTGTAGAAAAAATAACTATCCCAGATGAATGGAACGAAATCACCTTAATTTTTTACACCAGAAATAAGATAAAGAGGATTTGAAAAACTATCGACTAATTAGTGTACTATCTACAATATATCAGATCTTTACAAAAATAATTTCAAAACGTCTACAAGGGCAGCTAGATTTCGCTCAACCAATGGAACAAGCAGGATTTCGAGGTAGATTTAGAGTAATGGATCATATTTAGGTAGTGAGAGAAGTAATTCGTAGGTCAAATAAATACCAAATACCAATATGTTTTAGATTTATAGACTATGAACAGGATTTTGACTCTATTTCTACATCACTGGTCATATCTGAATTGAGGAATCAGGGCATAGAGGGTACATACATCGATTTGGTAGATAACATCTACAAGAATGAAACCGTGACGGTGAAAATACAGGAAGAAACAAAAAAGATAAAAATCGAGAAAGGTATATGACAGGGAGATGCAATTTCGACGAAATTATTTACTGCAGCCTTAGAATAAGTATTCAAATTGCTTGACTGGAAGGACAAAGGAACCGAAATAAAAGGCGAAAAATTAACTCATATCCGGTTTGTTTATGATATCGTTATCTTGCTAAGTACTCCGGAAGAGCTACAAAAAAAGGTAGAAGAATTAGAAGCCAGTCAAAAATTTGGCCTGAACATTAACCAAGCAAAAACAAAAGCGTTGATGCATGCGTTTGTCTGACAGAGGAAAGTTGAAATAAAAGGAACAGAAATAGAAGTGATGAAGTGTGACTATTTAGGCCAGCTTATCAACAAAGATGGATCATTCAGTGAAAAAGTAAACGGGAGAATAAAAATGGAATGTAGCTCATTTAAACGGAACGCCTCGATATTTCAATCAACAATTCCACTCTGTTTGAAGAAAAAGGTATTTGATCAATACATACTACCAGTCTTTCCCTAGGATAGCGAAACATGGATGATTAACACCAAAATCATTCAAAGACTCCAAACAACACAGAAAAGTATGAAAATACACGTTCTAAGAATGACAAGAAGAGATAAGAAAAGAATAGAATGGATACGAAAACAGACAGGAGTCACAGACGTTATAAGAAGAGTAAAGAGTCTGAAATTGAAATGTGCGGAACATGTTGCAAAAAAAGAAGACAACAGAAATTATTAACTGGGAACCAAGGATAATGAAAAGATCCAGAAAGAAACCAATGACCAGGTGTGATAATGAAATTAAACATGTTATTGGAAATCAATAAAAAAGAGAGGCATTCAATCGTACAAAATGTAAAATCATGAAAGAAGTCTTTATCCAGCAGTGGATTGAAAGAAGCTGCTGCTGCTGATTATATATATATATATACATGCATGAACGTATCAGTGTAAATACCTGTTTAAATAGAAACGGGTGTGTGTGTGATACTTTAAAGACAGTTCCGTTATGCATCCGTTCAACAGTATGTTTTTTACTGCTCCCGGCTGAGAAACAAATATGCTTCATAAGGTTTAATACGAAACGCGCTTGTAGACAAATCGCAGTCATTATGCCAGCGAGAAGCTTATTCCATTAGTTCTATTATATCTGCTTGAATTAAGCACTAATGACTCCGTGCGCGAACACTGTCGACGGCACCGACGATGGACCGATAGCGTTGCAAAATAAGCCGTCTCGAAAATTACTGCCGCCCACTGTACGGTTGTATTGTGATTTAATTGAAACTGAATTATGTATCAACATGATGATAACAACAGTTGAGTTAAGTCTTCCTTACAATACATGCATGTTTACAACACCATACAGCTACGTATACACACAATAAATAAATATACATATATATAAATATACATATATATATAAATATATATATATATATATATATATATATACATACTAATATATATATATATATATATATATATATATATATTTATAATTATATATTTATATACATATATTTTTATACATATATATATATATATTTATATATATATATATATATATATATATATATATATATATATATATATATATACACACATACATACATACATAGGCACAACACTAATATGCAGACATAATTATTCAATTCAAATTTAGTAATTGTTGACCGCAGAAGTCGTTACAGATGACTACGGGCATAAGTAGATGCAATATCTACCATTAAGCTCATGATTAAGTATTTAATTAAAACAAGTTTATAGAGTACTTGAACTGAGAAAATGGAATATGGAAACGTTTAATTGCATATAAAAGGCTATTTAAAGCGTTATGTATATATAAACTAGTACGAATGTTGTATAAAAGATAGTTATATAAATTGTAAATTAATATATGATAAATATTTTAACCATTATAACGCTTAAAGTTATATTTTTATGTGTTTCGCTGCGATACTTCCAAGATGCTACTATTTCAATGTAGCCTCATTATTACATTCAAGTCATATTGATAGGCTTTTATGAAAAATATTAATAATTAATCATATATCTTTTTTTTATTATATACATTATATATATATATATATATATATATATATATATATATTAATATTAGCTGACGGATTTAGAGTTTCTTATGAATATTTGAAAATTAAAGTGTTCTTAATTTGAATATATTATCGGGAATATAAAAATCCCGTAGAAAAATTAAAAGAACACAAATCTGAAAATTAATTCTTTACGAAATAACAGTAATAGTGAATTACTCTACTGTGGTATTATTTATAAAAAAAAATGAAAATTAAGTTTAAGTGATCAAAATATATGTAAAGTGACTTAAGTCAAAAGAGTAAAATTATGTCATTAATCAAAATTTGAACAGTATTTTATAAAGAGAAAGGTATTCATCCTGTACTGCATCCTCCAATTACTACAAGTATGTAAAAACTTTTTTAGCTTTTCTTAACTTTGGAATTATAGCTGTCAAAGACAAATATGTATCTTTGTTATTAATATGTTAATAAAATATCTATATATCGTTATATCTATATATATATATATATATATATATATATATATATATATATATATATATATATCTATCTATCTATCTATATATATATATATATATATATATCTATATATATATATATATATATATATATATATATATATATATATATATATATATATGTACATGTGTATGTAGAAAAAGAGATATATGTACATAAAAATTATCAACGAAACATTTTCAAAATCCAGGAAAAAAACGTTTTTCATAAATTCATCAACGTGTTTTATGCTATTAAACTTCTGTCGTTCGCATGTAGATACGAAGGGTGGTATTTAATTCGCAATTTATTCGTTAAAAATCATTTTATCGGCTTAAACGTTACAGGCAGCCGCAACGAGATTCAATTTTTTCTTAACATGTGATGTCAGTTTAATTATGTAAAGATGATCGTAATTTGAAACTCAGTTGAAAACTTTCGATTCGAGGTTGTCTATTTATTATTGTACATATATACACAAATATACATACATATATATATATATATAATTATATATATATATATATATAAATATATATATGTATATATATATATATAGAGAGAGAGAGAGAGAGATGTTAATTAAGTTATATAGGACTGAAATGATAAATAATTTTCTTACCTGTATATGCAGTACATTATTTTCTCAGCAATTTTCTCTATAGTTATGACACATTAACTCAGATTTATGTTAAGTCGTCATAACTTATCCCCACAGATGTAGTTTGGTATGATTTGAAGTATAAATCAAAAACATGATCCGATATCTGAAAATATAACAAAGAAAAGCAATAAACAGATGTTTCGAAAAGAGGTCAATAAGTGATAATCATACAAATCTTTTAATATCGTTATTAATAATTTGAAGAGATTGACTAAAAAGAACGAAAATAAGGGTAACCTAACCGCTGTACATTTGAAAATCAATGAAGTGTAAAAATGGTTATTTTGAATTAACTATAAGAGCATGTATATATAGAGTATGCATAAATATACTTCTCTCTCTCTCTCTCTATATATATATATATAATGTATATACGTCTTTAAAATCAAAATATATGGTAATATACATAATATATTTCAGTACTTTCACGGGATGAGAAGTTATTATTGAAATTTCAACGAAATTACTTCACCGTCAACTTCGTAAAAAATAATGTGTGTATATATACATTAGCGCATCTAAGAAAGGGAAAAAGGGACCTGTCACTCTCCAAAGGAACAGGGAAAAAACACTAGAAAACAGAACAAAATCATCGCGCAGAAATGTTCCTATACACACAGAGAGATTAATATAATCCCCTATCACTATCCCTTATATATATACGAGGTCAGACAATTAAGTAATGCGACAAAATTCCAAAATCGAGTATATTTAAAAATTAAGGTATATCGCTGCGATCCCCTTCAAAGTAGTCCCCTTCCGCATCTATACACTTATTCCAGTGAGTTTTTCAGTTTTCGTAACAATTCTGGAACACTTCTTGTGGGACCTCTCCGAGTACCCTCGTCACAGATTCTTGGATATCTTCAACGGAGTCAAAATGTCGACCTTTGACGAATTTTTTCATATGGAGGAATAGGAAAAAGTCGCAGGGTGACATGTCCGGTGAATAGGGCGGTTGTGGTAACGTTGCGATGCCTTTAGACGCCAAAAACTGAGAGACACTGAACGCACTGTGATAGGGAGCATTGTCGTGATGCAGAACCCAAGTCTTCGCGATCTCTGGACGCACTCTGAGCACCCTTTTTCGTAATTTTTCGAGCACATTGCGGTAGAATACTTGATTTACGGTTTGTCCAGGTGGTACGAACTCTTTGTGAACCACCACTTTGCTGTCGAAGAAGCAAATCAACATGGTTTTCACTTTGGACTTGCTCATTCTCGCCTTCTTTGGCCTTGGTGCTCCAGAGGACAGCCACTGTTGGCTTTGTCGTTTAGTTTCGGGGTCATATTGAAAGAACCAACTTTCATCACCAGTAATAACTCGATCGAGAAGAGTAGGATCACTTTCAACCTGCTCGAGACAATCTTGAGCGATGTTCATTCGGTGGGCTTCGTGACATGCACTACTCGTGCGTTGTTACAAAACACTAAACAGCTGGCGAAGAAATGATCGTACGAGGGTGGTCAATGTCTCAATCGAGAGAGTAGGGATCTGCTATTACGTTGGCGGAGTTACAGGTTCGCAGTGTTACCACAGGCCGAGAAAAAAAAATCGGTCGCATTACTTAATTGTCTGACCTCGTATATATACATGTATATATATATATATATATATACATATACATGTATATATATATATGTATATGTATAAATATATATATATATATATATATATATATATATATATATATATATATATATATTAATATTAGAAAAAAACTCAATATTGGTTTTAAATGAATATTTTTTATAATCCAATGAAGGAGGTAAGAGGCATATTTTGGAAGAAGCAAGTATATATTTTTCAGAAAAATAATATGATACCTTATTATTAATATTTTTTTCGCATGCTAGGTTGTATTTATGTTTATTAACTAAATAGGTTCATTGCAATGTATTATTTTTAATCAAAGTCTTTAGATCCTTACAGGTCTGGAGTGATATACAGTGTTTCACAACAAATAAAAAGATTATCTTGCTAATTATTTAACTTTTAAATCTTCATTGTAGAACGTTGGTAAAGACCGTATCTCTTGGTTAACATTTGTTAAACATAATTCGAAAGTTTTAATTATAGTATTTTGTCTTTATAGTGTTGTTTTTCTGCGTCTGTTCAATGTTTTGTACGTGTTTTGAAAGCTACGTGTAAATTTGTTTCTTATACGACTGCCTTCAACTTTCATTATCTTCAGCTAGATTTTAAACTTTGATTTCAATCGGTTCTAGAAGAAAGGACTTTACACGTTGCCTCAGGGAATCGTACAAAGAAAAAGTATTTTGCTCTATAAGCTCATTTATTTACAAATTGTTCTAAAACTTAAATGATTCCAATTATGAATATATTTACATATTGTTTGTTTTTATGTGTAACATTTGTTAATTGAAATTAAATATCTTTTCAATTATTATTAAAAGTAACATTGAATAATTACGTCTGTATATTAGTGCTGTGCATATATATATATATATATATATATATATATATATATATATATATATATATATATATAGATATAGATATATATAAATATACACATAAATACATATATATATATATATATATATCTATATATATATATTTATATATAACAGCAAGTAAACTAATTAATCCAATGATTTTGAAATTTTATATTATATATTATGGATATAAATATTTGAGGTATAAATCTGATATTTTTAAACAAATATCAGACTTTAAAGAATTTTAAGAATTTTAAACATCTGCTATATTATAATAATTTCATGTTTAAAATTATACAAAAAATATGTTATTAAATGGAGTTGTGAAACAATCCCTTATATAATTATTTATATAAGGATTTATTATTCAAATTAACTTTTATCGAACTTGAATTTTTTAAAAATGAAAAGATGCTGTCTTGATTTTAAATTATTATTGATGTATAGAATTTCTGTGAAATTATAAATTTTGAGGATATGAACGTATGTCTGATTTTTTATCTTAAAAGAATATTGCAATGTCACAGTGAAGAACGATCGATTTTGATATTTAAAAAGTACAAAAACACCCATAGTATTTAATTAATGACATAATTTTAAATTATATTGAGTATACAAAACATTATGGATTCAAACATACTATTTTTAGATCAATGAATTATTAGCTACAAGTTATTTAACATTCTTTGGTACAATCAGTTTCAAACTGGAAGTTTATTTAATCTAAAATGATAATATAAAGTCAGAAATTGACAGTCTAATGTACCAATAATGCAGTTACAATTTAAATACTATTACTAAATTAATTATAATTTACGGATCTTTCAAAAGAAAAGTTGAAAGCAAACACAGAAGAAGCTACTCAGAAAAACGTTTGAATGGAAGGAAAACAGCATTGATATAAAATATACCGCTTCATATATCGAAAAAATTTAATTCGGTATATTGAATCTTCACATAAAAATTGGGTTGTAAATTAATATATTTCCTTTTTAAAAAAAAAATATTGATAGTACATTACTGATAGAGTAATAAATATATTTGTTTATTTATTAAAAATGTTTAATGAGGTAAATGAAAATAAAAAATTATAAATAAATATTTGATAATTAGTATTTTTTCAATATTATTTTTTTAGTATATAAATTGTTAATAGTTTATTAAAAAAAAAACAATTTTGCTTCGAGCGATAATACCAAAAATTTGTTTTTATGTTTTTTTTTATTAGTATTTGATTATAATTAATATTTCAAATCATTGATATTTCTATTAAAAATGTTTATATATATATATATATATATATATATATAATATATATATATATATATATATATATATATATATATATATAATATATATATATATATAGAATGAGAGAGAGAGAGAGTCGCGCCGGAAATTAATTGCGCTTAAAATTCAACAAAGTTTTGATTAATAATTTTGTGGTTTTTGCCAAACAATGCTAGATATTTTTATTTATAGAACAGCTAGGTTGGACTTTTTAAAAATGTTAAACCTTAGTTTGCTAGCATAAAAACCTTGTTATAAAAAACGAAAAACATAAAAAGAAGATTAGGAAAGCATTTGCAACGTTATTTGAAAAAATAAGAAAAAAAACAAATTCAAACACATTCAATGATTAGTCGAGTCACCTTTAGTACGTATAATGGCCTTCAAGCGATTCGGAATGCTTTCAACAATTTTATAAATAACATCTAATTGTATTTTCTTCCATTCATCTTTACGGAAAGAAGTGAGAGAAGATCGATTAAATCGATAAGTTTTTCGTATCGTACGATCCAAGTGGTCCCAAAGATGCTCGATTGGAATCAAATCTGGGCCTTGAGGAGGCCAATCGAGTACTTGAATAGATGCTTTGTTGAAAAATTCCTTCATTTTTTTAGTCGTATGCTGTGGAACATTATCTTGTTGAAAGATAAATCCAGCTTCAAGACCTATTTTATGTACACTATCATTTTTTTTTTAATTATTTTAATATAGAAATCATCATTCATTCTACCTTCGATTACTTGAAAATTACTAACTCCACGCCATGGGAAATAGCCCTAGATCATAATACTACCGCTTCCATGCTTTATAATGCCTACTAAATTTTGATTTTCTAGAGCTTTTCCAGCTCTACGGCAAATGTATATTACTTCGTTTAATTCTAGTCATCCCAAACTTCGATTCACTTCATCACTCCGAACATTTGATATCCAGAATTCTATTGACTTATAAGCATATGAGTTTGCAAAATGAAGTCGCTTTATATAGGGCTTGTTTGTATGAATTTATGTATGGCTTGTTTTGTCGCTTTATATATGTTTATGCACGGCTTGTGACAAGCAATACGATCAAAAATGTCAGCTTCATTTATTCTCGATCTTCTTTGAGTAACTCCAAGAGTAAGATCGAGATTCTCTTCTAGTTGCTGGGTGCTAATAAACGGATTTTTTTGACTTGAACTATTAGTTTGTCCGTGCGTTCGATAGTCTTTCGTTTTCGATTTTACCTTGGACCTGAAATTAAACATTTTCCACCTATAACCTTCTTAATAGTATACTGATTCGTTCTGAGTAGTCTTTTAAAACTATCAGCAATTTCTTTGATAGTTTTTTTGTTCTCTGATACTTATTACAAATATGTGCGCGTTCATTGACCGTAAGTTCTCTACTTTTCGTCATTTTACTATAAAAAAAGTTATTAAGGGACACTAAATCAGTAATATATGATTTAGTAAATAAGTTCAATTATCATACCTTTAATTAAACCCACTGATATTAATATTTTCTTCGACGCAAATACTTTCCGAATTCCTACTTTATGCTTTTCTATTAATATAAACTAAACAAAAAACCGAAATAACTATAATAATGTAAATTCAATGCTAATGTAACGTGTAAATAGACATCTGCATAGATGATTCAGCTAATTATGCATAATGTCAATGATATTAACCAGTTAACTGCGGAATTTCGTTTTAAAAATCCATCACGGGGTTCGTAATTAAAATCAAGCAATGATGAGCGTACTCGTCGAACGCAGGGTAAATGTTACTATTATAAATTTTATCAAAAAAGGAAGGCAAAACGAAAAACGATTATAATTTTATTCCATAAATAATTAACAATTCATTGTTGAAAAAGTAATTGTTACTAAAAAATAAAAAAATTCCAAAAAATAATAAAGTAAATCTTATAAGTATCACCTTCTTGCAACGAACCAGAAATTAGTAAGGGCCGTCATAGTTTGCGCATCTTATTTATATTATTTCAATTGTTATCGGGGAATACCCGATATACACAGTAAAGTACATAAAACAATTTTTGGAATACTCGATGCATTAAGGAAAATATTCAACTCAGGTAGTAAAAAGTTATACACAATACGGGGAATAACCGATATACGAAAGAGAATAATCAAACTTTTTTTTATAAAATACATGAGAGTTTTACTGGTAATAGAAAGGAAACATACCACTAAATGGCATTTATATTACTTTTTACAAAAATTTAAAATTTTTCTAGTAAATGGTAATTTTTTATTTTACATGACGAGTATACACGTCCACCGCACTGAAATAAAGTTTTGGATTGACGTGTATACACGTCGAACGCAGTTAACTGGTTAAGTTTAACATTATAATTTTATAACGCACAAATATTTTCCGGTTCGACTGTATATATGTATGTGTATATATATATATAACATACATGTAGATGTGTGTCAAGTTATGCGAATGTGTGTCAAATATAGAGCTATCGACTTTTCTCAGTGTGCGTTCTTATAAGCTTTCGCTGTTAAATGCCCAGAGCTTCGACACCTGTGGCACCCGGAGACACATGTCAAGTGTGGGGGCAAAGCCGACGCACGAAGTTAGAGGAGACACACCTGCTCAACGCGCAATAAACACTGAACCAGCTGCGTTTCCACTAACGGATACGTGTTAGACGGACGTGTAAGCGACGTGCCTGCGAATATAATCAAAAGAGATTTATCTACTTTCGCACGATGTCGGCGACAATGGGTGGATTGATCGAAATTTATCATCACTTAATGGCGCGACAATCGTATACTTTTTTACATACATATAACGCGCACGTACGCGCACACATACAGACAGATATATATATATATATATATATATATATATATATATATAAGGTTGTAACATATCAAGTTGCCGAATTTCAGTCAGTCAGAGGTCGACCGCGATTGAGAAAGATTCTGTGCAATATTTTACAAGTTCATCTATTTGGAATTGACAAATGTACTGTACCCTTCAATTTATTTTTAAATATGGAGTTATTTTTATTTTTTTTATACCCTTTAACAGGATGGTGTCCACAAAAGATTGGCGTCTACTTTTTTCATATGAGTTCACTTTAGGACACTATGCAGCGGTAACAGGTAGAAATATCAATGGAGCTTTCGGAGAAGGGTCGGATAGCCAAGGAACAATTCAATTATGGTTCAAAAAAAATCATTTCGGAAATATGAATCTCGACAATGAGCCTCGAGGAAGGGCCAAAACCATTGTGAACGAAGAATATTTGAGAACCATGATGGAAGCTAATCCGCGTACAACAGTTCGAGCTCTCGCATGTGATTTAAGTATTAGTGTTATGACTGTTTCTCGTCACCTCGCTGCAATAGGAAAGCTGAAAAAGCTGGATAAGTGGGTGCCGCACGAATTGACAGATGGTCAGAACTGAAAAGCTTAAAGGTATGTTCTTCATTGATGATACAAAATGATAAAACGCCATTTTTGAATCAAATCATGACTTGTGATGAAAAGTAAATTCTGTATGATAACAGAAAAGGATCTGGACAATGGTAAAATCCAAATGAAGCTCTAGGACACGCACCCAAGCCGTCATTACACCAAAAAAAAAACTGATGGCTATTGTGTGGTGGACAAATAAATAAATAATAAATTATTCTTTTTTAAAACCAGGCGAAGCAATTACGGCTCATATTTATAAAAAAGAAAAACAATTTAAAAACGGAACTCTTAAAACATTTTCTTCATTTCTTCTACAAAGTGTTGTTTCATGTATACACTCTCTATTTGATATGTTCTCTTTCATTATAAAATATTTGTCGTGAATATTTAATGAGTTGCAATTTTAATATCGTCCTAAAACAATTTCAATGACACAGAGAAATATATATATATATATATATATATATATATATATATATATATATATATATATATATATAGAAATACATGCAAACAATAATATCTGTTATATAAAATTTATAAGAGACTGGAAGAATCTTCACTGAATGTATACTGTATTGTATGACGACAATCTTGCATCGTTCTCGTCACAAGAAAACGAATGGAAACCTGCCGTTTGCAATTTCCTCCCCCGCGTACAATTTACGTCACATGAAACATGTCACTCGTACACGTCCCGTGTAAAAGATCAACTGACCTCTCTTCAACAATTCGAGAGGATACCGAGACGACCGAAATGGATGGTCGTCGTCGGTCGGTTCTTAACGCGCACAGGGTGGCTCTATGCCTCTCGAGTGTTTGTTAACATGAATCACATTTAAGATACCGATCGAGGGTCGTACAGATACGTACGCACGCATCGAAACACACATTTTAAGCTGCACAAGAATACCCGTTGATTACTAGACATTGTTTAAATCACTTCCAATTAACAATATCGATTTTATATTTGCATTCAGTGAACTAAATTTCAATTTAATCAACACTTTCTACATACATACACACACACACATTATATATATATATATATATATATATATAAATACATATACACATATATATACATACATATACATACATATACATACATATATACATACGAGTATACATACACATATACACACATGTACATATATATATATATATATATATATATATATATATATACATACACACAGTGTTGTATATAGTTACAGAACATAATGGTCCTTATTAACATTTTATTAAATAAAATTGCAAAATATAAACATACTTTATTTTTTTGATTATTATAATAGGAATATATACTAGTTATAATAAAATAAGAAAAATTTTAATTTATTGTTTCTATCTATTAATATATATATATATATATATATATATTTATATATATATATATATATATGTATATATATATATATATATATATATATATATATATATATATATGTTCCGTTAAATTTCAAAAAATGGACAAAATATTGAACAAAAAACGAAAAGAGATTCTGTATTAGATTATTATTAACGATGACACCCGAAGTTACACGAAACATTATGATATTGGTATCATAATGATTTTTTTCCGCCGAATTTTAAGGAAGTGTGAATCATGTTTTCGTGCTAGTGTCTTCGTATGTTCGATCATCGCTCGGGGAACGAGTTTTCCCGGAACCAGTCTCTATCCTCATATTGTTTGTTGTCAGTGTATGAATGATTCGTGGAACATGTGGGAGGACTGGTAAACAACTGCAATGAAATTTGCGACTTTATAAAACAAACTGACCAATCTCAATGTGAGAGTGATTGTATAGACATACTAATATATATATATATATATATATATATATATATATATATATAATTATATATATATATATATATATATATATATATAATTATATATATATATATATATATATATATATATATATATATATATATATATATATATATATATTATGATATTGAGCTAATATATGCGATAAGACCGAAACGAGCGGGGATGGAGTTCCTCAGTATCTCCGATCGTAGAGACTAGGGAGCTGCGCTCCCTAGTATTTAAAAAAAGATTGTAAGATTAGAAAAAATGTGTTGAACTCAGCACCAACAATGATGAATGAACACCTACGAGACATTGACTCAACAAACATGTTCCGGAAAATTATATTCCAAGTAGTTTAAATTTGGGCGAAAATAATTTCGTTATTTTTAGAGTTATCCAATTGAATTCAACGATTTTCAATTTCCCATCGATGTTTTACAAGATTTGGATCAAGTGATTACGATAGCCACTTTTAATACATCAAATTTGTTCAAGTTAAACCACTTTTAACATTTTTGGAACGTTGTTCTGTTGGAATATTTAGTTTTATGGCGTCTTTTCATCAGATTGGGGCAGAATAACATCTTAAAGGATGTCTTTATACGTGAATAGGTCCATTATACCTTTTCTCATGGGGATTGACTTGATTTCTTGAAAAGAAAAAAATTCCCAAACCAAAAAAATTATTTATTCCATGCTTTATTGAGCCTTGGAATAATATGTATTTAATCTTTTCCCTTTTGGCCACTAAACACGCTTTAAATGCATAGTCTAAACTTTTAAAATGAAATGTACAGCCATTATAAAATAGTGCTGTTTTCCATTTGACAATTTTCTATTATTAAAATTAATGTACAGCTTCTTAAACGCAAGCTTTAATTGCCTACTTTTAGCAGAAATAACTTGTTTTCTTGCTCTTCTCTATTATGACAAGCCAACGTCCACAGCTCGTCATTGGATAGATCTAGTAGAGATGATAGAGTCAAAGTTTATTTTATATGATCTCGTTGATGTAAAAGGAGCTTTTTTGAACATCTAAACGATTTTCTTGTCTTGACGGATGGTAGTTTTCTTTCTACCAACACGATGAATAGTTTCTATAGAACCAGAAGAGACCTATCATTCGTGAAATAATGAAATAGTTTATCTCATATTGTTCAGCAGTATACTTCACTGATTCATCATTATTATTAAAGTTATATAATTTTCTTTAAATTGAGTAAAATATTTATTTTCAACCATTTTAACAAATTTAATATTTCTAAGACAATAACTGCAATGCAAAGACTTATCCACAAGTTTTATCCGTTTTTATAGTTAATTTGTTAACTGAATGAAATTGGTATAACTTGCTAGGCTTATTGTGTTTAATATACAACTAATAATTTAAAGAATAGCTGATTGAGTAGAAGTGCTATTATTTTGTCGATGCTGAGTTCAATACATTATTCGTAATTTTATATTCGTTTTTTTTTAAAAAAAACAATAATGAATTTATTTTTTTGTAGTTTCTTATAACTAGTGTATATTTTTATTTGAATAATCAAAAAATAAAGTGTGATTCATTTAAAATTTTATTTAACACAATATTAAAGGACAATTGCATGCTTTAGTTTTGTCAGACACTGTATATATGTATGTATATGTATATATATATATATATTTATATATATATATATATATATATTTATATATATATATATATATATATATACACAAATCTAGCTATTAATTCTAATTATTCTTTTAGCTTTAACATAAATGTATTCGTATGAAAATTTATCATTGAAATAACTTGACACTTAAAACAGATAAAAAGTATTTGAATAATTATTTAACTGGAATATGAGTACACGTCCACTCATATTGCTGCTTTATTGTTTTCTCTTTTTATAATATATTATACTTATGAAAAAATGTAATTTTTGATAGCATTTAATTCAAGTGATTTTTATTACATAAAACCGATATTTACTGAATTAAAACCATTTCTCATAGAAATTGAGACTTGAAATATTTGAAAAAAAAGAAACAAAGAATAACACTCTAAATTTTGGATTAAATCGAAATTTTATTAAAGTTTTGATGAAAATGTATATTAAATATTCAGAACATTTGGAGTCAATTTAAATGAAATTGTTTTAAGTTTGGGAATTTATAATGGTTGGCAATTATTTCTAGAGATCAAAATTATATGAATATGTAAATGTTTTGGCGTTTCTGTTTGAATTTAATTAATTGTAATCTCCTAGCTTATTGATTTTTTGTGTTTAAATATAATAACAACATTTGAAAGAGATTTTAATCTTTAATATATATATATATATATATATATATATATATATATATATACTCTTAAAAAGATTATACATATCAAGGTACGTATCATTCATAATATTCATTCAAAGTCTACATGTTCTCATAAAATAAATAACTGTATCACGCAGATGTCACAAGATATGATTATTCTATTATTCAGTAGTTCTTTTCATTTGTACATATGTATCCCTTTAATTTATACGAAAAAGGTGTTAGTATTCTGACTTTATATATATATATACACACATATATATATATATATATATATATATATATATATATATATATATATATTATTTAAATTGAAATAAAATAAAAAACCTCACTGAATGAAATAAAGAACAACAGTTCTATGTAGATATATATCAAAAATAATATTCGATGTAATAAATATATGTTAATCATTTTTTTGTGTTTTTTCTTTATAAATGTTGCTAATTTTTTATTTAAAAAACCGATAATTGAAGTTATGTTTACGTCCGTATTCGACATTGGCTACTACTTTTATCCTCAACTCGGTTAGTTCCCTACAGTTTTTAATTAACCACTTAATCGTTATGCTACACACATATTTTATTGCCTTTTCTTCACTGTATTTTTCTCCTGCATCAATGTATTTTTTAAAACTTATTTTTATTTTACTATAATTTCTGTAACACTCATATATATAAATATATACGATATTCTTATTTTCTATCGTATTTTACTTGCAACGATTCTAACAAATTTGTAACGGTTTATTCTATTGGCTGGTATTATTTATTAAATATGTATGTGTATATATAACATATATATAAATATACATATATATATACATATACATATACATATACATATACATATATATATATATATATATATATATATATATTTATATATATATATATATATATTTATATATATATATATATATATATATATATATACATATATAATACATATTAATGTAACGCATATATACAATACTGTGATGAAGAATACAAAAATCATGCATTTACGAGCTTATGTATCTGCCTCATGTATACCTTTAATATTTTAAATACATTTCGTTTCATGTTGTTTTATTTGTCCCAAATACTATATTGATAACCAATAAAAAAAACATTACTGACAACATACTTGAATTTTAAACTCGCTCTCTCTAAATATACATATATACATATATATATATATATATATATATATATATATATATATATATATTGATTCGTCCCATAAGTAATGTGATATTTTCTATTATAAGTAAAAAATGGATGATACAATTCTTTGCAATTATTGCAAGAACGCATCAGATGCATATGCTGCTCAAATTTACATATTATTTTCTCTGTCTTATCGTATAAGATAAAGAGTGATCACGCAAATTTACAAGAAAAAGTATTAGTTATCATGAAAGTGTCAAAAGAGCATATTAGGCATATTTTGCTTTGGGAGTTTCGTCAGAGCAACAGCGCTACAATTACAATGAAAAAAATGTGTCAGATGTTAAGTCTCAGCTAAGGACAAAGCTGGTTTCAACAATTTAGGTCCGAGAACTATAGTCTTCAAGATGAGGAAAGGTCAGGACGTTCTCTAGAGTTTGGTGATGAGATCATGAGAACGACAGTGGAACAAAATCTTAGTTCAGCCGTAGATTTCACTAAAAACTTCAAATCAAAGCATTCAACTATTTATCACCACTTGAAAAGGATTGGCAAGGTCTAAGCTGGGTCAGTGGGTTTCACACGACTTATCTGACATTAGTTTTA
>CM068317.1:23052500-23127500 GCA_034766995.1 Acanthacorydalis orientalis
AATTTTGAGGATGCATCAGTCAAATTTTAGTCAATTTATTTCATTTTTAATGTATGATATATTTTGTGAAAAGAAAAAGACATTAGTTACAAATAACCTCTTTCACTATAAGCTAACAATCTTTACTTGTACTCATCATTACATAGTTTAGATTAGATTAAACCATCAAATTTTTAAAGCGTATAGTCAAAAGATGGATAAAATCAATTTATTAAAAGAATATAGTAAAAACAGCCGTTTTATATAAGAGTATATGGGAGACTAAATAACTTGATCACAAATATATGTGAATTTTTATAATATTTTTAATTTTATTCTTTGATTTTAAAGTTGGATTTGTGTGAGAGAATTTTAAATCTTTTTTTGTATAATATATAGTAAATAAATGTTTACAGCATAATGCCACCAACCTAAATGACATTCATACATTTTTATATCACTACAAATTAAATTTTCGAATTCGAACATTATATGAAACTGACCATATTTCTTTCTTTTACCTTTACTGACTCTTTCATATATATATAAATTAATTACATATAGCTATATATATATATATATATAAATATATATATATATATATAAATATATATATATATATATATAAATATATATAAATATATATATATATATATATATATATATATATATAGCTATATGTAATTAATTTTGATTTAAATTATTTATATATGCGTTTATTAACAAAGGTTTCTTTTTTTAATATTTCGTACTGTATATCATACATAAATGTCTTTCATTTCATATCCACACACACATACACACACTCACATGTATATATGTATGTATATATATGTATGTATATATATATATATATATATATATATATATAAAGAGAGAGGGAGAGAGAGAGAGAGAATATTTCGCGTTTAGGTGTATAAATACATATCCACGGTTTAGTTTAAATCTCTCTTGTGTAAAATGAAGATCAAAAGCTCCCCAAACAATTGTACTCACTTTGAACACATCTTATGACTGTATTTCACCTTGAGGCCTCGCCATTTAATGCTATACTACAAAACAAGCAGCGAAGAGTTCTAGTCGCATGTAATGTCAATATAAAACTTTAAATGAAGCCATATACCATATGTAGAGGTATATCAAAGTCAAATAAGCTTGATTCATTCTCGATTTATGTGAACTGTTTACATTCAGAAAAAAATCAAATTTTACCTATGGAAAATCATGTGATAGTGAATATCATAGTATGGTCTTTATTATTTTCTGTTACATATTTGTGCAGTCTTGCACTTAAATCCTTGTTTCTAATTATTTGTTGAGTTTATGTAGCATTTTATGTGAATATGTAGTAATTAAAGATGCGTAATGAAATAATGTACAAACTATATAATGTTGATATATCTGTTGATACGGATTGGATATTGATATGGACAAACACATACGATAAGTAACAGCCAATTATAGATAAGAATTGAGGTAAAAAACTGTATAAGTGGGTAAACATACTATATTACAGTTTTTATTAAAACTGCAAAATTATAGTTTTACAAATCAATTTTTTTTTGACTCCACTAACTAAAAAATCTTTTCCAGACAAAATGTTCAACAAGTCATTATTTATTTAGAATTTTGATGACGATACTAACATTTTAAGATCTTCATAGTACAGAAAAAGCTAACGAGGTTTTCTGGACCTTTAATCAATAATTTAATATTTACTTCATTCTTTCAAAGCTATTAATTTTATTTATAGAATATATAGTTACTGAAATGTTTACCTATTTAGTTTTATTGAAAGGGAAGTCATTTTGTGACAATACAGTTTTTAGAATTGTTTGTAAATTCGCTTTCACAAATTACTTTTTCACTTTTCCATAAAACATTATTTTCAAATCAAAATCGACAAAGTACCAAAGTACATAAAAATCTGATCCTCTGAAAATTATATCGCCATCGAGGATCAAGAATGGTTGGCTGGTTGTTTCAAACAAACATCTGACCTAATCTGGTCTCTTATATTTGCGACATACTTTAAAGCTCCAGTAACTACACTTCAACTTAATGAGTGATGTATGAATTATGGTCACCATGTCTAACACTCTTCAGAAAAAGAATTGCGTCTTATGAAGAATTTACTTCATTAAACTACTAAACCAACCACTATTAATCCTGATGTGGAAAACAGTTAACGAAAGTGTAGATTCGTTTAACTCTCACAATTGATTGTACAATAAAATAGTAACATTATTATCTGAAAGGAAAGAAGGAAAATAGCAATAAGATTAATATAAGGATGGAAAGAAAACAATTGCGGTTTTTGTTTTTGTAATTCTAACCTTAGTTTTTTTTCGATAAGTGTGTCATTTCATCATTTTAACTATTGACTTGTTTTTGACAAAGGATATACAAATTTATTACATAGTTGAATTTTCTCATTCAGAAGTATTTTATTCAATTTATTTTTTATGAAATTTCATTTGGCTTCCATAACTGTATAAGTTTATATATATATTTTAATGTTTTTACATATAGTCACAAAATATTAGTTGTAGCTATAAATCATTCATTTATATTAAGTTGTTAGGAAAATAATTGCGGTTTTTGTTTTCCAGGATCTAACATTAATTTTTCAGTGAATGTGTCATTTGATTGTGTTCATGTTATTATCATATTGAAGTGGAATTTTCAGTCTGTGTTTTAGTAACATCAATTTTGGTTTTATTAATAATTTTACATCAAATTGTGCCGTTGAATTAAAGATGGAAAAAAGCCAATAAGTCATTTTTCTATGAGTTAAAAACAGGAGATGAGGCAGCAGAAACTGCCCCTAAATTAAACGACACTTTATGTGGGTACTGTTAAGGAATGTACGGTACAATGGTGGTACCAAAAATTTCGTGCTGGGAACGAGAGTCTGAGATGAAGAGGGTCGTGAATGTCCTTTTCAGTTCATAACGATCAACTGAAAGCGTTAGTTGAATCAGAAAAACGCACAATTCGAGAGTTAGCACAAAAGTTACACGTTAGTTGTCTAATAGTTTTGGATCACATAAAGCAGCTAATGAAATTAAAAAAGCTTAACAAATGGATGCTACATGAACTGAATGAGAACAAAAAAAATCGCCTTTACTAAGTTTGTTCTACGCTTCTTTTACTTAACAGAAACGATCCATTTCTCAATCGTATTGTAACGTACGACGAAAAGTGGATTCTTGTCGACAACAAAAAGTGGTCTTCACAATGGTTGGGCAAAAATGAAGCCACAAAGCATTTCGCGAAACCGAAATTACACCAAAAGAAAATTATAGTGACTGTTTGGTTCTCTGCGCTCAATATAATCTATATTTTTTTAATCCTGGCGAAACCATTACAGCGGAGAATTATTGTCACAAATACACAAATGAACCAATAACTACGATGTCTGGTCCCCGCACTGGTCAATCGAAAAGGTCCAATTCTACTGCAAGACAATGCACGACCACATTTCGCACTATTGAATGTCGAAAAGTTGAATGAATTGGACTATGAAACATTGCCTCATCCACCATACTCACCAGACATCTCACCAATAGATTAACACTTGTTTAAGCATTTCGACAACTTGTTACAGGGCAAGGTCTTCAACAACCAAGACATAACTCCAGAATTTTACACCAACGGAATAAATAAACTTAAAATTAATTGGAAAAAATGTGTCGATTCTAATGGTGCTTTATTTCGATTGTGTTATTTTGATAATGTTAATTATTATCTGAAAAAAATGTATGTGAATTTGAAGGTCATGAACCGCAAATATTTTTCTACCAACCTAATATTAAAAAAAAATTTGGTGTTTAGTTATTAATTACAATATGAATTTACTAATATTTAAATCACTATTTTATTTAATGAATTTTTCATTTCAATCACGGTTATTGCATCCCGGCATTTTTTTTGTGCCTTTTACAAAGTAATAGCGAACCTCTGTAGAATACTCGAATACATATCTTAAATTTGTCAGTGTGAGCTATGCATTGTTGATTTCATATATATATATATATACATAATTTTCGATAACGCCATGTTGAAACAGTGAGACATTTTTCTCAACATTCCATATCAAAAATTTCCACGACCACAATTATCCTTCAAAAGTTAAATGAAGTGGGCTATAAAACATTGCCTCATCCACCTTACTCACCAGACATCTCACCAACAGATTATCACTTGTTTAAGCATTTCGATAACTTTTTACAAGGTAAGGTCTTCAACAAGGGGTCTAAAGTTGGTAATGGGTCTCAGAGGTCATGTGAACTGCTGGTGTTTGCATGATGATAAAACTCTGATGAAAGGTCTACTGCTTTTTGATGACAGTCATAAATTTGAGAAATCAAATTCAGCTCTGCCAACAAATCCTACTCTCACGTCCCCGAAGACGGATCGTCGCGTGACCCCTGGGTATATAGTGTGCAAGAGAGGTGTGTTATATAGTAGACGAGACAGGGTGAAAAGTGAGTTTCGGGCGCTTTAGAACTCGAACATACCAACTAAAGGAATAAACCCCTACAGAAAGTACTGGTCCTCCAGGATGGGGGTTGAGACAACGAGCTAACTCCTCGTTACTCGGAAAAAAGCCAAATGTTAAAAAACCAAATCCACTGCCTCGGAACAGATCAGAAAAACGAATACGATCTATGCTTCGAAAAAGGACCTTGAATTTTGGAACATGGAATAAACAACATGGAGTTTGAAGGTAAACATCGACAAAACTCAATATATGTGCATAGGAGGTACACAACAAGATTTACCGCTAAATACGGGACAAGCTATAAAATGATGCGAAGAATATAAGTACCTAGGAATGAGCATAACAAGAGACGGAACTATAGATAAAGCCATCAAAGAAAGGTGTACACAAGGCAGAAAAGCTATTTCCTCATTGAACAGTGTACTATGGGACCAGAGCATCTCAAAAGACAATAAAAAGAGAATCTATAGCACCCTAGTAAAGAGCATAGTGACATACAGCAGTGAGATATGGCTGCTAAAGAAAAGATCAGAGAACATGCTATTGACAACGGAAATGGATTTCTGGAGAAGATCGGCAGGAAGATCAAGAAAAGAACGGATTAGGAATGAGAAAAGTAGAGAAATCATGAACGTTGACACCACCATAGTGGAAGACATTCGAACTAATCAATTGAGATGGTACGGGCATGTTCGACGGATGCAAAAAGAGAGACTTCCAAAACAAGTGTTCTTATGGAACCCCCAAGGTAGAAAAAGACAGGGAAGACCAAGAAGAACTTGGTCAGAAGGAATTCGAGAAGAAATGAGAGAAAGGGATCTAAAAGATCAATGTAATGACAGACGGCAATGGAAAATGGATATCGGAAGGCGTCGTAGAACGTTATAAACCGAAATTATATATAAGGTCTTCAACAACCAAGCTACTGCTGAAAGTGGATTTCGAGATTTTATCAACTCCATAACTCTGGAATTTTATATCACCGGAGTAAATAAACTTGAAATTAATTAGAAAAAATGTATCGATTCTATTGGTGGTTATCTCGATTAATAAAGTTCATTATTATCTGAGAAAAATGTATATGAATTTGAACCTCATAAACCGCAATTATTTTCCTACCAATCTAGTTACGTGCTCAGTTAACACAAACAAAATGTTAACTTTTTCAATAGAATAAGCAATGAACTACTATTGATTCATTAAATGTAATCGTGGATAATATTTTATTAGTTGCATTTATTTTATGTTGAAGATAACAAGTAAGAAAAAGAACCCTAAATTGATAAAATAATCTATTTCAGGTAGCAAAAGCACATACTACATTCGTGAACATTGTAATTATACAGATTAAATAGTCAATGTCAGATGTTTTGGAGACAGATAGGTAATTTAAAAAAGTACAATTTTATATTCAATTAATTTACATTTTAACATTTAATTAGTAATATTTTTCTTTAACTTTGAAAGAAAAGAACTTCTGTCAAAGAACGATATAAGAAATATAATTAAAATACAGCGAATCATAAATAATCCATTAAAAATATACAAAGAAAATATTATGAAAACGAACAAATCGGTTTTTCAGAAATTAATTACAAAAATGGTTTTTAGAATGAACAATTTTTGTTTACTAGGCAAATGCCAAACCCATCCTAAAAATATTATTTAATTATTTGTTTTTTTTTTTATTATTCTGTTGCGATTTTAACAAACAGCAATAGTTTAAAAGCTCATATAGTTAATTAAAATGATTACTCTAATTATTTACACAAAATGCTCACTCTATAAACATTATCGATCGAGTCAACTGAACTAAATAATAATTCGATGTCTGAAAACATCGCCTTCCGCCGCTCGCACTAATGAAAACACCAAATTTGCATAAAACCGTTCATTCGAATTCTCGTCTCAATCCTTTGGTCTTAGCCATTGATGCAGAAAAGTATTAAGCAAGAAATAAATTCGAAAATATGTTTGAGCAAAGACAGTGGATGGGAAGTAGAACGAAACGCGGGGTAACGGACGTACAAACCGGCCTGTTCGTACACTTAATGCCCTCGCGGAGACGTAATCTTCTTTAATATAACGCCACAATGGAACGGAATGGTGTTTTAAAATGGATTAAAAAAAGCTGCCGTGTCCGGTCGGTTAAGTGGTTATGCGCGCCGGTTATTAAATGAGCGTTCAAAGGAATTGTGCGGTTTGGGATCCCGAGGTGACCGAACTTCATTAGTGAAAATTGTATTTTTTTTAAATATGATAATTAAATTACAAAAGTCGCTTAATTAAAGAGGTATATATTTATTTATTTTATATTAGAGTGTACATTCTTTTTATTGTGTGAAAGTGAATGTATTCACAGAGTCAGAACCGTATTGTGATATCAAAAGATCTTTCCTCATTAGGTTTTATAATTTCAATTATGAATAGATCCTCACTGAATGAGAGTATATGAATTTTTTATCACTGTATCATAATCAGAAATATAGAATTATTGAGAATATCTATTTACAGGGAGGGAAAAATAATCACAGTAAAGTTGATCATTGAACTATTTACCTATGTTTTTGAATTATAAATTTGAACTTTATACATTGCACATATCAGTTGCAAAGTTACTCAATTAAAGTGACAATTTTTTATTATATAATCTAATAATAGAATGAAGCATTTGATCTAATAAAGGCTATAATAATAAAGGTATAAATCTAATTTCTATAATACAAATAATAAATTTCATTCTTTAACCAATACGATTACATAAAAAGTCAGAACTTTTCTGAAAAATATCAATTTTTAAATTTTGTTTTTCTTCTGATTTATATGCTACAAACTAATTTTTGAAATGAAGAGCAGTTACTGCTTAATAACTGCAAATATTGACATGTGGTACGATTCAAGGATATAATTATTCACTATGCATTTTCCAGTGATGAAAATACAAAAGTAAACTTTTATTTTTTTCTAATAATTTTAAAAAAATATATCAATATTTACACTGATAATTTTGAATTGTATTCAAATTCAAGTATACATAAAAAATAATATCCTAAAAATTGCAAACGTGTTTTTTTCACAGTTTTTAAAAAGAATACTTTTTTATTTTGATATACACATACATATTTCGATTAAAATAAACTTTGTCTTCATTTACCCACAGATACAGGAAAGTTGATCTTAACATTGAATCTTAAACTAGATGTTATATTTATATTTTCATTTTTCGTTATATAGTAATTATGTATCCATATACGAATATGTCTGTAAATACAAGGATGATTTGAAAAGTTTGCGGCCTAACATATAATTGGTGGTAATATTTTAAATATTTGTGATGCATTACAAAAAGATATCTATCTTATACATAACCTCAAAGTCTATAATTAATGTGCCAAGCAGTTTGTTTCAAACATCAATTTAAATAAAGCTCTTTTTGTGTCGTTGCTGAAACGGATAAAGTTGAACATTGTGCGGTGATAAAGTTTTTTGTCAAAAAAGATTTAACGCCAATATAAATCTTTAATGAGATGAAAAATATACTAAGTGATAGTGCACCTTCGTATACAATCGTAAAAAAGTGAGGAGCTGAATTTAAATGCGGCCATGCAAGCTTGGAAGATAACCCATGTAGTGGACGTCCGAAAACTACAACGACAGAAGAAATATCCACAAAGTGCACAATATTGTCTTACAAGATCATCGATTGAAGGTATATGAAATTGATGAGGTTATGCGTGTCTCAAATAAAAGCATGTATCGCATCCTAACTGAAGAGTTAGGTATGAAAAAGTTATCGGGAAAATAGATACCGCATTTTCTGCCAATTGATCATAAACGTATTAAAGTACAAATTTCCCAAAACTGTTTGGCTCGATATGAGAAGGATACGACAGATTTAATCTGGCAATTTGTGACTACAGATGAGATTTGAATTTACCATTACGCTCCAGAGCCCAAATAACAATCGAATATTGCAACGATAAAATAAATCATCCACAAAGTAGACGATATTGCCTTACAGGATCGATGATTGAAGGTGTTAGAATCTGATAAGGTTATGGGTGTCTCGGAAAAACGTGTGTATCATACCATAACTGAAGAGTTAAGTATTCATACTTATCATAGCTGTCGGCAAGATGAGTGCCACGTGTAGTAACAATTGTTAAAAACTATATATATATATATGTGTGTGTGTGTGTGTGTATATATATATATTTGTCGAATATAGTTTTTAATTTCGAATCACTGATAAAATGCTTTTATAATGTTACATGTTTGTTTGAAACAAACATGTAACTTATATAACAATGTACTAGTGTTTCACGAATTAGACTTGAACAAATTAATAGTAAAATAAGCACACTTACTCACCTCGGAGGCTAATATAAACACTAACATGAAATTTATTGCGCTTATCCTCTTAACAGTGATGTTTTAAACTAATCTAAAACAAATTGGTACTTGATGCGTGGAAATTTATTATACACAGAGACTTACATCACGCTTGATTGTTGTGGAGCGAAGCGCGATCATAATTTACGCCGCGGCGAAGTTAAATGCGTGTAAATGTGACAAGGGAGACACACAAACGATACCTACACACACATTCATCACATTACACATGCACACAAGTTTATGTTTTTGTCTACACTTGTGCATACATAACATGCCTATGAAATATAAACCCTCCGAGCGTACATGAAGGTTGATTTATGTTTCGTCGACAGCGTGGTTCTCCGGAATCGACGAAACGCTCGTTTAGATCACGACAACGGCATTCATTAATGTCGATGTGCGCGTCTGAGAGCTGATGAATCAGTCCGATCGATTCCTTCCCCTTGTACACTTCATTTTAAATGTTTGTATCTAGACAAATATTGAATGCTATCAATTTACCAGACATACGTAAAATAGTATACTACTTTCTAGATACTAGAACATCCGATTGAAAATATTAAACGACCTTTTTCTAATGCCAGGATGGTGCAATAATAATTGCGGTTTTTACGTATCGAGTATAAATACTCATATATTAGGTGAAAATTATATTTATTAATCAAAATAAAGACCATTCACCTGCACACATTTCTCCCAACGGGAAACAAGTTTGTTTATATTTACAAGATAGAATTCTGGAGTCCTGGAATTAACAATTCATCGAAAGCGCTTTGAGCTGATGCTTGATCTTTGAAATACACATACACACACACCTTCTCTCGTAGGAAAAACAAATATGATATTTCGAGCAATTTCTGTTGTTTTACATCACAATTTAAACTCATATAACAAAATAGCATGAATGTGCTTTTTCCATAACTAATTTAAGAGGTTATACTCAACAGCTTGATATTTTAAAACCTTCTCTCGTAGGAAATTACTCAAACGTTTAAAAATAAGACAATCTGTCGAAGACAGGTCCGGAGAATAAGGTGGGTGTGTTCAGGTTTTATTACACAGTTTATTTAATTTTTTAAAAGTCATTTGTGAGACGTGTGGTCTGGTGTTTCCATGAAGAAGAATTGGTCCTCTTTGATTGACCAATACTGGCCGGAAAGAAACAGCTTTTCATGCATTTTTTGAATTTCCTGACAATATTTTTGATTCATCTGGATTTAAGAAGTTGTAGTGAACGATACCACTTGCCGACCACCAAACAATCACAATAATCTTTTTTTCATGAAGATTCAGTTTAGAAAACTGTTTTGGTGCTTCTCCTCAGTCTATCTACTGTGATGAACGTTTTCGATTGTTGTAGAGAATTCACTTTTCATTACATGTGAAAATTCGATCAAGAAAGGGATCATTCTTATTCAAAAGAAGCGCAGAGCAGACTTCGTATCACCGAATTGCTTGATGTGCGTTTAGTTCATACGGCACCCATTTATCCAGCTTTCTTATTTTTCCAATTCGGTTCAAATGTCGAACGACTACGAATGATCAACATTGAATTCTTCTGCCACCTCTCGAGTGGTTTTACATGGGTACGTTTCAATAATGGTTCTTAAATCATTATTGTCTATAGTTGACGGACGTCCACTACCATCCTCATCATCAAAGCTTTCGTTTCCTTTATGAAATTTTTGGAACCAGTGTTGAGCTGTACGTTCACTAATTAACTCTTCGCCAAAAACAAATGATATTTCGAGCAGTTTCTGTTCCTTTAAATCCACAATTTAAACTCATAGAACAAACTCGTGCGAGTTTGCTTCTTTTCCATTAACAACTTAAGAGATTATATCCAACAATGCTAATGAATGAAAATAATAGACATAAGCTAAAATCAATAGTGCTAACTTCATTGTTTACAATACATCACATGAGTATAATAAAAGATAGAAAAATCGTCGCCAAACTTAAAATAATAAGAACCGCAATTATTTTTGCACCAAGCTAATAATTTAATATGAATGTACTTTTCACAATTCCATAAAGTAATATATTCCGAAATATAACCTGAATGCTATATCACGCCGATAAATGAGTACTGAGTGTTTTTCTTGAAATTATTCGCACGAAAGGCTTGAGCGAAAATACTTATAATACAAGTACCTAATTGAATAAATTCTCAACAACTCAGTCTCTCTTTGACATGAATTGGTTCGTTCATATTATTTCTTATCAATGTTTGTCGACTTACGCGTATATTTTCGTTCTAATCCGTCTTGAAAGGGTGAAAGTTTAATCCGATTATTAGTTTATAAATTGTCTAGATACGGTTAATACATAGAACACGGTCACGAGAGCATCATCGCAGTTGAATAATACGTGAAACTTGTGTAACGGAATAATTAGACGAACGACAATGGTTTTGTTTAACATTTAGTATTGTTACAGTCGACTTGGACGCATCAGGGATTTATTTAATACACGTTTCGACAGTCGTTCTTGCGGAGCGATTCGGTTGAAGATTCGACGCGGATTGTTCCAGTCGAATGAACTGATATGTAAGGCCATCGAGACAGAACTTAGATTTGACTCGTGATGTCTGTTTCTTTTCTGTTTGAATTGGTTTTAAAATAGCAACGGAGCATTAACTTGTTTTATTTTCGAAATATCGCTTTTGTAATAGAATATTGCTTTACAATTCGGTACATTATTAAATAACTTTGTTGCGGAAAATAACAAATACACGTTATAGTTTCGGGATTCTATTTCGAAGATAAATCTTAACACTTCATCGACCGGGTGGTTTTGCTAATTTTTCCTGGATTTGAGCACGAAAACGAGATAGTCTACTAAGTCATAAGCCGATATTAAATTTAATAAGATGACTCAGGCTGTTGTCGGGGCCCTAGACGCCCCTAGGAACGGCTACATATAGGCAGATCTATGTCGTATAAGCAGACTCGCTTCATCTAAAATTCGTGCAAAAAAAAAATTCGGCTTTGCTATGAACCTGTGACCTGTTACCGGGGGTATGAAGACGATTTAGCATATTGGCGTTTCTATAAAAGGATTGGTGGACCAATAATCAGCCAACTTACTTTTATTTACTAATTCCATCATAATAACAAGAGCTGACCACTTTTTTTAATTCGAACACTGTCACATCACACCATTTTTTAGTATTTTTGGGTAATTTAGAGCGCGTTAGAATTTCGGTGATAATAGCGATTTGTTTCAGTTGAAATCGTTTGTAACAAATCATCACCAATAAACAGGCTCACAATATCGTCTATTTTCTTTTTATTTGGATTAAATGCTAGTCCTGGGTTACATTCAAATGACTGATTATTTCGTGATAAGTCGTCATCGTTCCAGTCAGACTCAACATCGTTTTCTCTCTTCAGAATCGGTATAAATTATACGTAGAACACGCGGACGATGCCTTGTAGGAAATGAATTATCAGAGGCACTTTCACTTGAAACATCACTAGTGTGTCATTATGATTATAATCGTCAGGAATATTTTATAAAACATCTGTACAATTTTCTTCTAAAAATATTCTTTCGTTATCCATTTTTATCGGTATTTAAATTCAAAATATAAAGCAAACAATAAAATGTCAAACAGTATAATTATAATTGTCAAAATTTTTATTTTTATTATTGAAAAATATTTTAAGCTAAGGGTTCAATTATAAAAAAATATAAATCCTTTCAACATTTATAATAACGGAATATTAATCCAAATTTTTTGATAGCTCTACTACAAATCAACATATTTTATTGCAATTCACACGACGGTTTACCATGAACTGAACTAGATAGCCTCAATCTTCACAAAATACAAAATGATATGAAAACGGTCATTAAATACGATACTGCATATTCCCAAGGACATCGCATTTTTGCATTTTTTAGCGAGAGGCAAATCGCTTTTAATTACACATTGCAATATGATTATTTCATATAGGACGCCAATTAGCGTTCTCGGTAGATAACGCTAATTTTATTTCGGAAGCCAATTGGCGTGTCCTGTCGTTAAAGAGTTAACGAAATTATAGAACCAATTCCATCATAATTATACGTTTTGGCGTTATATATATATATATTCAATTTTCACAAAAAAAAACTTTAAATATAAACATTTTCACAAAAAATCAGTTTTTATTTTCTGCTCATCATAACATTTTAAATAATGGTTTATGTGTATAGGTTGCGTTAATTATGCGATTTATTTTAATTTTATCTCTCTGAAATAGGAAAGACCGCTATTGAAATGCATATAAATCATTATCTAAATAATTATTTATTGAGAATTATAGTATAATAGTTTTTTTTTAGTATGTAGAGAGTGAAAATTCATTTGTGAAAATCAATTTCGTATTATTCTACCATTAACACGACTAATAAAAATACTGTACATTTTTTAATTTTACTTTCATAAGAACGTGTTCAACTTTATAATAAATATTGTATTAAATGCTATTTATAAATAGCTATAGAT
Source organism: Acanthacorydalis orientalis (assembly GCA_034766995.1). Classification (NCBI taxonomy): domain Eukaryota; kingdom Metazoa; phylum Arthropoda; class Insecta; order Megaloptera; family Corydalidae; genus Acanthacorydalis; species Acanthacorydalis orientalis. The sequence goes on from CM068317.1 coordinate 23,065,877, forward strand.
TTTAAAATTTAAAAAATTCAATAAAAAAATAAAGATTCTATACTTATGAATAATAAAAAAGTAAAACACTGAATATGAGTAAAAAATTAGGGTTAGATTTCAAAAAACAAGAACCGTAATTATTTTCGTATTAAAATAATGATTTGCAGAACAGCGTCTTATATGTGAATTCCGCATAACGTGTGTACTCCAATCGCTGGAAGTGCTTAATTCGGCCTTAATTAATGTATTGACTTATATAGAACTTGCTCATTATTTTGATATTAGCACTTACGGCAACGGTTGTGGCGTTAGTGTGCAAGTTGTCGTGCCATGGATAATTTACAACAAGTGTAGCATTATGTCGTTAATTTGGTGTTAGACGTGGTTTAAGTGTTTTATAAAGATTTAAAGAAATGAGTGAAGCATACAAGGATGAATTTCTGAAGAAGATTGCAATATCCATGTGGTATAAATTATTAAAAGAATGACATCAATTACGATAACACAATATCTCTTATAATAAGCTTTGTGCAGTCTGTGTTTAATGTTTTTTTCTATTTTATCGAACCTGGAACGTTATAATTTATTTTAGTTCCCATGGAAGAAAAAATTCTGAAGGGAATCGTTTAGAGTCTAGTGAAGAGCTTCACAAAGCCACAACGGCCCTTCTTGTGCAGCATTGCAAATAATGACTGCCAGAAAACTTACGACGCAAAAAAACGATGGCAAAAGTGCATACATTTTGAAAGAAGAACATTTTGAAAAGAAAAAAGTGTCATAATTTATCACAAGAAAACTAAATTTTGGGGGGGGTTCATTCCGCAAATTAAAGGATCATACCTCATGTATATAATGTATATCATATAAATATATATATATATATATATAAATATAATATTTAATTATTAAAATATATATTTAAAGTGTATTATTGTAATCATATATATATATATATATATATATATATATATATATATATATATATATATATAAACACGTGGGTATTTTGATAAGTTTGGTAAATTTCTATGATATGGTGTCACCATTCATTTAGTAACATCATAGCTATCAGGAATCATTTTTCAAATTAGCATAGGCGAAATTTCAGCCAGAAGTGACACGTTGTTCACGTTCTACAGATGTTTGAAGCGAACGCTGTAGCAGTTGCCGTAAAAATGACAAAAAGAGCAGGTCTTTTTGCGTCGACTCGTCGTCGTGGATCAAATATGGACTCTCATGTAAAGATATGAGAGATTGCTGAGACTGAAAACTGTACGATGCAAATACGTACGGACAAAACTACACTTAAATCGCGAATGTCTGAGAAAATGCATCGTTTGGTAGAAACTGCACGTTTTACAATTGTAAAAGTAAATCTGTTTCTGGAAACGAAACTGTAGAATTTTTATATTCATCACAAAGCTGCTCTGTATTTTTTTTCACTCAATTCTAGTTCGGTTCCAGAAAATTTATTAAACTAATATATATTTTCTTGATATTATATAAAAACGAGTTAACTTTTGTCAATTACTGCAACGAACTGTGATATCAATATAATACTATAAAATTTTGGTTTATTTATTAGTTTAAAAATATGGATTTGGAAATCTCATATAAAACAATACCAGGGTCATTTGATAAGTTTGGTAAATTTCTATGAGATGGAACCACCATTCATTTCGAATCATCTCGCTATCAAGTGTTACTTTTAAAACTAGCATAGGCGAAATTTCAATCAGAAGCGACTCGTTGTTCATCTTCCACATATGTTTGAAGCGATCATTGTAACAGTTGCAGCAAAAACGGAAAAACAAGTTCCGTGCGATAATAAAACATTTTTATTTGAAAAAGTGGACGCCCGTGCAGATCAAAGCGGCGTGAAATTCATGGGAACTCTGTACTAGCGTTGAAGATTATGTATTTCTGGATAAATGAGTATAAATGCGGCCGAACATGCACTGAAGATGAAGCGCACTCTGGACACCCAGTTGAGGTCACCACGACGGATATTGTTGAAAAATGGTATCGTTATGAAAGACTGTCGAGTAAAAATATGAGAGATTGCTGAGACTGTAGATATCTTAACTGAATGAGTGCACAATATCCTGCACGAAAAGTTTGCGCATGAAAAAGCTGTGAGCGCGATGGATTCCGTGATTGTTGACTGTCGACCAGAAACGCACATCAAGGTAATTTCAAGCCAGTGTATAGCGATGTTTAATCGTAAGCCGCAGGTCTTTTTGCGTCGATTCGTCACAGTAGATGAAACATGGATCCACCACTACACACCTGAGTCGAAGCAGCAGTCAAATCAGTGGACAACGACTGTCCCGAAGAAGGCGAAGTCCGTTTTGTCGGCTGGAAAGGTCATGGCCACTGTTTTTAGGATTCTCGAGGAATTATCTTGATTGACTACTTAACGAAGGGAAAAATGATAACAATAGCTATTATGCAACATTATTAGACCGTTTGAAATAAGAGATGAAAGAAAAATGGACAAGATTGGCGCAAAATAATGCTCTTTCAACAGGTCAATCATCGCTATGATAAAATTGCACGAATTAGGTTCAAAATTGATTCCTCATCCATTCTATTCTTCAGACTTGGCCCCGTGCGACTTCTTGCTCTTTGCAAACTTAAAAAGCTACCAAGTCAAACTTTTAAGTTTGGCTTGGTGGGAAGAAATTCTCGTCGAATGAGAATGTGATCGCCGACGTCATTGTGTATTTTGCAGACTCACTGGGCCACATGTATATCCTTCAATGGAGACTATGTTAGGAAATAAAATCATTTTTTTAAAAAAAAACGGCGTTCAACTTATTTTTTTACCATACTTATCAAACGACCCAGGTATATATATTTAACATTTAATGATTTTATCCTCTACGATATCTTTTTTTATCAAATCATGTAAATAATGATCATTAGTTTTATATTTACTATTATTTTTAAAATTATTACTTAAAATCAATTCATTACTTTAATATTAAGAAAGTTTCATTGAATTTTCTTTCAAACAGACACCCAATACTACTCATTCGTCACTTGAATCTCAATACTATTTTGTATTGTTTACCATAAAATTCAGCTTTATATTTTAACTTTTCGTTTGAAGAAGAGTATTCGGTTATGAATAAAAAACTTTTCGAAATACAATAAATATGTATACACAATGTTGCCGTAAAACTTTTTGAATAGCTTTAGAAACATCTTTAGAACTTTTATATGTTTCTACTGTATTCATTTTTATACTGTATTCATGATATATATACTTATATGTGTGTATATGTATATGAATATATGTATTATAATTGTGCATTTGTAAATATGTGAATGTATGTTGCAAATAATCGTTTCGTTAAAAAAATTCTCAACATAGAATCAACGGTGATGAAGTTAAAGGGACAAATCCTATTCAACTCAAATGAATTTCAGAACTAAGGACATATGGCGACGTTACGTTTGCACAAAAATTACAACTATTATTATTGTCAACGTCGCAGTCAAACTTAAAATGAAAATCGAATGAAAACTGACTCTGTCTTCGGCGCCGTCAATCTACTCTCGTGTGCCGTAACAAGAGTAAGAAATTCAGTTTGTTAAATCCGAGCTGAGGATAACGGCGAGATTACCGGAATCTTGTTACGATAAATGTTTCAGCCGCGCGATATCCACGCGCGAAAATAACGCCCCGGTGATGTGTGCGGGCGACGCTAGAGACGAGGACAGGGGCGCACACTATAGAAATATTTCGAACGGGGAGACGATAGGAAAATGTTGTACTCTCAAAGGAAACACAACAAGATGATATCCGCCTTCTTTCTGCACGCATTATACAAGCATGTGAATATACTGAAGTTACATAGTGACAAATGTTGGAATTCAAAAATGAGACAGATGTATGTTTATGAAAGATCAAAAATTTAATAATGTATATATATATATATATATATATGTATATATATATATATATATATATGTATATATATATATATATATATATATATATATATATGTATATATATATATATATATATGTATATGTATATATATATATGTATATATATATATATATATGTATATATATATATATGTATATATATGTATATATATATATATATATATATATATATATATATATATATGTATATATATATATATGTATATATATATATATATATGTATGTACACATATATAAAATTTTGATTCTGAATTTGTACTGAATTTTCAATTAATTAGTCATATATTAGTCAAAGCCAAATATCTTAGCCAAATATCTATCTATCTGTGCCCTAAACTGTACAAATACTAAATCTTTTACAAGAGCAGAGTTCGGTACGCAATGTGTTAAAAACAAAATGTTATAAACCAAATTATAATATAAGAGATGGACAGTTTTGCAAATAATAATTTTGAATTCTGTGTCCAATTATCAATTCTTCGCCGGTAATTAGAGTATAGTTTAGACAGATAGAAGTAGAGTTTAACTGTATTCCATAAAATGCTATCGTTACATTTGTTCGTTTTGATTTGTTCTCTGGAATCCTCAATATGTTTTTGCAAAGATGATTTTTTTAAGACATAGTGTTGGATTAAATATTCCAAACTTGAAGCATTATTACTTTATTATATTTCACAATATAGTTCTAATATTTTAGCTACATTTACATTCACATTACTACTTCAATTTTCAATGTACAAATAACAATTTTTTTTGATCAAAAATGTTTGATAAATGCTTATTCATTATTTTTGAATTCTGCTCATTCGCATTTTGATAGCGACACAATCATCTTGAGAGCGTCAATGTACCGAAAAATCTTTAGATTCTGTACAAGTAAAAATCAAAATCAATTAATAATAAATTATTGAACATTTTTAATCAACTTTTTTTATAGCTTTGAGGTTAAAGAAAGTCATTTTTGAACGGATTGTACATATTAAAATCATCAAATTTCTTGGTAGAAAAAATATGTTAAATGTGAACTGTTGATGTTGCTCTTACGACTGCAATATAAAATTCAGTCCCAGAATTTGTCATAACCAAAAACAAAAAACAATATGTTCAAAGATCACAACCATGATATTTGGAAAAATAAAAAAAATGCATTTTTATTTCCGTTTGCAATTACCCGGACAGGAAACAAAGACCGAATTAAAAAGAGAAACGCACACTCTTTAATTCTTTTTCTTTTTCTAAGACTGTATTTAAATTATTTTAGATTAACGAATAATAAGATAAAATGAGGCACAAAAAAACATATCAAATAAGATAATAACGTAATTGAAGTCGTTATGCGGACACAGAAACCCCAATCCAGGAAAAATAAAAAATTGTCGAGTGTGGGACGAGGATGAAAACGACGTCGACGTCCTTTGATGGATTCGTTTCCGTGTATCTTTGTACGTTTTTATGTCGCACGTTCCGTAAATTAAAACTTCAACCTGAACGTATTCATTTTCATTCGGATGTATTCAAATCCGTTGAACCAGACGGTGATATATAATTAATAAAAGTACGTGCGATACGTCTTTCTCTCTTCTTTACTTTTTTCTTTATTCATAATATATATATATATATATATATATATATATAGTATGTATTGATGATAAGTTTAATTAATATCTGTAAATCTGTGCTTAATGTGATCAATGGAGCTTTTGTACTAATGAAGGTATTAAGAAACGTAATGCCTGCCATTTTCAACTTGGATAATGAAATATCCGAGCATAAAATCAGTAAATAACTGTCGTGACGGCTCGCATATTGGCGCGCGTTTAAAAAAAAAAGATTTACTTAATAAATTATCTTTTAAGTTTAGTAAGCTTTTTATTGGTTATTGAGACGGTTCAAACGTTTATAGTTCTTATATATTATTTTTTCTCATATGTAACATTTTAAATCACATCTTTTCTCTCCTAATAGAAATTATATTCGTTAAAGAATTCGAAATAAATGATCAAATGTAACTAATAATATAACTAAAATATCGTTGTTTTTTTAATTTTGATTTTTGGAGAATATAAATATAAATTTAATATATTTCATCTACATTTACTCGGGTAGTTTGATAAGTATGGTAAAAAATCAATCGATCATCGATTTAATTTCTCAACATGGGATCCATTAAGGGCTATATACTTGGTCCAGAGTGTTTCACATTTCTTCATTCCATCAATTTTTTTCAGTTTTTTGGGAAAAACAAAATTTTATTTCTCAACATAGTCTCCATTAAAAGCTATACACTTAGTTAAGCGAATCTGCTAAATACGCATTGACGGCGGCGATGATATTCTCATTGGACAAGAATTTCTTCCCACCTGGCCAAATTTTTAAGTTTGAGAAGAGAAAGAAATTGCAAGGGGTCAAATACCAGACTAGATGTGGAATCAATTCGAAGTTTAATTGGGTCAATATTACCATTAAGACGGTCGATTTGTGTGACGGAACGTTTTTCTGGTGAAATAACATTTCTTGTGTGCCAATCTTCGCCGTTTTTGTTTCAGATCTTCTTTCAAACGATCCAATAATGTTGCATAATAGGCTTCTGTTAATGTTTTTTCCTTCGTTAAGTAGTCGATCAGGATGATTCGTTTAGAATCACAAAAAACAATAACCATCAACTACCCAGCCGATAAAACGATCTTTGCCTTCTTCAGTGCACTTTCACCAATCGTTATTCACTGCTTCAACTAAGGTATGTAGTGGTGGATCCATATTTTATCTACGGCGATGAATCGATGCAAAAAGGCCTGCGGCTTGCGATTAAACATCGCTATACACTGGATTGAAGTGTCTTTTGGTGTGCGTTTCTGGTCGACAGTCAACAATCACGGAATCCATCACGCTCACAGCTTTTTCATATGCAAACTTTTCGTGCAGGATATTGTGCACTCATTCAGTTAAAATTTCTACAGTCTCAGCAATCTCTTATATTTTTATTCGGCAGTCTTCCATAACGATACCATTTTTCAACAATATCCGTCGTGGTGACCTCAACCGGGCGTCCAGAGTGCGCTTCATCTTCAGTGCATGTTCGGTCACGTTTATACTGATTTATCCAGAAATAAATAACCTTGAACGCTGGTACAGAGTCCCCATGAACTTCATCCAACTCCACTTTGATCTGCACGGGCGTCCACTTTTTCAAATAAAATTATTTTATTATCGCACGGAACTCGTTTTTTCCATTTTTGCTGTAACTGTTACAATGCTCGCTTCAAACATATGTGGAAGATGAACAACGAGTCGCTTCTGGTTGAAATTTCGCCTCTGCTAATTTGAAAAGTGAAACTTGATAGTGTAATGTTACGAAATGAATGGTGGCTCCATCTCATAGAAATTTACAAAACTTATCAAATTACTCTGATATTGTTTTATATGAGATTTCCAAATCCATATATTTAAATTAATAAATAAAACAAAATGTTATAGTATTATATTGATATCACAGTTCGTTGCAGTATTGACAAAAGTTAACTCGTTTTTATATAATATTAAGAAAATTTACTGTGGTTTCTGGTACCGAACTAGAATTGAAAATAAAAAAAAATACAGAGCAGCTTTGTGATGAATATAAAAATTCTTCTACAGTTCGCTTCTAGAAACAGATTTACTTTTACAATCGTAAAACGTGCAGCTTCAATCAAACGATGCAATTCCTTAGACATTCACGATTTAAGTATAGCTTTGTCCATACGTACTTGCAACGTAGAGTCTGCAGTTGGACACATAAGTTATCAACATGTCTTATCAATGATAAGAAACATATCGTTTGATATGAACCAATACAATCCTGTCTTTCATTCAGTTCTGTAAAATACGAGTGATGTGACGTTTTAACCGTATATAATCAAACATTAATTTTATCTGTTTTTATCTTTCTGATCGGTTTTCTTCCTTACGCTCTCGTTTTTATCCACCTAGTTTAAAACTGCAACGGTAATGCTATCACTAGAACTGAGAATGTACGGTGCTTTTAGGTGTTGAAACTATATGGTCGAGTCATATATTATTTCTGTTTTAGAATTTCAATTTTATTCATCAATAAAACAACCAACAATTACATGTTAATCAATTATATATTCATCATTATATGCAATGACCTGTTACCACTTACCAGATAGCTCTTCGATATATTTTGAGTAGAAGTCCGCTGGTTTTGCTGTGAAAAATTTTTGACAAAGTCTCAAAACTGGTTTTCATTAGAGCATTTTTCCCCTATTAAAGCGTTTTGCAATGGTAAAAAAGGTAATAATCGATTGGTACAAGGTTAGATGACTATGGAGGGTGGAGTAAAATAGACCAGTCAAGCTCCCAAATTTTTTCATGTATTAATCTTGCTGTATGCGGTTTTTTCAACAACATTTCTCCGATTGACAAGCGCAGGACGTTTTTCGATCAAACCTTTACGGACACGCTGCAGCTATTGGGCGTATAAATTTGCATTAAGTATTTGGTTGCAGTTTAAAAACTCGAAATGAATAATAGCGCAACATTTCTACCACACGCATACAACAATCTTTTCTTCCATGAAGTTCAGCTTTTGTGGGTGGTTTTGGAGATTTATTCTTGTCAATCCACTGCTTTTTGTGTTGAACAATGTCATATATGACCTATTTTTCATCGCGTGTTATGACATTATTAAGAAACGGATCATTTCTCTATCGTGAAAAAGATTTGTCGCTTTGGATAAACAATCAGTTTTGTTTGTTTTTTTTTTTTTACTGTGAGCATGTGGAACTCAGACACCCAGCTGCTCACTTTCCCTATTTTTTGTAAGTGGCGGCATATGATGGATTGTGACATTTTTAGTTTATTTGTTAATTATAAAGTACTAAGCCGTAGGTTGTATTCCACCAATGATTTTAAACCGTGATCATCAAAGTATGATGAGCGCCTTGGCCTAGGTTCATTTTTCAATGACCTATCTTCAAAATGAAATTTCGCAAACCAATTTCGTATTTTCCGATCAATTATGACTCTTTAACCATGAACACTGTATATTTTTTTCCAAGTTTCCGTAGCGTTTCTCTCCGAGTGCACTGTAGGGCTATGGTGGTCACCCGTGTACACCAGCGAGATAAACATACTCGTACTATTGAAATGGATATGATGTTATTTAATTATATTACTTAATATTTTTTGTTATATGCTTGCAATAATATGCAAATTCTATTGTGGTCCCTAAGGTAAAACATATAAAATTTGCGTGGCAGTCGACGTGTTAAACAAGTGTATCCTTCTGTAGCTCAAATTAATCAAAAAAATGATATTTCAAACTAATTTTCACAGATGAATTATTTTCTCATTTTATCCTCAAAATACTAAGACAGAAAATCTTTGTACTGTAGTGTTCTAATAATATCTCCATCGAAATTCGTAGAATCAAAAATGATCAATAATCATTTATTAAAAATTTTTGATCAAGAAAAATTTTGTGATTTGTGGAAATGAAGAAAATCTATTTGCGAAAATGAATTCATGTACGGTTTCAGAACTGTATTGTAACCTAAATTGCCTTTTATATTATTTTATAAAATATGTACTTCTCTCGTGTATTTTTTTATATTTATTTCTTGTATAAATGGAATGATTGTCTAATGATTTTTGTTTAAATAATATTCTGAAAATATAAAGTTGATTATATCTTAATAATTACTCGAAATTATAAACAAAAAAATCATATTTTTTGAATTTGCAACCAATGCAAATAGATGAGTAAAATTCCAACATTTGAATAACCATAAGAAAAAAGAGTGCGAGCAATCAAGGGATAAATCGTATAACGATACGTCCAGAGGAAAAATCAATAAATAAATGAAACGAAACTAATTTGTTTAATTTTTTATATATTATAGAAAGAATTTAATCTTTAGAAATCATTTTCACTTTCCTATTTCACTGCGAATATTGTTAGAGGTATGCTGACTTTTACTTTTAAATTATATGCCTTAATTGTTCCCATAACGTAACACAAACTACTGTGAACTCAGCAACCACATTATGTACATGAATTCCCGGGATGTTGATGTGTGCAAAGTAATGCTCTGTTATTAACATAAATAAGAGGTGCGTACAGGCATATATGTAAGGGGAAAATGCACGTGGACGTTACTTCAAATTTGTACGAAACCGTACAAACATCCGCACTTCGTACATATAAATTTTCATATGTGTGTATAAATACATACACACGCCCGCACATATTTCGTGTTCGCAATTTTTTTATATCCTCCTCTCCTGGAAAATTAACCGCATAGTGTCGGCGCTAGAAATAGTTTCGACATTGTAGATAATGTACATAATGTAGACCTTCCTTCCTTCCTTCCCTTCTCAGTTATGTCGACAAGTAGGAAAGAAAAATACAGCGCAAATCATATTTTTTCACGGTAATTTAATTTTCTCTGACGTATTTAGCAAGTCGCTGTTCTTATTTATGTGTATTTAACGATTCTGTCCGAGCTCTTTATGTATATATATATATAATGGTTCTTACATATTTATATGTATTTTTCGGTCTGGAAGCGTTTAGCATCGTTTCGAAATTGATAACGATAATCTGCGGACGATAATCTGCGGACGAGAAAAGAGCGTCGAAGTTTATAATTTAAAATATGGATTTCATTTAAATAATTTATGATATGTTCAACAATATAGAAGGTTGGTTTACAAAGGTCATGAGTTAAGATATTTTCTTCGCACCAGGTTTTCAGAGTTTAACCGATATTAATTATAAAAACGGATAACATGGTAAGGGATATGAAATATATAGGTCTTGTTTAAGTATAAGCGATATTTTCTATTTTTAGTTTGCTATACATACACACACACAAAAGACATACACACACACACACGTGTATGTATATATATATATATATATATATATATATATATATATATATATATATATAGTTGTTAAAATATTAAATTATTTTTTATCTCAAGTTCTGGAAATATATTATTTAGAAAAACATTGTGCATCAACATTAATTTATAATTTTTTATAAGATTTTTAAACGACTTAATTAGAATAAAATATGAATATATATATATATTGGTTTAGAACAAAAATTCGTACCATTTTTAAGGTGAAATTCAAAGGCATTGTTTACTTATTTGTATATATATTTATTATAATACATATGTGCCAGTTTGATCCACCACACTTCGCCATCTTTCATCTAGTTTCATAATTCCATCCTTTCAGAACTTGGCATCTTTCTGGGAAATGAATTGATCAAGTTGATTTCTGCAGGGTTCCAGAGAAGTGAACATTTTTTTATTAAGGGAATTCTGTAGGGACTAGAACAAATGATAATCTGAAGGTGCAGGATCATATGAATATGGTGGGTGAGATAGCACACGCTCCAGCCAATTTCTGCCGGCTCTGCAAACAGAATTGGGTTCTAGCGTTGTGTTGGTGGAAAATTATACCCTTCTGAGTGGCCAATTCTGGATGTTTTTGATCGATTACAGTCTTTAATTGGTCCAATTGAGTACAATACTTCTCTGAATTTATCATCTGATTATTTTAAAGAAGCTCGTAATATATAACACCCTTCCAATCCCTCCGGATGCACAACATAACCTTCTTTGGGTCAAGAACCGCTTTCTGATTGACTAACGGCGGGTTATTTCGTTTTCCTCAAGACCTTTTTCGATCCACATTATTATAGATGATCCATTTTTCATTACCCGTAATTAATCCTTTCAGAAAAAGGTCGTTTTTTTAAGGAGCCAATTACTAATAGAAATGCGTTCCGTTCCATTTTTTTCAGTTAAATTATAAGGCATACAAACATCGTAGTGATTTACATATTTAAGTGTCTCCAAATGCCTCACAACATTCATATGAGACACCTATCTCTTCGATGCTCCGTATCATGTAACAGATTATTTTCAATAAGTGTTGTACTTTTTTCATTATAAACAACTGCAGGCCTATCGGAACACTCTCGATCCTCTAGGTCGAATTTTCCAACTCTGAACCACTTTCGAACAATACTGCCAGCTACGGCGCCTTCTCTATAAACGTCGGATGTCTTTTTTGATGTCTCTGCAGTGCTTTTTCCTCTCCGGAAATAAAACAGCATCAAATGACGAAAACGCACCTTTTATTCCTCTATTTTCAATTTTAAATTTAACAGACTTAAAATTCAGAAAATTGCAAAAAAATAGCATAGAAAGAAACGTTGAAATGGCACCAGACAAAATGACACATATGAAGGTCATGTCATATAATTGAGCTACGCCCGAAACTGCAATTAATGAAATCTATTGGAAAACGATAACTTTTGGCCCTCCCTTCAACCCAATATATAAATATTTTTTAATCTGTTACCATAATCTCACTGGCTGTATCTCTTCTTGAAGTCAGGTCATATCAAATCTACTAGGTCTGTACAAGACAGTCAACTTTTTCTGCAACCAAATAGATAATAAATATTCCTATAATGCTCATATTTCATTGATTTTTTCCATAAGTAGTTTTTTTTTAGTTTTTGTATATTATTAAAATATTTGTTTATTCCAACTCGTATTAAATAAGATTTGTTTTACAGAAAATAATTTTACACTCTTATATCGAACACTTGAAAATTGTTTCAAATAGCAAAAAATCAGTTCAACATAATTTTTTTTTAAATATTCTTAAACTAAAAGTGCCAACATATTGAGTTACTGTTAATATTTTGATCTTTAAAGCCTTATTTATACCACGTGTACATACTTTTATTCTTTAGACTTAAATAACATAGTTATTCAATCTTGACATTTAAAGAGTTCAGAGCTATTTTATTTTCTAGTTGTTAATTTAATACCCATCTACGAACAACTTTCAGAAATATTGATTTTTTAGTACATATCAGACATACCATTTTTATTACTGAATATTTTTAAAAGATTAATTTAAAATTAATTTGTAATCAATATTAGTAAATAGATTATTATTGTAATAAAAATTATATTATCATCGTCGGCCGAATTTACAAAAATGTATTGAAAAAATATTTACACTTCAAGATGAGTTTTTCAAACTTAATAGATTATTTTAAGAATGCAAATAATTCTCACTCGCCCTATAGAAAATATTTGCTTAATAAATTATTCAGTTTTTACGTTAAAAATATTCGTTTTATTAAATAAATATTTTGATTGACATTCGAATACTTCTGAGAATTTTATAAGCAAACTTCGTTACTATATTTAAATTCAGATAAGGACTTCCAATTATACTCTTTTAAAAATATATTAAATCACTTGATATTCGTCTTTTAAAGTTTGTTATTTAAAATGTTAAATTATTTTTCATGTTATATTTATATATATTGTTTAATTATTTATATATATACATATATATATACATATTATATTTATAAAATTTGTTATACAATAAACCAATCAAATATTGTCTACAGTTTCTAAAAATATTTCTTAGTCTGGTACTTAAAAAGAAAATAAATCTTTGATTTTTTCTAAATAGAAGTATTATGTATTCAACCATCATGAACCTTAGTTTCTAGTGTATACATTAAAATACAGAGGTGGATTAAATCAAAAAGTTGGTAATGTGATGTGTGTTTATAGTACCTAACATGTAAACTTTATAGATTATGTGAAAATACTTGTAGATAATAAATATTTATTGAGTGTTCTGAGAAAATAATTTAAAACTATAACATGGGAAAACTTTTAAATGAAAAAATCAATGCCTCTCTCTTTTTTATATACGATATAACAAAGAAAGTGTCGTTTTGTAAATGAAAATATATTATCTATATTTTTTATTTCACATTCAGAACTCAAAGCATCAAGAACCAGATTAATTAAAATGTGTGTAAAAATATTGTATCGATAGTGTATATAGCTGTAAAAAAATTAGTGCTCATGGTAAACCTTAAATTTGTCACTAAAAATATCAATATGTAAAGTTATGTAAGAGAAGTCTGGGAATAAAATAGTTGAACTGATGACACAGAAACACCAAATGACTCAAACATTTTAAATACTGATTCAGAGGAAGACATTGATTATTATATACATAACTGTACTTTATATATTCATTTCCTCCCTTAAAAAGTTTTTTAATTCATTTAATCATTAAGATATCAACATCTGATACTTTATTAATTCAAATAAACATTTCCGCTTTTAAATATGAAAACATTCTTGGCGTTATTTAGTCAATTTTTTGAACTATAGTTATATCATTATATTGCATTTATTATAAAATTCATCCCTATCATATAGATATCTCCAATCATTATAATTTTATATTATATTTAGAAACCCCTTTTACCTTTTTCGGCATATTTTTTTACAACCGAATAATAAAGTATCTAGAGTTTTTAGTGCCATGCATAAAAATAAATTAAAAAATGACAAGAGCTGATTAATGATAAAGTAACTAGATTAGTGTTTAACTTTATGCAAGATTGTTAAATATACGAGAACGGTTTGAAGAGAACCTTGGTTCATATATTTGCTGAGAGAAAACGGGCCAGCTGTATATGTTTTCACATAGTTCCATCCCTTTGAGTAACGCATGTGAAGTTGTAAGTCATTTCGCTATTATTTCTTCGTTTAAGAGTTGTTTCAACACAGTGTTTCGTGCGAAAGTGCAAAATGGATAAAATCGGAATTCGAGATGTGATTCAGTCCGTTGTTTTGTAAAGGAAAACGACGAAAGAAATTCACGAAAGGATATTGTCTACATTGGGTGAATCTTGTTGTTCTTACTAAACTGTTCGAATTTGGGTGAATGAATTCAAACGAGCATCGAAGTTGCACCACTCTCAGGTGGCCCGAAAACCACTCTCACGCCAGAAATTCTCGATAAAGTCCTTGATATGGTTTTACCCAATCGACGAGTGAAAGTGATCGAGATAGCAGAAGTCATAGGGATCTCAACTAAGCGAACGCATCTCATTTTGCATTATGAATTGCTTATGAATTGAGATGAGTGCCGCGTTTTCCCAGTGGAGAGCAAAAACGAGTTTGTATGCGATCATCAAGTGACTTCTTGGAACTGTTTAAGAAGAAACCAATGGATTTCATGTAACGTTCTGTGACCGTGGATGAAACTTGGATTCACCAGTATACACAAAAATCAAAAACGCAATCGAAACAGTGAAGTGAACACGGTGAAACGGCTTAGAAGCAGGCAAAAAGTGTTCACTCGGCTGGATAGGCGATGGGGTCAGTTTTCTGGGAAGTGAAAGGAATTCTCTTGATTGAATATTATCAAAAGAGAAAAACAGTTACTAGCCAATACTATGTAACATTTTTAGAGATGTTGAGCTCACCGTTCATGAAAAAACTTCCCAGAATAACTAAGAAAAAGTGTTGTTTTACCATAACAATGCACCAGCTTATTCACACGTTGTCACTCAACAAAAATTGGTCGAATTAAAGCTTGAATTCATTCCGTATTCACTGTATTCGCCTAATTTGGCTTCTTTGGAATTACATATGTTCCCGAAAGTTGATATTTTCTTGACTGTATCTTCATCAGTAATTTGATCTTTATCAGTAAGATAGACCACATACAAGTACTAAAAAGTATAGGTATTTCTAAAATTATTTGATGTGATTATTTCTCTCCATTCCTTTAGGAATAAATACTTTTTTTTAAAAAAAATGTTTTTACATTTTTAGTATGTATCTATTATGGGAATTAAAGGTTACGTGTTTAGAATATTTTAATGGAGTCTCCAGCCTACACATTAATATAATGACTATAAATTAATATAATTAAAATTTTGATAATGCATTGAAATAAATTGAACGAGATGTCATTAAAAAAGTACTAAATAACACAGCAATAATTATCAATATCTAAGAGTGATATTTCAGTTCGCAGCGGCTACCACATACAAAATAATCAACATCCGTTTTAATTAATAAATATGAACTCGAGCCACTAAAGATTAATTAACAACCACTGCTCTGTTATTCATTTCGAACATGCGACTCATTGTAAAATTGATACACACACTCTTTACATGCGTACTCGTTTTTCCTCTTGATATATAATAACATCACAAACACGTATATATTTACGAATAAAAACACAATTAATTATTTTTTTTGCTTGTTTTTACACATCGGCCAGTTTCATAAATATTAACAAATTGTGTTTCGTAGACTGAATGATACCGAAAACACAGAAATCACATTTCTAGATGTCATATGTGCCCAATGGAAAAATAAGTGTAATGAATTTTTTTCTGTGGTGTTTAAATGAATAAAAATAACAACAGATTAATTTTATGTTTGTACATCTGGCCTGCAGTTATTTTTTTGTCATTTTCTTTAAATCTCTGTTACATAAATAAGTTTTAAATTAAAAAAAATATTCTTTTCTTTTAAAATACTTTCATAAGGAAAATAATTAAATATTACATTACATAGAAAGAATAGTCAAAAATTTTCATTTAATATTCTTTATCGTTATAATTATTTATATCACAAACAACAGTATCAAAAATCTTTGTTTTAATATTATATCTGATTACAATGTCTGTGAAGTTGGAATACAAAGTGTTTAAAAAAAATAAAATAAAAATTGTTACAAGTAACATTCATATAGTTCTAGAATCCTTGAAAAAGGGCAAAAAAGAAATTCCAATCATTAAATATCCAAAATATGCAAATAAAGTTTCGTGGTGCCAACTTCACGCAGTATACAAATAATTAAAAATGCGCATTTTGACGACTGTTCTGAGATCATCTAAAATAGTTCTAGAGTTCCTGACAAGGAGAAAATTTCCAATCATTAAATGCCAAAAAATGAAAATAAAATTTCGAATGTCTGTTGTGAACTTGGCATAAGTGTTAAAAAAAATAAGAATTGTTCCAAGTAGCATTCATATAGTTCTAAAATTCATGAAAAGGAAAAAAAGTTCCAATCATTAAAAACCAAAAAAATAAAAATAATGTTTCGGATATCTGTGAACTTGGCATACAGTGTAAAACATTAAAAAAATTATAATGTTAAGAAAAATGAAACATTGTTCATGATTAGAACTTTTTTTCTCCTTTTCAGGAACTCTAAAACTATATGAATGTTACTTGTAACAATTTTTATTTTATTTTTTTCACACTATATTTTTTTTAATACTGTATGCCCAGTTCACAGATATCCGAAACTTAATTTTCATTGTTTTGGCCTTTAAAGATTGGAATTTTTTTTCTCCTTTTCAGGAACTCGAGAACTATATGAATGCTACTTGGACCAATTTTTATTTCATTTTTTTAAATACTTTGTATGCCAAATTCACAGACATTTGATTACACTTGAATAATATATGTATATTTTTAACTCAGAGTGGTAAAAATATAGCGAATTATTAAGTTGATAGAAAAATAATTGCTGTTTATGACCTTCAAATTCATATACATTTTTCTCAGTTAAATTAACTTTTTTTAATCGAAATAATCACCATTATAATCGACACATTTTTACCAATTAACGACTCAAAACACCCTCACTCCTTCAGTTGGTCGTTATAAACTTAAGGACTCGTGCGATCTTTTTCATCTTCAAGACTCTCGTTAACAGCAAGAAATTTTTGGAACCATCATTGTACCGTACGTTCCTTAACAGTATCCACATTTAGTTTATGAGCAGTTTATGGTGCTTTACCACTTGTTTTGAACTCATACAAAAAATTACTTATTTTTTTTCTCATCTTCAATTCAATAGCCTGATTTGAAGCAAAATTAATAAAAAAAAAACAAAGTTGATATTACCAAAATACAGACCGAAAAATGAACACGATGAAACGACACTTTCATTAAAAAAAAATAAAATTAGAATTCAGAAAACAAAAACTGTAATTATTTTTCTACCAACCTAAAATTAATATTTCAAAATCGATTGTTAAAAATCTTTCTATTCGCATCGGCAAGAGAGAAAAATTTTTATGAGAGAAAGATTTTTAACCATAGCTTGATAGCTAGGCAATAACTTATCGGCTACAAGTGTCTGAGGTGTCAGGTTCGATTCTCGCTGGATCCATGTAGTTTTTTTTCTTCACCTGATATATTTATTCACGTGGAGAAATGAAACCTTTTTAATGCATTTTATTAAAAATATATTTAAATAAAGATAAAATAACATTGTCTTCCAATTTTTGTCGAAAAATGTTTTTTTTTTAAATTTTGACAATTTTATTTCAGAAAATGATTTTTTCAAGATTTTTTTTAATTTTTTTCCTTATTTTGCAAATATATTCGTCTATTAAAATATTCACGTGGTAAATGATTATGTGATCACTTTCACGTGGTATATCAATGAAAGAATTTTATACCTTCATCTATACATAATATTCCGTGAAATATACCACATGAATACTTTAATATAAAAACATGTTTACAAAAAAATGCAAAAAATTAAACAAATTTCGTGAAAAAACCATATTCTGAAATAAAATTGTCAAAATTTAACATTTTTCGAAAAAAATTGAAAGAAAATGTTAAATTATGTTTATTTAAATATTTTTTTAATAAAATGCCTTAAATGTATTAAACAATTATTCGGGTGAAAAAAAATGGATCCAGCGAGAATCGAACCTGACACCTCAGACACTTCAATCTATTGCGTTACCTATCAACCTAGTGGGCATCGATAAAAAAAATCTTTCTTTCATAAGCCGGTGCGGAAACTTTGGAGCCTTTTTTCCTCGAAAATGGCTGGATAGTGCGAACTAGTACGTTACTATATTACTATCATTGGGGTACTCTACCACTACACGACGTTTGAACCCAAACTCCATTTCCGAGGGAGTATCCTCCCCTTGTAAAATTTCATGTCACACAAAATATGTGTTCACAGTATAATAAGCTGATTTTCACTTATAATAATAACGTTATTATTTACAATCAGTGTTTATAGTATATGACACAAGGGTACTTCGAGGGCCAAAAGTTATTAATTCTGCCAGCGCGAACGCTCGGATCGCATTCCCCTATATTTATCAGACGATTAAGATTTCGCAACGCGTTGAAGCGTACCAATTTTGTGACGCATGCAAACGGGTTTACCCTCGCTTTGAAAGTTTCACTTCAAGAACTTCACTTCCCTGGAAGCCTTCAGAAACTATCTGTCAATTCATCGCCCAGAACGATGCTACGTTCTGTGAAAATGAAATTATGAAAGATGGCAAAAGATGGTGGATCAAAATAGCAAATATGTTTTAGAATAAATATATGTATAAAGAAGTAAACACAGGTTTTGAATTTCACCTTAAAAACGCTACGAAATTTTGTTCAAGCCAAATAGATTGAACGATCGTATGAATCTGCAAAAAGTTAAAAAGAAATGTAAAAGGAACATTATTATATAATGTTTCTGAATATTAAATATGAAATTTATATTATCATCATAGTTCATGAATATTAAACATGAAAGTAGTGAAAAGGACACTAGAGAATATATTTAAATTGTTCTTCCGTAGGGGTAAGAAATCAAGCGATCAAAATATACAGCGGCAAATATTATAAATTTTGATACATTTTTAGAATGATCACTAAATCTTTTCTTCAATATTCTACTTTTATGCATAACTTTCTGTATGTGTAAATAAAACATTTCCCTCATCTTTAATTATCATATAAAAGTGTTCATTTTCATCCATCAAGAATATTTCAACTCAAGCCCGCTTGAGTAAATTAAAATACGTCAAAAGCCAGTGTTCTTCTCGCCATCAAGCGTGCAAAAGTGTACACATTTCTTCGTGAACAATACGACGTCGCAAACAGGTGCGTATCGTCTAGTTCGCGTACTGTTAACAGGCATGCCTGCGGCCTAATTTTAAAGTCGACGTACGTAACAGTTGGCAACCGGAAAAAGTTTCCAAATTCATCGGCCGTTTCTACTAATTAACTTGAAGTTAGACGACCGGAACAAAATTATCCAAGGAACCGAGAAAGAGTTTTTCCGTCCCGTTTTTTTTTCTTACTCGAACCGTTTTCATTCCCGTTCGAACTAAACATCCATTCGGTGAAAAGTTTCTTCATCTATGTAAACGCACACCCACACACGTGTACACAATTCGACAGACATGATTTACAGTGAAATTGTATGCTATGTTCTCCAAACATTTTCGACAATAATAAGAAGTTTGTTCTTCGTGGAGAGATGCGATGACGTTGACGTCATTAAAACACGAGAAAAAAAAAACAATAATCGTCTGTTGTCTCATAAAAGATTAATTATTCAATGTGTTTGACAAGTTTTAAAATTGAAAACGGTTCTGTTAAGTGTTCGTTACACGCTCGTTTAGCGGGTCTTGTTATTTTTTTTTATTCGACTGATTGCTAAAAAAGCATGGTCGTTTGTTAAAAAACAAATTTCATCGCTTTGTTCTGGAAAAACGTATTATTTTTCTATTTAAAAATATAATTTGTTATTTAAGTTCAAATTATTACATCCACTTGTTAGTTCAAGACTTATTTTTAAACATGTTTCATAATTAAAAACATTTGTCGTCACTCACATGATGACTATCAAAAAAATCCTTAACCACTGACACTTTCATTATAATAAATATTTTTATTGAAAAATATAACATTTTTAAAATGTTGCTAGCATATAAATTATTTTTTTTAAATCATTCGAAATTTTCGTAAGGCTGTTAACACTAGAACTACCACATCAGTCAAAATGACTGGTTCTATAATTTTATTTTAAAATTACTACTTCATGTTACATTTTTTTTCGCAACAATGTTATGAATTTTGCAGCGATAACTAAGGAAATAATATAATGAATTTTATTTTTACTTTTTTTTTATTCAAAATCAAAATAATTTTGTATCATGGCTACTTATACCAATACTAGTCAAAATGACTGCTACCTGTGAAAGTGTAAAAGTGTCCTGAAATTTGTTTACCGAACACGAATTAATCAGTTTACTCGTTTTGTACAACTTCTCGCACGTTCTTAAAATTTATCTGCTTATCATTCGGTACGATGGTGAAAATTATTAAGAAAATTCCGGATCGATCATGATGGTAATGCAAAATTAATGCATTCATTCAAAAATATATTTAGTCGTTCATTTAGATCTGGAGACGTAGAATGTGAATTGAAGTTTTTGCTGAATGTTGCATTCATATTATATAATATAATAAATATTAAAAAAATAATTATATAAATTATAATAAACGACATATTATTTCAATTAGTGTGAGGTGAGAAAAATTAATACAAATATAAATTTTATGTAATCACTAGATTTATTTCAATTTTATAAGTCCCGAAAATAACAAAATGATTGAAAATCTCTAAATTTTTTGAAAAACTGAACGACACCAATGGAATGCTCTGATATCGAGGATGACGAACTCTATGACAGTGAAGGTGAACCAGAAGAAATTGAAAATGAACTATGCGGTATTCAAGATCCACTTTTTGATAGTGAGAATAGTGGTAATGAGCTTTTAGACGAAGAAAATGCTCAGTAGTCCTCAAAAAGTGATAGTGAATTTGAAAACATTTTGAATTTACGTAAAAGAAGATGTGCTCGAGTACTTTCAAGTTCTGAAGATGAAAACGAAAGTATACTACAAGATCATCAACTTGAAATTGCTGCAGTCGGAACCAGTTGGGAAAAAATACAAGAAGGGTCTAGTCCTCGAAGATTACCACTTCATAATATTTTCAAAGACGTAGCCGGCCCAACAGGATATCCCTAAAAAAAATATTATGAAAGGTGAAGTGAGTAGCGAATTTTCTTTACTAATCGACGACCATATGCTTGAACATATAAGATCTTGCACGAAATTAGAAACCTCTCGAGATTTGGGTAAAAAATGGACCCTAACAAAAACAAAATTGAAAGCTTTCATTGGAATTCAGTATGCACGGGGAGCATACGAAACAAAAAAAAATTGAAAATTTCATATTTATGGAACAAAAAATGGGAACTTGCCTAATAATTTACTTTATACTTTAAGAATAAAGTATAACTTTAAGAAATAACTTAACTTTGAAATGAAAATTTATTTTTTTTTTTACCAAAGGATACATTCTTTATTATACTTATTATTCTTATGGATGTGTGAGTTATAAAATGTGCCAATCCTCATTTTGGGAACATGGTCTCAAATGTGTTAATATTTATTACCAAAAATGTACTTCATAATATGAAATTCCTCTGGCAAGAAATTAATAAGTCAATAAATATAAAAATAATCTATCAATACGAATTTTTTTAAAGACCAGTCATTTTGACTGGTTTTGGTAAAAATAGCTTCGTCTCAACTGTCGGCAGTGCTAGTGTTAAGCAGTGTCTTAAAAGAACAATTTATTCTTATCGATTCTGAACATAGATCTCTTTAAAAGCTGATCAATACTAAGATGGACATTTTTAAACATTGTATACATGAAAATATTATTCAAAAACACACAAAATGCTATAAAAAGCATAGAAATGTATTTCAAACGTTATTGAAATTATATAAAATCTACATGTTTGGAATATTTCGGAATAATGTTTACAGTGTGGATTAGATATCAGAAATATTCTTTAAAATTTCAACACTTTTATGTAATAATCGTCAAAAAGTTTTCTTAATAAACGGTGAACACTCAATTCGAAGCATATTTTAAAAATAGTTTAATCTGAAAAATAAACTCTAGAGACAAGATATTCAAGCACTTAGAATATCGATAAAAATAAATGTAATGAATTATTTATTCTGATTTTTCTGAACTTTTAGACCTACATAACAGGTAATCAATGGTAAATAAAATATTAATTTAGAATGGGTTTAAATTTTTTCCAATATAATTAAATTTATTATTGACATTTTTTTTATAATGGTATACACACATATATATATAAACACGAATAAAAAATATACTTTTAGAAGCAGTTCTAAAAATAAATAACGAGTACAAGATTGAAAATCTTATAATTTCGAAGTAGATTAAAGTAGAAAATCCGTTCAACTGCGGTCAATAGAGTGAACTATCTGCTTTACACACAACAAACTTTTAGTGTTCATTCCACTGGTAGTACAAAAAAAGTCTATTCATATAATAATCATTGATACAAATGGCATGCGTCTAACGAATTTTACTGATTGAAAATATTCCACCTATTGTGACTCATTGACAATTATCTTATTTTCTTGAAGAAGTAATGATTGCCTTTTACAAATGAATTCTTTTTTCACCGCGCAAACTATAATAACTTTTTTTTGATTAAAAAAGTTTATTATTTTTAATTTTTTATTATTGATTATGTGCATTTAAATACAGATTACTTCCTTATTTGAGAACCAAAATATAAAAAAATTATCATTTTTGATTAGAAAAAAAAGTTTGTGGGATGAAAAAATAATTTCATTTACTAAAGAACTTTTATCTACAGTAACAAAACTGTAATGTGAAATTATGATTGATTTAACAATATTAAAACTGTTGGTTAATTTAAATAAATTTACCGGTTAGCTAATTTTGATAAAAAAATTGCTATGCTAAAAAAAAAATTTAAAAGAGTAAGAGATTAGACATAAGTTATAATTTGTAATATTAGGTTGATAGAAAAATAATTGTGGTTTATGGCCTTCAAATTCATATACATTTTTCTCTTTTTTGATTTTCTTTATTGTTCTTATACGCTCAAAATTAGTTAATATTAGAAAATAAAGAATCTCGGTGCAGTGCGAAAATTATATCTCCCACTGATCGACGAATTGTTTATATTCCCAAAGCAGATTACTTTTAATCGTCAAATAATATCAAAATGGAAATAACACCTTAACGTAAATAAACATACAATCAGAAGAAAATACCAAAAAAATGACAAACAGTAATAACAGCTGAATAGTCCTTTCCAGAAAAAAAATGATTATTTTTGAGAATGAATAATTATGTTGCTTATTTTATATTTGTTACATTTTGCTAAGAAAACATACCGAAAAAAAATTAATATATATATTGAATTTTTATCTTCAATTCGAAATTTAGATAGTTGCTTTTTAAATATTCGTCTAAATTTTTACAGTGATTGTAGTTCGATGAGCACCAAGGTGTTATATATATTTTATTTATTTCCTAATGAATCGTTGTTATTTTATTCTATATTCATTCAATAGAGAATGATTATGTTAACAAAGTTCCAAAATTTCCTAAGAAATATCAAACTTATATTAGCGATCTCTCTCTGTATACATATATATACATACATATATATATATATATATATATATATATATACATCAATATGTCTGATTTATAGACTATGAAAAGGCATTAGAGTCTATTATCACATCATCGGTCATATCTGCATTGCAGAACCAGGGCATAGAAGACACATACATTGAGTTACTATATAACATCTACAAGAGTGTAACCTTGGCGGTGAAGCTCATGGAAGAAACAAAGAAGATAAAAATCGAAAATTGCAGGACAGGGAGATGTCAATGTGTCGAAATTATTTACTGCAGCCTTAGAAAAAATATTCAAATCGCTTGACTGGGACGACAAAAGAATTAAAGTAAAGAACAGAAGATTGTCACCTCTGGTTTGATGTTGATATCGTTATCTTCGCAAATACTCGGAAAGAGGTACAGATGATGATAGAAGAATGAGATGAAGCCAGTCAAAAAATTGGTCTAAATATAAACCACGTAGAAACAAGTGTTGTTCAGTGCGTTTGTCTGCTCTAAGAAAATTGAAATAAAAGGAACAGAAATAGAAGAAGTAACGAAGTATGTCTATCTAGGCCAGCTTGTCAACAAAGATGAATCATTTATTGAAGTAAACAGGAGAATAAAAATGGAGTGAAGGTCATTTGGACGAAACGCCTCGATATTTAAATCAACAATCCCACTCCGAAGAAAAAAATATTTGATCAATATATACTACCAGTTCTTACCTACCGGTATTGAATCAAAGGTGCTTAACTCCAAAATCATTCAAAGATTCTAAACAACACAGAGAAGTATGGAAAGATTCATACTCGGAATAACAAGAAGAGATAAGAAAAGAATAGAATGTGTACGAAAACAGACAGGAATCACAGATGTAACAAAAAGACTAAAGAGTCTGAAATGGAAATGAATGGGGCATGTAAGAAGAGACGCCAATCAATGGATAACAGAATTATTAACTGGGAATCAAGGAATATAAAAGAATATATAACATTAAGAAAGAGACCAATGAACAGGTGAGATAAGGAAATTAAAAATTTTATTGGAAATCGGTGGAAATAAGAGGCATTCAATCATACAAAATGGAAAATCATAAATAAATTTGATAATAAGAACAATAAATAAATATCAACAAGATCTTTCTTGATAAGTGGTAGATTCACAATTCTTTAATAAATTATTTTTAGATCAATTTTGCGTTTGTACTCATTGACATGATATAAAAATGCTTTCGAATTTTTCACCACAAGTTATTAAAACATGTGTTTTCCTTTAATAAAAAAATAGCTGTTCGCTTGAAAACGTTTTTTATTTAAACATATGTACACATTGATCCAACAATTTGCTTGACTGATTTAGGTATTTTTATAAAAAAAAAATCTTTCACTATACACCCTATATAAGCATATTATTCATCTGTAACAATGAAAATAAAAAAACCTCTAACAGGTAACCGAAAAAATGAAAGAATTTACATCGATCAACGTACGAACCCGCGTTTTTTGCTCCATCCTCCGTACCATCTGCTCACATGTGTCGTCTCGTATAAATATAATGTTCTCTGGTATGACATACACACACTTACATTGAGATCTCACACAGACACTGAGCTCCGCACGCCGTTCAACGTTGTTCGAACAGAACGGCGCGCGTTACATGTAAAGCAATTCGTAACGTAATTTATATTCAAACACGTTTAAAGTTTTATACGAAAAGCTTATTGTCAATGTGTAATCTGTACAAAATGTATGTCGACGTTATTCATCCACCATCCTGCGTGCCTTTAAAGACGTCTCTTTTCCGTCGTGTGACACGTACACCTGATCTTTTTATGTGCATAGAAAAGAAATCATCGTTCGCGCTATTGAGGATCCAGAGGACAATTTATTAACGCCATACGAGGTTTTAGAATCTATTATAATTCTGTGTATGTGCAATTCTATCGTGGATTGAAACGCACGCTTGTCAAAACTGTTTTTTCATTTTTTTGATACACTGTCAAATATGTCTTCACACAAAACGGCTTTAACTGAATCACAATTTTCATGGGAACATACATGTTATATTAAAATTATTTTCCTAAATGAATTAATATTCAGTTTTAATATTTTTTATATTAAATTATAAGTGTACACTAAATTATTAATTTTAAAAATATTTTTGAAGAATATCTACAAAAATAATTAAATGAAACAATTACAAACATTTTTTCAGCGTACATTTATAAATTCGCATATCACAAATAAATGTATTTACTAATATTCAATATAGTGATTTTAAACAATACATTGATGTTTTTATTTTATAGACGTTTAATTATAAATAAACGTTATTATTGATATTTATAATTGAAAATCATAAAATAAATATCAACAAAATGCATAACAGAGTTGTGAATTTGTTAAAAATTACTATTATATGTTTAAACATTTCGACAAAAATATTAACTGGTTACGTTTCTAATATACATATTTTCTTCTGAAATACTTTGAACTGTTGATATATATATATATATATATATATATATATATATATATGCATCTTCATGTAATTAAATATTTTATTGCCTATTATTTGAAGTTCATTCATTTTCAGTAATACAAGGGTAGTTTGATAAGTATGGTCAAAAAGCAAGTTTAACATTGTTTTTTTGGAAAAAATCAATTTTATTTCTCATTATAGTCTCCATTGTGGGCTTTACATTTGGTCCAGCGAGTTTCCAATTTTTCATCCCGTCGGGAAAGTAGCTTTTCTCAAAATCTTCCAAATACGTATTGACGACGGTGGTGACATCCTTATTCGATGAGAATTTTTTCCGAGACAAATTTTCAAGTTCGGGAAGAGAAAGAAGTCGCGCGGGACCAAGTCCGGAGAACAAGGTGGATTAGGAATCAATTGGGAGCTTATTTAGTACAATTTTGTCATTTCGACAGTCGATTTGTGAGACGACGCGTTGTCCTGGTGAAAGAACACCTTTTTGTTCACCAATCTTGGATATTTTTGATCAATCTCTTTTTTCAAACGGTTCAATAATTTTGCTTAATAGGCGCCTGTTATCGTTTGTCCCTTCGTTAAGTAATCGATCAGGATGATTCCTTGGGAATCACAAAAAACAGTGGCCATTACCTTCCCAGCCAATAAAATGGCCTTCACCTTCTTCGGCACACTTTCACCAGTCGCTGACCACTGCTTTGACTACTACTTAGACTCAGTTGTTTAGTGGTGGATCAGTGTTTC
The DNA here is from genome assembly GCA_034766995.1 of Acanthacorydalis orientalis. Taxonomy (NCBI): domain Eukaryota; kingdom Metazoa; phylum Arthropoda; class Insecta; order Megaloptera; family Corydalidae; genus Acanthacorydalis; species Acanthacorydalis orientalis. The sequence goes on from CM068317.1 coordinate 23,093,266, forward strand.
ATTCTCGGTGATGAATCGACACAAAAAGGCATGCGGATTGCGATTAAACATCGCCAAACTCTGGGTTGAAATGTCCTTTGGTGTGCGTTTTTGTTCGACAGTCAACAATCATGGCACCCGTCGCGCATAGAGCTTTTTCATGTGCAGGATACTATGCACCCATTTAGTTGAGATACCTACAGTCTCAGAAATCTCGCGCATTTTCACTCAACGGTCCTCATAATGATACCATTTTTCAACGATATATTCGTGGTGACCTCAACTGAGCGTCCAGAGTACGCTTCATCTTCAATGCATATTCGGTCACGTATAAACTCATTTATCCAGAAATAAACAGTCTTCAACGATGGTGCAGAATCCCCATGAATTTCATCCAACTCCACTTTGATCTAGGTGCCCGTCCACTTTTTCAAATAAAAATGTTTTTTTACTTCACAGAACTCGTTTTTTCAATTTTTTTTCAGCAACTGCTACAATGCTCGCTTCAAACATCTGTAGAACGTGAACAACACGTCGATTTTGGCTAAAATTTCGCGTATGCTAATTTGAAATGCGGCATTTGATAGCCTTGACGTTACCAAATGAATGATAGTGCCATCTCATATCAATTTATCAAACTTATCAAACGACCCCGTTATACCTATTACAACGTGCATACAACTTTTCAAGAGTAACTTCTAAAACATTGGTCGTTGTTTTTTAAATATACTCCTTTCCATTTCTAATCTAGGGAACATGAAATAGTCATTAAGTGACGAATCATATGAATGAGAAGGGTAATGAAGAACACCATGTTTTAATGGCAAAACCTCACAATTGATAACAAACTTGTGATTGGAATCGTGTAAAAACCAACGATCACCTTTTTTAAAGACTGTAGACAAATTTTATTTTGAATTGTTACTATTTAATAATTCCAAATTTCCAATTTATAATGTCAATGGACAGTTATACTCTTAAAAATAAATTCCTGGATAGAATTAGTTTTTCATGAGTAATTTCAGTCCAGAATTTTAACATAAAATGTATGTTATTTTTTATTATAAAAGCACCAAATTAAAACGAAATAGTTTATATTTTGATAGAATAAAAAAAATATTATATACATTTTAAAACAAACTTTTTCTACATTTTTAATTGGTTACTGATACATTTTTCCATGGACAATTCTTCAAAAAATATTTTTTTATAATCATTCTATGAAATTGATTTATTTAATCTATTAACATTTTATCTAATATGATTTGATTTTACCAAACCTATCCATATTAATCCAGGTCAAACCAGATCAGACAAAGCCTGAGCAAGTCCAAAAGCTCATTTAAATCGTAAAATGTCTAGTCACACTTAATCAACGTCGACCACAATTGATCAAAACCAATCAGGATTGATTATGAGTAATTAAGATAGAGCATGCCTGGATAATCTAGCCATACTGACTTGAAATGACTGAACAGGCATAAATAACTCCAATCTGAATTACTTTCATGCAAATATAAACAAAGTTTTATCGAAAAATCGTATTTTCGATACAATTTCTTTCAAAAAATTGTTTCTGAAGTACTTTCAGTCAAGTATAAAATCATATGGGGTGATTATTAAAAAAAAACTCTTTATTTGGCCATATATTCTCCTTAGCGCATATACATTCAACATTTTTCAGCCGAAAACCTCAATAAATAAAAATAAATGATACAAATAAGATTTTGTTTAATTTTCTTGCTTTTATAATACTTTTCCATACACATGATATTAAAGAAATGATTTTAAAGAAATATTCAGAAACAGAGGGTTCAGCTCCTAGCTAACTGTGTTTACTGGCCTCCCCGGGGAGTTCCTCGATTGCTAACTCTCGCTCCCCCTTCCCTTAACAAATACGAGAAATTAATAAATTAGAGACAAATAAAATAATCCACGTAAAATGTAAAAAGTAATTTTTTTTCTGGAAAAGTTTATAAAAATTAACATAATAAAATACAATGTTACATTTTTTAACAATTTTTTGACTCAATCTTCAATAAATAGAACATTTTGAATAAATTTCATATCAGTTTTACATTGAAATCGTATATCCTCCTCCGTTGTACACCGTGAAACAGAACACTAATCCTGTGACTGATAACAACCAATCAGAATAGAGATCATGTGACCGATATCAACCAATCAGAGAACGAAAAAAAGTCAAATAGCGACAGTGACATTTTTAAGTTATAGAGCAGGACAGATTTAAGATAACCATATTTCGATAAAATTTAAAAAGTAAAAGTAGACTTCAGAAATATAAAAAATCTTGATTCTTTTACTGTTAAGGTTTTTCAAATGAGATTTATGTTTTGATTATAAAAAAACTTCGCTTTTTTTAACAATACACTAAGGTCTTGTAGAATAAAAAATATATTCAAAACATCAGGACTCTACACAAAGTTATAAATAATATTATTCTACGTCAAATTATAATTATCAAATAATATATCAAAAATTATAGTTTATATTCATTTTCATTGAAAGAGTAATATTATATTTTTCTAGAATATAAACATTTCAGTAATCCAAATGATATAAAGCTGATAAAAAATATTAACGAAATGAACATTCAGATAAATGTTAATCGACCAAATGTAAAAAAAATGATAAAGTTTATATAATGTAACAAGACTGGCGGATAAAAGAGTTTCCTTTCAACTGAAATGGAAGCTATTCAAAAACAACGAATATTCGTATGAGTTTATAATTAAAAAAAGTTTATTGTAGACCAGATTATATTTTAAACTTTTCTCGGTCTATAAAAACAACACAATATCTCATTTTTTCGATTAGTAATCGTTTTCGCTCAAGAAAACACATAACTAACTATATTTAAACTGAAATTTATCAATATTCTTTAAAAACATTCGAGAAGATGTTTTTAAAGGACAACTTAATAAATATGTCCGATCAGCGTGCTTGAATGAAAAGTGCGTCTATGCATTAAACATTAAATCGACATTTCATATGTGTGTATGTATATATATATATATATATATATATATATATATATATATATATATATGTATGTATATATATATATATATATATATATATATATATATATATATGGAAAACATATAAAAGTTTACAGAGTAAAATAGTCACTAACATAAGAAGTCCATTCGAAAATGGGCGAGCACAAACATTTTGTTATTTTCAGTAGAGCAGACACGAATTAGTTTTTCGTTTTGTGTTATACGTGCGTCGGTTCGATGGCGGAACAGTCCAGTTATTGATATATAATAGTTGTGGAGCTATTTATGTCACGATCGGACGAGGGTCTCTCACTCAAAGATGTCGAAAAAAAATTATGTTAAACGATCGACGACGTAGTAATATCTATTTCGGGCCGTAGTTGACGGAGTTCGTTTATCTTTTAAACTATTCTCCTTATCATTTCTTTCTCATATCTTCTTGTGATTCGAACATTTTTCTTTTTTGGTATTTTTCAATTATATTTGTTTGAAACTCGTGCACGAAATTCTTTCGAGGATACTGGAAATACTTTTATAAACACAGATATATATATATATATATATATATATATATATAAACCTTATGTGAGATGTAAAAAACTGAATTCAAATATTTGTATGACCCAGAGGAAAGTTTCATCGTGAAAATTGAATATTTTTTTAAGAAATACTTTAGTAATAAATTTTTGACAAATGCACAATGCATTAAATATTTCTCTCTCTCTACATATATATATATATATATATATATATATATATATATATATATATATATAGCGAGAGAGAGAGAGAGAGAAAGTGATAGGATGTATAGATGTAGGAGTACAGGATGTAGGAGAGTGAGAATAGGATGAACATTTCCGGATCAGAATAAGAAAATAACATTTTTGGATTGATTTTCATTTACTTCTTAACATAATTTCCGTTTAACTCGATACGCTTTTCCCAACGATGTTCTAGAGCTATTTTACCAGACTGATAAGCCGGTTTGTCCAAGTTCTCAAAATAACCATTTACAGCGTCGTTGATTTCATTACCGTTCGCAAATCTTTTTCCACACCGACTCATTTTTTGAGGTTGGGAAAGAGATAGAAGTCGCTTGGGACTAAATCTGATGAGTATGGTGTGTGGGTAAGCAATTAGAACTTTAATTCATTCATTAATTTTATTCATTAATTTTAGCCACTGCAACAACTGATGTGTATGTTTGTGCGTTGTCATGATAAAGCAGCACTTTATTTTTTACCAAATATGGCCGTTTTTTCTTGATTCCATCGTTCAAATACTGCAATAAGTTGTCGTAATACTCGCTATTAATTTTGTTTTCCTTTTAAGATAGTCAATAAAGAGAATTCTACGCGCATCCCAAAAAATAGCTGCCATAACTTTAGTAGTCCATGGAATTGTCTTGACCTTCTTTTTATTTGTTTCACCTTTCACTGTCCATTGTTTAGTCTGTTCTTTGGTCCCAGGAGTGTAGTGGTGGACATACGTCTCATCAATAGTTATGTATCGATGCAAAAAATCGGTTGAACTGCACTTATAGCGTGCTAAACAATCACTTGAACAGTCCAATCGACATTGTTTTCGGTTAGGTATGAGGATAAGGGCACTGTGAAACCTTATAAAAATTGTAAACTTGAGAATTTGGTTGAATAATACCTTTTTCTGAAAATTTATCACTGGAAGAAACCTTATAAAATTTATATAAAATATATAAAACTTATATATTTCGAGACTAAGTTTTTCACGTGCATCCCAAAAAAAAATAAAATTCTGTGTGCAATGATATTTTTTGATTCATTGATAAGTTAGTTTTTTCCTGCTAAAAAAATGTAAAAAAAACTTTAAAATGGTACAAAAAACTTTTCTTCCATATTTTTGATTTTACAAACTATAACGTACTCGTTATTAACTGTCGTGTGAATCGTAAAGAAATGAGTCTTGCTGACTACAAACTCATATTGGACTCGCATATTGTTCAAAAAGTTGTTCCAAATGCATCTTCTACGAGAAGTCCAAATCCACACCGATCGACGTCTCATTTTACGGAGAGAATACAATCATAATATCATGGTCAACGAGCAAACTGTGTAGTTTGTAAAGCAAATGGAAGAAACTGACGTCCAGGTACAAAATGTGATTGACGTAAAACCGTTTTATGTACAATTGACTGTTTCAAAATGTTTTACTCTCAACACTAATGTTATTTCTACAAATTTTCAATTGTAAACACTTTTTCTGCTTCCAATTATATGTTTCCAATCAAGAGATTTATGTTTCCCTGAATATTATCAGTGATTTTCTATAACATATCAGATAGATGTGGAATTTTTAATGGCTAATCTGAATTAACAATTTTTTTCTTGGAACCGACAAATGTGAAATTTTTATTTTGTTGATATAAGATGATGATTGATAGAGAAACATCCAAATAATCGAAAAATGTTTATTAAAAATTTTTATCATCCTTTCCCCCTCACCAGTTCTAAACGATTAAAAACATTAATATTATGATAAAAGTAATCACGATTCCGAAATTTTAAAAATCAGTTGCAAAAATCAATATTAATCAAGAGTGTGATGTGAAATCTTAAAATAAGCGCACAACAATACTGTACAATTTAATGATTTGTTGATATGAACATTTAAAAATAAATTAAAATAGGAAGTATGTATTGGAAATATTTGTGCTACAGAACTTGCTTTAAACAGATACATTTAATATTATTTTCATATTATATACACATATATTTATCAATTAAATATACATATAAGCATGCTTTGTCAACAAATAACTTCAGCTGAAGGAAAATCTAACATTTTTCTACGACATTCTTATTACAAATATGTTAAAGTTACAAAGCCGCGCACAAGTTCTGAAACTTCATCATATTCGCATTATTCTCCTCGCACAATGCTGTCTATTTTATCAAGACTTGACAAAACAGAATGTATATGTTATCATACAAGTTCCCATACATTCATTTATATATATATATATATATATATATATATATATACACATATACGTGTCCTCTATGTATACATAATAGAAGAAAAATTGTTCGATATAACCTAAACAAGCATCACGACGCCACATAATTTCAATAGCACATCACTCTAGCCATCGTCATCTCTTTCTGTCCTCTTTCCAGGTGGTGGAAAATGTGCGACGCGGCTTCCCATCGCTGTCTCCGTTTTCATCTGGCTGCTAGCGATCCTGTTCGCTATACCGGGAGCCATAAGTTCGTACCTACACATCATACCGATCTCGGCCGGACATAATATCGAGGTAAGTCTCTAGAAAGATCGACCGAGCGATTTGTCAGCCAGAGATAACGTCTCAGGATCGTTTTTTTTTATCTTCTCAAAACGTATTAAAAATGTTGAACGTCTCTTCGTCCCATCACGTCTTCTATTCGCATATCGGAAATAACGATAACGTTATTTTGTGTTGTGAACTACACAGGTACGCGTAGATGGTGATGTGATTGTGTGTTCGGGTTGAGAAAAGTAGTAGTTATAAATAGAAAATATACGTATTTTTATTTGGTTCGATACAGAGACGTTGTAAGAATATTTCACAAATATAATGAACATTACCGCAAAATAAAATCATTGAAGCATGTTAAATTATAATTAAGTTTCTCATAACTGTGTTTCCGCATCTACGTCTGGTAACAAATTGTATTTATCTTTTTTATCTGATTTCAATTTTATAAAAACATTACATGAAAAGTTAATATCAATAATTAATAACAAATGGATAATGAATGATAACCAATAATTATTTGAAAAGAGTATTATTATGATTTTATTATTATTTTTTAAGCAGATGCTCCGAAAGACAAATTAATAAACTGAGGTTAAAAGAATTGAAGTAGTATTGAAAAATTAAAGATCAGTTACAATTAAAATTGTTATGCAGAGTATGCACGACTATAGTTTGTATCAATAAAATTTTATAATCGAGCAGTTAAGCTCAATGAACAATGTAATTTTCAAAGTGGGTTGATCTCGGAGCTTGAAAAAGTACATATAATACTCGAGTAATTGAAAATATTCAACAGAATTTTATAGGATTATTACTGGAATTTCAATCTGAAAGAACTGCTCGTTTATTAATACTATTTTCACTATCTTCTTTAATTCATGGTTTATAAACATGTGGTTTTTTATTTATAATAAATATATAATTGCCTCAAAAATAAATAAAAGATATCAATATAGGTGCGTATATACACAGAAGCATAATCATAGAAAAAAACAAAAAGATAAATGGTGGACGAAAACAAAATTTAAGACAAACTTTAAGATCTAGAAAAGAATATTAAGTTTAGATAGCATAAAATATCAGAAATTTGATTATAAATACGAGGTTTGATAAAAAAAATATCTAACCTGTACTCACGGTTTAATATTCTGTAAGTGAATCGAAAAACTATTAGTTTGGTAGGAAAATAATTGCGGTTTTTTTGTTTTCTGATTACTAACATGAATTTTTTCAATTAAAGTGTAATTTCATCGAGTTTATGTTATTATTAGTTTAAAGTGCATTTTTCTGTCTGTATTTTGGTAGCATCGACTTTGGTTTTATTATTAATTTTGATTCAAATTGGGATATTGAATTAAAGATGGTAAAGAAGGATTTTTTGTATGAGTTCAAAACGGGTGGTAAAGCAGTAGAATCTGCTCGTTAACAAAACGATGCTTTTGGTGGGCGTCCTTCTTCAGTTCATTATGACCAATTGAAGATGTCAGTTGCATCAGAACCACGCACAACAATTCTAGAGGCTACACAAAAGTTATACGTTAGTCATCTAACAGATTTGGACCACTTAAAACAGCTAGAAAAATCAAAAAATCTGAAAATATATATGAATTTGAAGTTCATACACCGCCATTATTTTTCTACCAACCTAATAATAACATGATGTAATGCAGTTATCAGTTGTAAATTGATTTCTGTTTATTTCGTATCGAAATGTAATTTAGTTATATTGGTATTCCTAATTAGATTTTCTCTACTCCGGCGATTTCGATATGGAATTGATTGAAGAGTAGCATCCCTATATGAAATTTTGTTTAAATTTAGGAAGACAACGGTAAAAACCCTTCATATTTTGGAAATGGCCTTTGGAGAAAATGCTGAGTCGAACAAACTATTTTGACAGATTCAAGTGCTTTAAGGAATGAAAAAATTTCAGTCAGAGATGATGAAAGACTGAATAGGTTTTCATCCTCTAAAATCAATGAAAAAGTTATTACATATCGTAACTTTATCTATGTAAATCGTTTATAGGTTGTTAAAGAGTTTTCGGAACTAGTAAAAATGTATACGGGTTTTGCTAAATCATTTTCACCAATGCTTTGGGTATGTCTTATGTTCCTGCAAAGTTTTTTTAATGTCTTTTCACAGAAGACCAAGAAGAAAACAAATTGAAAATTTCAAAAGATCTTATAGAAGGAGAGAAAATGAACTAGCCTTTATAGATGTTCTTTTTGAAACTTGTTTTGGCTCCAAAACTAAAGAGCTGATTAGAATGACGTCTTTTTTTAAAAACGATTGAAGAGATAAAATAAAATTTGGAGGACAAACTAGGAACAATTCCCAAAAGTGACTACATGTAGTGCTTACAAAAGTAAAAAAAATGCATTGGAATCTATATGTAGATGCTACAGGAACTATTTCGAAAAGGGGCGTTTTAAATTTAGAATAGTTTTTTTTATAAATAAAATTTTATGATACTAGTCCGGGTAGTTCTTGCTCAAATTTCTTATATTATCATATATATATATATATAAAATTTAACATAAGAGAAACAGGACATAAAGAGAGAGAACGCCCAACTTTAAAGAGGTCTAAATATTGATTAATAGACACTTAATACAAATATCTGATATTTTTTAAATAATAACGAATAATAAAAACACTGAATTGTTAAAAAAAAAAATTAGAAAAGTTCTATACTCAATAACGGATATCAATTTTTAAAACATGATAATGACTATCTATATTAGAGAAGTTGGTAAGCAGACACACCCGTAAAATTTTTCTTATGATGTCCCTACTCGAAATCGAATCCAAGGCTGGGAATTAGAATTAACAACTATACAAATGCAACTATTTACAAAGTACTAAAAAAGATACATTTTTATAAACATTTTTTTTTGTATTTAGTCAATAAAATAGATCTTGTTTATTGAGAAAATATGCTTCAAATTGTTTTTGTATTTGATTTAACTTATTTTCAATAGTGTAGAAAGTATTAGGAATCTCAATATCATTCAGGGATTACAAATTCTAAATTATATTCCTTATAGTTGAAATATAGAAATGTGTACCAAATTGTATTTAGCTTACTTAAAAATCTTCTGTGTCAAGTATTACAATACTTTTTTCACAAATGAAATATTACATATAAAAAGTAAAAATATGATAATAAGTTTAATAATGGTTTCTTTCAAACATGTAACTACTTTTGAACAAATACAAATATTTGTTATATATATATATATATATATATATATATATATATATATATTGTGTATTCTTCAGACTAAATTTCTGTTTGCGCTCCAGGAAGTAGAAAGGTTGTCCCAACTTTATATAAATCTTATCTCCATTTTTTACATAAATTTTTATCCTTTTTCTGATATTTGTATCCCATATATTCATTTATATATTTCTAAACTTCTATTTCTGATTTTTCCTGACAAATTTATATTTTTAATATATATATATATATAAACATATATTTATATATATATAAATATATATATATATATATATATATATATATATATATATATGTATATATATAAATATATATTTATATATAAATTTAATTTTTTTAACTTGGATCAACAGTATTTAAAAATATTTCATATTTAAAACATTGTTGATTATTTGACAAGACAGATTAAAATTTTTTTCACGAAAACGGTCGATATTTTCGTGCATGTAATATAATAGTCCCAGTACCAAATCGTTGTACACTAACAGAAAACGTCTTACACTTAAACAGCAATTGTTAATATTTATATATAATCTTTAATACACACAAAAGATTTTTTATATAAAAAAATTAATTACGAATTGAAAGACTGAAATAATACATTAGTCTATATAAGGTGATATTACATTACTGTCAACATCAATAATTAGTTTACTAAGAGGATTGAACAGGCTGGAAAAATATTGTGATATGAACAGGTTAAAAAAATATATAAAGACTAATTAGTTTATTGTGTTTAATAAAGGGAATAAAAATAGTAAGAAATACAAATGATACTATGATAATAATTGAATAGTAACAAAGTAAATAAGTAAATAATTGTGGAGTACTTCATGAATATAGGAAAGTTGTATTTATAACAAAAAAAGATAATTAGTACTAGATAGCGTTAAAAAAAATAATATGCATATCCAAAAAATATTCCAATCTGTATATTAATTAAAATGCATGAAGTAATGGTGAAAAATTATTTTGAAACACAAATATTGGGAATCCAAGATATCATAAATGAAATGAAATTTTAAGTATTAACAGCAAATTCCGCAATATTGAAACTTAGAAAAATAAACTTAAAATAATTCAAAAGTTCACTATTTCTGGATATTGTCTCATAATCAAAAATTATGACAAAAAAATATTACGGAACTGTTATTTAGAATCATCTAATTTCGAATGGGTAAAGGAAGCAAGAATTGATAACCTAAATGCTATAATTTAAGAAGATATAAATATAACAAAAAATTAAATTATGATTAAAAAGAAATTTAATGCAAAAAGAATAAGAGAATTATTATACGAAAATGAATCAAAAAAGAGTTTGGCGTTATTGAATATAAGAGTATTAAAAAAATGAAGCAGCATATTTAGAATATTCAAATATAAAATTTTTTGGAAATATTTCGATTAGGATTATGGGTATGGGATGGGATGTTGAAAAATAATGAAAAATGTACTATGTGCATTTATTATGGCGAGGAAAAGAGCGAAGATCATATTTTAAAATATTGTAATTGTTTAAGTGTAAAAAAAAGAAAACTTGTAATAAAAATACAATCGCTGGTTATAAATAAACATGAATACAAATAATTCAGATTTACAGATAAGATTATTAAGATTTATAAACGAAGTACTTACTGAAAACTATTTAATGAAAAGTACTTTCAAGATAATGAGAAGTTTTAACTGGATTATAAGGGTTAAAATAATATTATACAATGTAAGAACATGTTGACGACCAAATTAATTTGTAGAATATAGAAAAAATTGTATTCGTTATCTAACTTCTTAAATATCTATACGAGGTCAGACAATTAAGGAATGCAACAAAATTCAAAAATCGAGTATATTTAAAAATTAAGGTACATCGCTGCGATCCCATTCAAAGTAGTCCCCTCCCGCATCTATACACTTATTCCAGCGAGTTTTCCAGTTTTCGTAACAATTCTGGAACACTTCTTGTGGGACCTCTCCGAGTACCCTCGTCACAGATTCTTGGATATCTTCAACGGAGTCAAAATGTCGACCTTCGACGAATTTTTTCATATGGGGGAATAGGAAAAAGTCGCAGGGTGACATGTCCGGTGAATAGGGCGGTTGTGGTAACGTTGCGATGCCTTTAGACGCCAAAAACTGAGAGACACTGAACGCACTGTGACAGGGAGCATTGTCGTGATGCAGAACCCAAGTCTTCGCGATCTCTGGACGCACTCTGAGCACCCTTTTTCGTAATTTTTCGAGCATATTGCGGTAGAATACTTGAATTACGGTTTGTCCAGGTGGTACGAACTCTTTGTGAACCACCCCTTTGCTGTCGAAGAAGCAAATCAACATGGTTTTCACTTTGGACTTGCTCATTCTCGCCTTCTTTGGCCTTGGTGCTCCAGGGGACAGCCACTGTTGGCTTTGTCGTTTAGTTTCGGGGTCATATTGAAAGAACCAACTTTCATCACCAGTAATAACTCGATCGAGAAGAGTAGGATCACTTTCAACCTGCTCGAGACAATCTTGAGCGATATATATATATATTCATTTTCGTGACATGCACTACTCGCGCGTTGTTACAAAACACTAAACAGCTGGCGAAGAAATGATCGTACGAGGGTGGTCAAGGTCTCAATCGAGAGAGTAGGGATCTGCTATTACGGTGGCGGAGTTACAGGTTCGCAGTGTTACCACAGGCCGAGAAAAAAAATCGGTCGCATTACTTAATTGTCTGACCTCGTATGATAGGCCTTATAAAATATGTCAACGAGCACAAAGTATATGTAAAAAATGCATAGAATTTATTCAATAAATATAAACTAAACTTAAATTTATATAAAAGAATTTTATAAAAATAATAAATTTCTTTTATAGAAAATTTCTAGCCTACATATGAAAATTCCTATTTCAGCATTCATACAATATTTACAATTAAGCGAACGGACGACTTTTCTTTTAACATAAAATGCTTTATACATTATAGGAAAAATACATGATTAAATAATAGAACGTTTATTAAAAAGAATACATAGAATGAACTAAAATAGTTATTTCCTTTGACAATAAATTAAAATAAATATAAATATTATACATTTCTACCAATAAAATTTTATTTTGATATCAATAATTATTTTCGCATATTTTGTTTTCAAGAACTGATTTTTTTACAATAACTTATTAGAAATATGTTAATTTTTACTTTTCAAGAAAATTAAATATCGTTTCTATATTATAGCTAATTATTTAATCGTTTTGAAAATCTTAAGAAGTGATTAACTACATATAAGTTTTTCTAGAATAGTAATGAAATGTACAATCCAATTATGAATCACTCTTTAAAGATGAAAAATACTTTTTCCAAGTTTTGCAAAATACTTTTGTAAACATTCGTCTGCATAAAATTTAAATCATAAATTTTAACCAAGTAGAAAGTATTTGTATCGACACGCTATGAACAGATATATATATATATATATATATATATATATATATATATATATATATAATATGTTTATTTTTCTTGCAACGTAGAAACCTTAACACAATTTACATATTCACATTAAACTCGTTAAAGAAAATCGCATATCAAGTCAACATAACGACGATATTGATTATGTCACTGTAGTAAAAGGTATGTATATATACAAAGAAAAACATTTCGAAGGGAAAATCGAGTAGTTTTGTGTGCACAAAATATACGAAAATGCTACAGAAGGGCCGTACTGGATCGTCGCTCTGAGAACAACGCAGTGTCCTCGGGCAGTGAATAATAATGGTTTGTTTTGGACATCAACTTGACATCTACACAAATTTTTTTCTTCGTTTGATGGACAACGTTGTTGTCATTCTTTTGACGAATTTGTACTTTTTTTGGAATTCTTAATATAAATTCATTTTTTTTTATTTCTTGGAAATAAAAAAAATTCGTTGTTAAATATTAGAAAAGTTAATAATAGTCGATGAGCTTTTTTTGTAGATATAATGTTTAGATGCACCAACAATTGTAATTAACATAGAAGAGACACTATAATGATTGATTGATTGATTAAACTGTGTGACAGAAAAATTTTTAAGTGTTTTTTTTGTATTTTCGATTTCTAATAGTCAAAATAATCGTATTAATACACGGATTTGTCATAGTTTCTGGTCTATCATACTTTTCTGCTTTTTTCAAGCCTTTAAAACCTACGTTTTTTTTGTATAATTTACAATTTTGTAAATTAGACTTTTTTCTTAATTGTGTATTTGTTTTTTTAGCTATATTCAGCCATATTCAAACGACTTTCAAAACAATTTCATGAATCGTTAGCTAGAGGCGTTGTTATCTCATTTGTTTCGATACGTTTTGCTTTAGTTTTCTTATTACACTTGACGATGGCATTAGTACGTTTGCAATTGTCAAATAAATTAAAAAAATGGCTACGAGTTCTAAATTTAATTATTTACATTCACCAGATTGTTTTTGTTACGTTTGCGGTTATTACATCTGTTCGAATCAAGTGAAACATACTACTGTGAAGACTTCAAAGTTTTCTGTTACGTACAAAAAGTATTACTTGGAAAAGTATTGCTTTGGAAGTTTGGAAGACTTTCAAAAGTGTTTCTGAAAATTTATTGGAAAAGAAAAAGAGTCTAAATTGAAGAAATGATTAAAAAAAATTAGAATCTTGCTTAAGATATGTCTTTAAAGTTGCACGTTCTTCATTCCCATTTGGACTTGTTCAGCGATAACATGGGAGATGTTAGTGAAGAACACAGACAGAGGTTCCATCAAGACATAGCTATCATGGAAAAGCGGTATCAATAATCATAGGACTGTTCTATGATGGGCGACTACGTGTGAAATTTGCTTCTAGAAGATATGATTGAAAAACGAAAAAAAATCCGGAAAAAGATTCATTTTTAATTGAGAAAAGTCATTCAACGATTATTCAATTTAATATTAATAAAATATCAAATAAAAATGAATCAAATATTAAAATATCAACTAAGTTGCACTTATTATTCCTCTAAAGTACAAAAATATAAATTACTTAAAAAAATAATATAAAATCAAGAAAATTTGACTTAGAACGGCTATAATTATCACTTAAATTCAAATATGGATAACTTTATGTTTGTCTTAATGTGTTATATTAAAATGAACCAAAACTCACTTAAACAAATAAATTTTAAAATTTGTCACACCGTGTTATGAAGGGATTTACAGAGTGTTTTGTTTTCAAAAACAAACGATGAATATATATATATATACACATATATATAATTTTTTATCAGTAAAAATAGTTTCAATATTTTTAAACTATCTAAGTAGTAAATTTATTTTAAAATTTAAAACCAACATGTAAATTGATTGATTATATGTAATATATTTTATATATATATATATATATATATATATATATATATATATAGATATATGTATATAAAATATATATATATAAATATAAAATATATATAAAATATATATATATTTTATATATATTTTATATTTATATATATATATTTTATATACATATACATATATATATATACACACACACACACAAAAGTACGAAATAATATAAAAAAATACTTGCTGAAATATAATAAATGCCAGCAGTCTAATCTTTTTGTTGAAGTTGCTAGAAACATATGTAGGCATTTCTTAATTAAAACTATAAAATATGTGACGTCAGCTTTTATTTCATTAAGAGGTTTTGTGAGATTAAAATATGGAGTAAATGAAGTTACCAAAATAATATGTTATATACATATGTGTCTATATCTTTATATATATATATATATATATATATATATATATATATATATATATATAAACGTATAAAAACACGTTTGTCTTGATCAAGCAGTTTATATGATTTCATAAAACAATAGTAAACAAAATAGCATTTGAAAAGTAAAATATTTTCGCATATCGATTGAAAAAACGCTGTCGAAGTCGTCGAAATGACTGGTTATGCTTTGTAGAAAAGTGTTATGATGGTTCAAACAATTAAAAAATGCTAAACCAGTGAAAGAGGTCCTAAAATGCATTACGACTTCATCGATTCAAATCCACCATCTTTTTTTCGACAAGTGATTCGTCAGTTACCCGACAGATGAAGCAAAGTTAAACAAAATAACGAAGGATAATTTCAGGATTGGAATGTATTCCATTTTTCCCTAAACATTTATTTTCTATAAAAAAGGCACCGAATTAATTTGTAAACATAATATATACCCAAAAGTGATATATGATATTAAGTCTATGCGAATAATAATGAAACTTCAATATTAAAAAGTAACTTAAATATTTCTTATCGGTAACAAAAGAGAATGTTTTCAGACCAAATAAGAAATCCATTTCTAATATAAAATATTATTTTATTCGATTATATTTTAGCCATGAGCAAATTCTAAAATAACTTACTAAAATTCTGGAGAGATTTTCAATGAATAACGGATGTTTTAAATTGAACTCGAATCACTTAATCATTTTTAAGAAGTATTTTACAAGAGCTTTGTAACCAAAGACCGCAGTGACCATAGTACAAGTATGAGTACCAACTAGTATGTGCACATATATATATATATATATATATATATATATATATATATATATATATATATATATATATATAGATATAGATGTGTGTGTGTGTTTTATTTGTATGTGTGTGAAAAGATGAATGTAGTGCAGTGTGACCCATACAGATGATACTGCCATCGAGGACGGACATAAATCGTCGTCGGACTCGTACGCTCGCGCAAACACACTTACACATTTGCACACGTACATACACATACAGACCGTAAGAACAATTGTGTTATGTGTGTTGCCAGTCGATTGGAGCCACCAATAGTTTCATTTCTTTCGGTTCAACTGCGTACTGGTTACATTCCGCAACCATCAACGACCATTTGTCTTTCGTGAAATCTAATTTTCGAAAGGTTACACTCCTGTCTGTTCATTTCTCTTATTATGACTCGTACGACTTGCGAATTGTATTTCAAACTGCTTCTATTCTTAGATAGCTTTAACGGAGATCGGATATTAATCTTATAAAAGAAAGCTTTCCTCTTAAGATGCTAGCGTGTGTACGGTTACACTTCATACTTTGATACGCATATAGTCGTATCTTTATACACACACACATATATATATATACATATATATATATATATATATATATATATATATATATATATATATATATAACTTAACTTGAATATCTATGATATTTTGAAAAGAAAATGTTTAAGTTTATTTTAATTTTATACCTGAGATTCTGAATTGCAGCTTTTTTCAATAAATATTTTATAGCAGACTGTTTATTCATTTGATATCAAATTCATATTCTAGATTGGTAGGAAAATAATTGCGATCTTTGTTTTCTGAATTCTAACCTTAATTTTTTCAATAAAAGTGTCATTTCATCGTGTTCATGTTAATATTATTTTAAAGTGCATTTTTCAATTTGTATTTTAGTAACAACGACTTTGGTTTTATTATTAATTTTGCTTCAAATGAGGCTATTGAATTGAAGGTGGGAGAGAAGCAAATAAGAGTATTTTTTGTATCAGTTCAAAACGGCAAATAAAGTAGCAGAAACTGCTCATAAACTAAACAATGCTTTTGGTGTGGGTACTGTTAAGAAACGTACGGTGCAATGGTGGTTCGAAAAATTTCGTGCTGGGAACGAGTGTCTTGAAAATGAAGAAAGTCACGGATGTTACGGTCTTCAGTTCATAACAAGCTATTGAAGGGTGTTAGATGAATCAAAACCACACATAACAATTCGAGAGCTTGTACAAAAGTTAGGCGTTAGTCATCCAACAGTTCTGAATCACTTAAAACGGCTAGTAAAATCAAAAAAGCTTGACAAATAGGCCATATACCACAATT
Organism: Acanthacorydalis orientalis; assembly: GCA_034766995.1. Classification (NCBI taxonomy): domain Eukaryota; kingdom Metazoa; phylum Arthropoda; class Insecta; order Megaloptera; family Corydalidae; genus Acanthacorydalis; species Acanthacorydalis orientalis. The sequence goes on from CM068317.1 coordinate 23,110,659, forward strand.
ATCTTTCTACCAATCTAATATAATATTCATATTATACTGTAGGTCTATATTTAGTCAAAAATATAGTTTTCTAGTTGTAATAAAGAAGACAAATGTAAATTAAAATAAAAATTATAAATTAAATACTTATAAAAAACATTCAGTGTAGTATTAGCTCTGAGGATTACATCCGCATAAGTAATATCAAAAATAATCAATATTCATTTACATATTTTGAACGGATTTTTTTTATTTGTGGAGAAGTAACAAGTGGCGTATTATACCTAATACAAATTTCTATTGGTACAATGATTATAGATTGTAAATTATTTTAACATTTTTTTTTTGTTCTCGATATAATGTTTGATATTAACTAAATTCATTTATATAATTACACACTTCAATTTTTTTTACTAAAAAATGATCAACGAGTGATTATTGACAATATTTGATTTTAAATTATTTGCATTTTACTAGTGATGACCAATAATTAAGCGTTTTTATGCAGAAAAACATTAATGAATTGTTTGAAAATATATTAGCAAATTTTTGTCCGGTTTTCATTTTTAAAACAAATAAATATAATACGATCTTCGCGCTTCATGTGATTCGGCAAATTTAATTATATTTCATTATATTATATTCATAAATTTGTTAAAATTAAAATTCCCAGCCATGAGATTATATGAGTTTTTACTTGATAGCAGTAAAACTTCCCTACGCAAATTTGACCTGTTCCGCTTTTTACCATTTTTTGTATGTTTTATGAGTCACAACACTTCCTCAAAGCTGAACTAATCATTTCCGTAGCTTCAACAGTATTTTTTCGATTGAAATGTGAAAAGTATGAAATATCTAATATGATACTTTTCGGGTACCATTGTGTTCACTATTGTTTTGTAAGGTTATGCAAACTGCTTGGCTAAGACATATATTGTTTTTTAAGGTTGACACTTCAGAATCGAAAAATGACGGGAAAATATTTTAATTTAAAACATAATTATATTGATTCAATTTAAAGGGATCTAATCAATTTGTATACCTAATACATTTATTTTTTATTAATTCATGTACACATTTGAATGACTTTTTATACCTTTTTTCGTCATAAAAACGTTCAGTCAACATTTTAATTTGATTAAATTACATACATATATATATAAATATATATATATATATATATATATATATATATATAAATATATATTTATATATATATATATATATAAACATATATACATCCTTATTTCATTCCTTATATATTTAATACATAAAGAGTGAAATATAATAGTATTGAAATATTTATTTTCCTTAGAAAAATAGAGACATCCCCCAAGCTGTCAATTACTATAATGGATCAGATAACTTTTATAAACATCAGCTTCAAAAATAAATAAATAATTTGTTACGAGCAAACATTACACCGATTTGAATACATTTTTTTTAAGAACCGTCAATACGACAACACCACAAATTCGCCGATTTACATACGAAAAGATAGCCTTATCAACAAACACGTCAACACACATACACACATAATATAAAAGTGGTTCGTAAAATGTGTACCATTTCTTGAGCAAGACAATGTTCTGAAGTATGTATTATTCTTTTTCCATCCATACAAATCGAATGTTATTTTCGAAAGACGACGTCGAATAATAATAATAATAAAAGTGTATGTAAACACTGTTATTCTTTCGATAAGAAAAACTAGATTGATTCATTTACAATAACAATCGCCCGTGTTCAGAAAACATTAGCGGTCGTACGTACGTTTGTATGATGATTTTTTTATTATAAAAAAATATGACAGTAAAAGCGATTCACGTTCTTAATGTCTTTAGTTCACAAAATAAATACCGTCAAATATTAGAAATTGTTTCTGCATTAAATCAAATATACACAAACATATGTCGATATGTGAATGTACACACACACACGTATATATATATATATATATATATATGTATATGTATATAATTTAAATAATAATTAAATTTAATTTTTAAATTAATGTATTAGAAACAAGTACTAAAATATTTCTACGCATATATATATATATATATATATATATATATATATATATATATCCATCTCATGATGTCTGGTAGTTAATTTATAGCATCCACACATCCATGCCATTATCAAATTTCTTTTGATTCTAGTTTCAAGCTCAAGTTACAAAAATTTCATTCATCAGCTTGGATTTTCCATATTTTTTCAATAATTCATTTTTTCATGACTTATCATTACACAGATGAATTTCTCATTCACTCTGCAAATCAGTTTTTTTTCTGGGAAAAATTTTCATTAATTAATTATTGATAATAAAAAAATATTTATGATTTTTAAGGTAAGTGAAACACACATTTTTGAATCTGAATTCAGCTACATTGACAGGACTCTACTGTGTCTACGATAACTTTATATATTATACTTTTAATGAAACTTCTCTTTCTCGATATTACTTTGATGTTCTGAACATGTATCGAAAAAAATAAATTCATTCTCTCTTTCGTCAGGAAAACACCATCTGATTTTTCTCTAATATAACCTGCTGAAACCTTTCTCTACCAAAATTGAGCTTTCTTGTGTTTTTACCAGTAATACCTTATGAAATGACACAAATGTTAGATTTTATTAAAAAAATCAATATTTGATAATTTCTGAATATTTTTTGGACTTGAATCAGACGTTAATTACATTAGTTCACCGCGCACCCTTTAAATTCCAAATAACTAACCAACTAACATGATCATCAAGTAATTGCTAACAGTAGAAAATAAGAATACACTTCATTTTTATTCATAGTAATAAAAATAATAGTTTGAAAATTACAGCGAAAACATTTACTTAAACTTTAATTCATCAATTGCATTAAAATAACTATTTTTTATAATATTAAAAGAACTATATACATATGAATATATATATATATATATATATATATATATATATATACACATAACGTGTGTGTGTAGTGTTAATCTATAACAATATACTAGATGTTGTTCATGATATTTAAGAGATATATATATACATATATATATATATATATATATGTGTGTATATATATATATACACATATGAATATATATACACACACATGAATATATATATATATATACATGTGTGTATGTATATGTGTAGGTGTTAATCTATAACAATATACTAGATGTTGTTCAAGAGATTTAGGAAAACATACTACTGAGCTTATAAAATGATTAAAGTCGTCCTTTTAGAACCTAACTTTGAAATTATGTATTTCGCTATTAATCCTTTAAAACCAAACAGAATTAGGTTTAATATAGAAATGTGCCATACTTTTATTATAAAAAATAAATAAATAAGCAATTAGAAGTTCTCGATTTTCTTATACACAGATTTCCAAAAGATATATTCAATTTTTCATATTGCTGATGTAATATTTAATGTTGTTAATTATTTTAAAAGCGATCAAATATAAACAAAAATTGACATTTTAATTATCAAATTGCAAACCTTTTTCAAAAAATAAAATATTTAATTATTAAAATACAAAGTAAATGATCAAAACCATTAATTTTTCAAACTGTACAAAAATCTGTATCCTGGTTCGAGGTTGCTGCTTTATGTATTTCCATCGATCGTCAATTTTAATTTTTCATCACATCTTTTTTATTAGTATGTAATCTTTACAATATTCATTTATTTAAAATAATATTGTATATTTATGACAAAAAATTATACATAATTAATGCTTATTTTCCTGCAATCTTATTAGTTTATTTTCAGTCATTTTTTATGTGGGATTAAAAATTCACATATAAGAAAAATGCGTTTATTTAATATAAATGTGGAAAATACATATTTTTGATTTAAAATTTCTGTCATTCAACATTTAATAATCATTTTTACATACACTAAATTTAATTTGAACATCAAATTTAGTTACAGAATATACTGAACCCAAAATTTAGAAAGGATAAAATTTATATATAGACATTCAAATGTATAATAATTATTAATCTGCAATTATAAAACCATTTAACCACCATTAAAATTTTGAAACCAATTGAATATAGTACTCAAATAGTACTGTTGACTTAGATAAATCATGAAAAGTAATAATACCTTAAAATATAAATATCATAAAAAAACTTTTGGAAAACACATCAATAAATGTTCCCCTTTATATGAAAATCGATTAAAGACACTTGCTATTTAAACAGCTGGAGAAATTCAGTTTCTCTTGATTTTTTTGAGGTTATACATGCTAATATTTTTAAAAAGTTACCTAACATTATTATTATAGCATTGAGTAATGATAACATGAACAATAAGTAAAAAATGGTAATAATATATATGCATTCGAATTACACTTTGTTCTGAACTGAAGATTGAGTAAGAGCAAAATATGCTTCACATTTTGTCTATCACACTTAAAATGTAAATGTTTCTCTCTCTCTCTCTCCTATATATATATATATATATATATAATATTTATAAAGGAAAATTTTATAGATTTTTGTTATTGAAAGGAACTTTATCTTTTTTATATATTAAGCAATAAACATCTTGTAAGCTAAAAATGAATAAACACATGGTTTTAAATACAAAATGTTTAATTCAGACAAAAAGAATGAGTTGCCTTTCAAAGAAATATTAAATCTCCATTTTACTCATCAGTTGAAAATGGATTTCTTTAATATCATCATTGTATTTTTAACTATTCTATTGACATTATTAAAAAAGTGTCCTTACTTGTCTAACTTCTTTATTTATATTTGTCTTTATTTACTTTGTATATATTTTCTAAGGATTTTAAAATACACCTGATGAGAATAATTACTTAGTAATTACCATTACATTTCATATTAAACTTTAATTCGTCAATTGCGTCAAAATATAAATATTTTTTACAATATTAAAAGAACTCCATTGAATACGGGTCAAATTTTGCTATAAAATATAACTTTTAATAATTGTAATCTACTGAGAGTTTATTTACAACCAACATTTAATTATTTAAATTTTGGTAAGAAAAAATATTGAACATTTCTGAAAAACATTAATGTGAATTGTTACAATTACTGCACAAAAATTACTTAAAAAAATTATGAGAAATTGTCGCTAGATTTAATACTTGATGTCGAGAAAAAAATATATGTTAGTCATATATTTACTAAGTTTAATTATAAATTTTTTCTCGTGTCTTTTTATACTGTCATATATATATTATTTTTTAAAGCAAGTTACAAAAAAAGTTAAATAAGTTTAAGCAATAGACTACAAATGTTTTTTTTTCTAAATCACAATCTATTTTGATAACGAATATAAGAATTTTCTCACACTATTCTCTATGATATATTTTGGCATCAGAATAAAGATGGTTCGTTATCTGACATTTATAAGATATATATTATTAGATATCCTAAAGTGCTAAAAAATAATACTTTGTAAAAAGCTTTTAAATATAAAAGTTTGAATTTATTGTTACTTGAGGGAAATATATAAAATTTATGAAATATTCTAGTAAACAAATTTAATGAACGGTTCAGTATATTTTCATTTATCTTTATTTTATTATCTGTTATCATTATCAAATTTAAATAATAGAAATATTTTAAATAATAAAAGTTATTATATAATACGAATCAGAAGACTGTTTCATTTTTCATATCACTTTTTAAATTTTCGAATAAAATTCAAATCAGTCAGATTATAGACACAAAGGAAGTATTTTATAAAATTGAATTTCAAGCAATGTTTCTTATATCATTTGATAAAATATTCTTTTATTATATATTTGATTATTTTCAATAAGTACGTGGTAACATTTTTATTCATAATTGATGAGAAAGTGAAAAGGGTAAAAAATATAATAGCCCCACATCAACGTAAACATAACAGAGTGAAACCATAATTGAAAGTAGGATAACCGCAGTTAAGGGTTATGTTTCCATTCACATAAGATATATTTTTCAAATGTTATCGTTGCTAAGAGACCTCAATTTTGACGTCTCTTAGCAACGACAGGTAATAAAGTATAAATTTTATGGCTGCATCGCGTTTTATCAATAGGACTGATGATTTAAAAGAGGTAGTATTTATTTTTAAATTACTTACTAGAGAGAAATAATTTATCTATACGAAGAAAGAATAATCTATCTACAGAAAATTTCTGTTAGAAGTTTAAAAAATATATTAGTTTTTTTTACATTAACTTTTTAATCTATGTTAATAATAATTGATTCGTTATATAGGATTTTTCATTAGGACCGCAATTTTTTAATTTGAAATAAAACACGGATTGAACACTGTAATGTTAAGTATGTTTATTGCAAATAACAACTGGGAGTATGCAGTTTATAAATGAAAAATAATATCATATAAATGACCACCGCATGCTTTCTTACAAGTAACCATTCTTTTGTTAAAATTTTCATTTACATCCTTACACAATTAGGACACTATCTCAGTAATTGCTCTTCAAATTTCATCTTGTAGATCGGTAATTGTTTTAGAATTACTGGTGTACACTTGTTCTCTAACGTCACCTCAAATAAAGTAGTGTATCGGTGTTAAATCGCATGATATCGGTGTCCAGTTAATGTATCCATTTCTAGAAATAAGGAGACTAGGAAATTTCGTCCTCAATTAAGCAATTATTTCAGCAGCTGTGTGGTTTGTTGCACAGTCTTGCTAGAACCACTTGTCCTCCAGATCTATATCATCCAATTCTGCTCACAAAAATTTTGTTATAATGTTTCGATATCTTACACCATTCACAGTAATCGCTTTACTAGCCAGATTCTCAAAAAAGTAAGGATCAATGATTTCACCGCACCAAAGTGCGCATCAAACAGTTCCTCTTTCTGTATACAGTGGCTTCTCATCGATTTTTTTCGCCCCAGATTCGGCAGTTCTAGTTGTTAACATAGCCATAGAGTTCGAAATGTACCTCATCGCTAAAGATAACTTTTTCAGAAAAATCATATTATTGTTCCAGTATCCAATTAACAAATCTCCGATGGAGTGAATAGTCTGCTGATTTCAATTCATGAGGTAATTGAACCTTACACGCCTTCGCCAATAAATCGTTAAGCAAAATATGGCATATGGTCGTCTGTGAAAGGACCAATTATTGTGAACCTCGTGGAATTGACATTCGTGGCTCTTCCGGAAAAATACTTTCAAGAACCAAGTAAATATTTTCTCCAGAACGAGCACTACGAAACATTTTAGTGTTTCTTTATCTTTAACCGAACAAGTCTCTTCAAATTTATTCACTAATCGAATAATTGTTAATTCAGATGAATGAGTATGTCGAAAATAAATATCGTGTAATTTACGAAATATATTTTTAATGTATACACACACACACATATATATATATATATATATATTTATTAAGATAATAGAAAGGGGGAACATATCCTATGAGCTTATTAGGTAAAGATTTCATCTGTTATAATCTAACTGTAATATCTATTAACTATCAAAATTAAAAACTATATAACTGAAAACATTTTATTTTATACCACCCTTCAATTTTTCATAATTACTAAACAGATAATTAACCGATACATAACTATTAATTTTATTTAAAATCAAAAAGTTCCTTACATTAATTTTAATATTTGGTCATTGTATATAATTATCGACTATTGTTAAAATAATAGAAAAATACTCAATAATCAAAATGTGTATGTGTATATATATAAATATATATCATTTAATATATATATATATATATATATATATATATATATATAAGTATATTTGTATGTATATATATATATATAATTAATTCCCCCGAGAAAGATTTAAAGAAAATTAAAAACACACGCACATTATCAGATTATCTGTAAGAGCACAACGTTTCAGTTCAGTGTCGTTCTATTAGCAATTAAACACACTTACAGTTTAAAACACGAACGTTCATCTGTTTGACGAAAAGAATTATGTGAAACGATATCATTTCAAAAGAAAAAATTGGATATGTTTTTTCTTCTACGTTTTTGTAATTGAATTGACGTTCAGATTTCAAGTGCACGCCCGGCAACAAAGAAGAAAAACGTTCATAACATGTCTGCATTCTTGTTTTTTCTTCCTTTCAAAATACACACACACATATATATATATATATATATATATATACTAATATATACACTAATATATATATATATATATATATATATATATATATATATATATATATACATATTTTGATGCGGTTTCATCGTAACGCAGATAACACTAAAAATAAACTTTTCTCAAGTTCCCTAATAAATTGTATTTATCTCCACGGAGTTTCAAGCGCACGTGAAAATATATCCGATACGCGCTCTCCTTCAGTTATGAACAGAATGATACGAACTTCAATTCGGTATAAAAATGAAAAGAAATTTCATTGAAAAGTATTTATTATTCCATCATAGTTATTAATGTATATTAAGGTTCCAAAACCAAATCTAACAAATATTGTTTTCTTTTTTGATTAAGAGAAAATACTTTTAAAAATAATTTTGTTTAGATGAGCATAATTATGCATCACTCATTAACAAAGAATAACACTTTCAATGTACTTCTTATTATTAAAGTGTAGTAAATGTTTAAATGTTTAGTTATTCTTCCTTGAAATGCGAATAAATTTTAATTAAAAAAAGAGATTAAATTTATGTTCATTTACAAATACACATTTGAAGTTTCATTTCATTTTCGTATAACGTCAACATGTTTTTAATTAACTACAGTTTATTAATCCAAAATTCAATACCTTCTCTTTCGTTTTTTAAAAAAATAAACTAAATTTCATCTACACTGTCATTGTACTTAAGAGCTTTTTATTAGGTTTGTAGACAAATAATTACGGTTTATGACCTTCAAATCCATATACATTTTTCTCTTTTTTGACTTTCTTAGCTGTTTTAAGAGATCTAGAACTATTGGATGATCAAGGCTAAATTATTGTGCAAGCTCTCGAATTGTTGAACGTAGTTCGTTCTGATTCAACTAACACCTTCAGTTGGTCGTTTAGAACTGAAGAAGGATGCCCGCGACCTCCTTCATCTTCAAGGCTCTCGTCCCCAGTACGAAATTTTTGGAACTACCATTATACCGTACGTTCTTTAACAGTACCCACACCAAAAGCATTGTTTACAAGCAGTTTATGCTGATTTACCACTCGTTTTGAACTCATACAAATAAATTACTCTTATTTGCTTTCTTTCAATTTTTAAATCAATAGCCCAATTTGAAGCAAAATTAATAATAAAACCAAAGTTAAAATCAATGTTAGCAAAACACAGAAAAATGCACTTTAAAATAATATTAACACGATGAAATGACATTTTTTTTGAAAAAATTAAGGTTAGAATTCCAAAATAAAATTGTAATTATTTTCCTACCAACAAAATTAAACTTAGAATTGATTAAAAACTACCATTAATGAACAGAAAGTAGGTTTTACTACATTTAAGAATGTTAAACCGTACATTATGCGGATAATATAGAAAAATTAAAAATTAATTAAATTATTTCCCATTCTGTACATAAGTAACAATTCAAATGTATATACTGTTTCTATTTCATATATGAATACAATCTATTAATTTAACTCAATAACGTATTGTTTTTTTTTCATTTACCAGTACTACCAATTAAAACTGAATTGAAATTTTAATTAATAATAACGGAAAATATGGGGTCGGTAAGGTAGGTTCTATACATTTCTCTGGATTCCTCTTAATTAGGGCACTTATCCTTATATTTTCTGCAATAAATTCTTTTTCAAATGATTTGGGTAAAATAAAACTCGTGCTCAGAAATACCGATCTACTACTAGCGCCACTACATCGTTAGTTTACAGAGTAGTTGCCACGACCGTGAGGCGAGTAAGATAGGCCTGCTCTTATAGCGCAAAAGAAGTAAAACATATGTGACCATTTTTATAATTATTCATTAAATTTTTTAAATGTTATGAATCATAAATATACACATTATCAAACAGTAAGTTAGTTCCAAATGTAATACGTACTTGAAAAGAATTAGATTCAATCGTTTTTAACAATGAATATAATACTGAATAATAAAAAAGAAGAAAATTAATATGATAATAATAGAAATAACTAATCAAATTATTGAATTCTATATAGAAAATTTGTAATTTCACTATTTAGAAACGTTTTATGCATAATGCACGTACGAACAGCGATATGAAAGTTCGAAAATTGTTAAGCTTTGCAGACGTGGCTCATTCAATTAACTGAGTGGGGAGTGCTTTTAACTTTTGTACGTTTCCCGCTGAAACAATGCATTGTCAACCCGACGGATGTGCATGTATTTAATTTAATCAGCGCTGATGGACAAAATTACTGTTCAATATACGAACATCAAGCTGTAAGTGTATCGCAGAACAAAGTAGAAACTGTCCATCCGTCTACACATTGAATTATATATTTATAAGAGCTGAGGTGAACTAGTAATATATTTAATAACATTTTAACATTTTTTCATATACAGATATTAGGACCTTTTTACTGTTACTCATGCAAATAATTTGTATTTCTATAAATATTTGTCATATATGAAATGTATTATAAGTATACCTAGTTTTAAAAGTCTATCTTATAAATAATTTCAAATTCATGTAATATTTTTTTCATATAAATGCGTTGTAAGTTAGAATATGAGGTGTGGTGAAAAACAAACCAAATGTAATGATTTGTATACGCAATATCCTTCACATAACTAAAAATAGTAGAGTTTTTTTTAGCAAATCTTCAAGTTTTAGTTTCAGAAATCGGCTATATATTAGAATTTGGTAAAGGTAGTTTTTTGTATTGTGCCTTTTTATATAAGACGTATTTTACCTCTTTTGTCGAAAAACGTGTAATAGAATTAATATTATATTTCACTACGCTCACCAAATTAAAAAAACTAAGTGTCTATTGAATAGCGACCAACGAGTGAAGGCATGCATTTCATGCTCAAAAGGAGAAACAATTTTGAACGAGTTTTCCAACATTAAAGTTATTACGTATCCTAAACATCTTCTGACAGGAGAATGTCCGTCAATAATTGTACAAACATGTTATAAAGCGTTGAAGAGAAAATGGCCATTGTAAAAGACCGGAATTATGGTCCCACATGTGAATTTTTCATTTCGACAACGTTTCTTCTCATTTATCAATATCAGTAAAGTAATTTTTGGTCTAAAATCAAATTACGACGATGAAGCCCTCATCTTTTTCACCAAATCCTGGCAGTTATGATTTTTTTCTCTTTCTAAAACGAAATAATGCCCCAAAAAGTACTCATTTCGACGATTTGAAACACATAAAAGGCGTACAATAAAAAACTTAAAAATAGTTCCTAAAATCAACATTAAAAAATGTATCAAATCGTTAAAGGGAAGAATAAAAAAGTTAGTTTCAATACGGACCTACTGTAAAGGAGACATCTTTTCAATCCTATAATTTTTCAATAATGAAAGTTTTACTGATATACACTTACTTTTTTACCAGACAAAGTGAATTTCATAAACTATTTATAAAATGATTTATTCATTGTGAAATATGAAGTTACCAAACAATGATATACGAGTATTGTATATTAAACACAAAATATTATAGAATATAATAGTTATAAATCAAATGTATAACAAATTAAAATACAAGCACAACTTTTGAAGAATGGAAAGATTTAAAACCTATATATATATATATATATATATATATATATATATATATATATATATATATATATATATATATTATATGTATATAATCATACGTATGTATGGTAATTTCTTAATTATGAATATAAACATATTTTGCAACACCACAACTTCGTTCACGCTATCTTCTGCCAATTATCTGTGATAGTGTCGGTTGAATTATGAGGAGGTAAACATGCACGCACACAAGTAACACACCCTTAAAATATACAGATTTTGTATTGTATCCGTACCACAATAGAACACACACTCCCCAATTATGTACATACATAATTATATTTAATCTATGAAACTGAGAAAATGTGTCAACACGTGCGAACATGGCAATAATTTTATGTAAAGTCTTCATCGAAGACCAGACGTGCGTAAGATGACGAAAAGCACATCGTTGGAAGTCTTATTGACAGATGGTTATAAATGTTAAATGTTCTCGTGCGTACTGAATTATTATGCAGCCATTGTAATACTTATTGAATATCATTTTTGATTTATAATCATGATTTTGTGTTTGATACTTTCATAAATGGTAATTATTATACAAATCAAGTTCAAAAATTCTACTTCTTATATGAATTTCACATTAGTTATTTGTAGGTTCTTAAATTTTAATTTTATGCAATGTCATATTCTTGTAAACTGGTCTTTTCTTGGCTGCCATTATAATTGATTGAGATATTCAAATTAAAATAATAACATAATAATAAAAACAAAATTAACCTTTTTATAAAATGTGCGAATATACAAAAACAAAATGAATAAAATCATGATTATATATATATAAAAACATGATTATATATAAATACATATATAATCATGTATGTATATATATATGTATATATATATATACATATATATACATATATATACGTATATATATGTATATATATATATACATATATATATATATATATATATATATGTATTTATTGAGTACTATTTTTATATTAAACGTATTCAATAATTCTTTTCCTTTAAACTAAGATATATATATATATATATATATATATATATATATATATAAACCTTAATTTTAGTGCCCCGCAGCGCAATTTCGCTGTTCATGTCGAAAAGTGCCACATATCGAGTTGCGATGCTCAATTTATGGTCGGCTTGGATTCTGTTATAGCGTGTCATCTGCCAAAAGCGCGATCGCGCCGTTTACAATTTGTCGAGATAATATTAAACAAGCGCTATCGCGCCGTAAGGCACTATTCGGTAAGATTTTTGTAATGACCGTTGGAACTCAAACGGTAAATAAGACAGAAGAGTAGCCTGTAAATTCTCGGCCTTACTGAACAACAGATTATCGATAATTGTTTAAGGGCATATATACCTTTTGAGATCTGAAAAATAGCCTATATTAATGAATTTTTTTCATGTTGAAAATGATATTTTATTGGAAAACTGAAATGTAAATTTTAAAGGGCATACACTTTCGATTATTTTAATATTTTTTTAAATCGATATTTTGAGCCGCGTGCTAATGGACATACCACGAAAAATTTCATACAAATCAGTCAAGTATTTGTTAAGTTATTTCTGGTACCGATTTGGAAAACTTAGTTTTGAGTGAAATCTGTTTAAAGTTTCTAGTAGATTTTAAAGCCAGATGTCGATTAAATTTTTTAGTGAATTAATGTTTTTCTATTAATTTATACGCCATCATCGATGGCTGAATCGTCAAATTTACTTTCCGTTCAAGTGAAGGTTTCTTCTTCCTCCTTTTTTTGGGCTTTGAACGCTGTCCGGGTTTCCTATCTATCCAGCTTCTTTACATTTCCGAGTTGATTTCAAACGGTCCAATATTGTTGAAATAGTAACAGTAAACCTTAATGCTAATTCACGGTTAGTTTACAATGGATTCGCTTTACACACACGCCACTACAGTTTTCAGCTCTTCATTTTTTACCTTGATCTTACGTTGGCCACGTGGCTCATTTTCAAGGTTAAAATTATCAGAACATAACTTATAGAACCATCGGCATATTATGCATTCATTAGCCACATCTTTCCCAAACAATGTTCACATTTCGAGCTTTCTGCACTGTATTCGTTCCACGAAGAAATTTATATTCGAAAATAACTTTCCGAGTTATCCATGGTTTCACAGAAATTGTATTGAAAATTAACTGAATATTAAACACAAGCCAAAACATGCGTTTGAAAGAATGAGGATGTATACCTTCACAGTAAAAAAAAATGTCAATCAAAGTGAAATATTAGAGATGACAGATGTCAAACTTGGTACTTAAGAAAATCGAACATTTCATACCTAATAATCTAATATATATATATATATATATATATATATATATATATATATATATATATATACACATATAAGAAAAAAATGTATGAAACTACAAAAAAATTATTCATTTTTGCAGTCATTTATTTGAAGAGATTAAGCTGACTGCTTAATTTCAACAAATTTATATAATCAAATAGTGTAATAGAATTAAACCGGTCCAGAATTCTGAATCAAATCAACAATCGTCAAAGTAATATCCAGACGGCTCTTGAATAATTCAAAGACAAATCCATCTCTAATCATATTTCAATCCTCGACTTAACAAGGTAAAGAGTCAGTGTGACGTACACGAACGGCTCGAAAACGTTTCGTTATAAATTTGCATCCGACATAAAATCGAATTGTAGTTGTCGAATACAATTCTTTTGCCACAGGAGACAGTTTCCGGATACGTACGACTGCGATGTCATAAACAACTACTTCAGTCTTACGAGTAGACTTTTTTCTATTTCTTTACTCGAAACCGAAAGCTTGTTTGATATCAAAAAAATATCTGCAGACAGAGAAATCACACACACACACACACACACACATATATATATATAATATATATATATATATATATATAATGTATGTATATATGTACATATATATATATATATATATATATATGTATATATATGCATGTATATAAGTATGTATATATGTATTTATATACAAATTTAACTCGCATGGCTGCACATATAGTTTTAATCATAATTCTATTAGGTTATTTTATTAACGTGACTGCCATTATGTGACTAAGGCACGCATGAAAAAATGCATTACACTAATTGAAGAACTTTTATTTAATAAAATAAGAATTTTCATCCGTTTATTGTATTATTAGGACAGTAGGAAAATAATTGTGGTTTTGTATATTAATTTGAATGGTCACAAACAGCAATTATTTTCCTACCGGGATATTATTATAAACATGAATAAATAGAAAAATATGAGAATCAAATCAAATATTGATTTTGAATAAGTATTTTATATTATCGTACTTAAAAGTAGTTCTTTCCCTTCAAGTGTTTTATAACATTTTAGATTTGATAGCCATCAATGCCTGGATATTGTACAAAGAGACCACTGGAGTAAACATATCTACAATGAATTTTATTTTTCCACTGGCTGAAGAACTAGGCAGTGATCTTTGCGACGAACAAAATACTAGTTCCAATTCATTGCTAATTATACAAAATCTTAATGTACGAAAGTCTTGCCAAATCGGATTATGTAAGAAAAATTGGTCTAATAATATTTATATTAAGTGTAACAAGTATGTATGCGGAAAATGTACATTCAAAATGGAGTTTATATGTAAAAAAAATACTGAATAAAACTGTTAATAAAAATTTATTGCTATAAGATAAAAAGATTTACAAAAAAAATCATTTTAATTTACCCGTCAAAAAGACTGATTTCAGTAAAAATAGGTATGCAGTCGATACCCGTAAATCTAGTGTTAACTAATCAACCCACATATTTGTTTACTGAAAAAATATTTTTAATTTGTAGCATAAAATGCTTTTAAATTATTTGAAATTTTTTTGTATGTTTTTATAATACCTATTTTAGGTATTATAAAAACATATCAATTGGTAAAATTTATAAAATGAAAGTCAAGTAAAGATAATTAAATTTAAACATCATTTACAATGTTGACTTTATTAAATCGGTAATTTGAATACTTGAAAGTAAATTGAAAGAATGAGAACAAATAAAAACATTCTTAGAATCAACTTTTTAATAAAAAAATATCTTCGATAATCGTTTTCCGAATGAATTTATTTTCAGAATGAATTCATTATCATACAAAACGATTTCCTTGAAAAAATATATTAAAGAAAATAACGACCTTAATTTTGTAATAGAAATAATGATAGACTGAATGCAAGCAAGATGTAATATATTCATATATAATATTTACTTCTCCGTCTGGAAAATTATTCCTAGTCTCATTCGAATGCTCGATTCATAAGCTATTAGCATTTAATAGACATCACATGAGTAGTGAGAATTGATGCTGTTCCTCCACCTGCAAGTGACAACTAATCAATGCTGACTCGCAGATAGGATCTCTTTTGAATTCGTCAGATATTTTCAACTCACAATGTTTGTTGATAAAAGACTCGTCTATCCGATATGGATATTTATAACGGAGAAGAATAAAAATATAATCGATAGAAATATGCATTTATATCAAATCGCACTGTACACAACGTCAAGTTGAGTGGCTTGGATGTCGTAACGGTGAGTCAATAAAAAGAAAACGCTCCGGTTTGTTTTCAGTTCGATTTAAACAAAAATGTAAACACTTTTGTTTTGCAAACACATGACAAATGAAACTAATATCATGTAAATATTTGTCGAATGGGCAATTTCCAACTCTTTTATCAACAGAAGAATATTTTTACATACAGAAAATCGTTGACGAAACCCATTTTTCTTACATAGGGAACACTTACATCTTTTTTATATATTCATGAAAGAGAAACAAATTTTCAAAAAATAAATTATATTTTGTTATTCAAATCAATATTTTATCTGACAAGTTTTTTTAGGTGAATAAACGGTAAAAGGATAAATTATAAGCAATTAGATAGCTAGTGGAATTAAAATAAAAAAATTTCTTAACCTGCTGAGGTCGCAGCTGATCTGACAGATGCAAACAAATTGTTTTATTAAATATTCTTACACATATCCAGTGTATAGCTTGGAGGTCATGAGTAGCTGCGCATGCGTATATTACTAGTAATGTTCCGTATTGTTTATACTGTCAGTCTGGCTATAATACAAGTTATATAAATTCTCTGATATTTGATAGTAAATTGTATCTAAGAGATAC
>CM068317.1:23132500-23137500 GCA_034766995.1 Acanthacorydalis orientalis
TTAACAATTTCCGTAGACATTCTGTTGGGTTGAGACCTTGAAATTTTGTAAATTAGTACGCTCTATAATGTAAAATATTTCTTATGTGACCGGAAGTAACTAATTTCCCTCTCCTCCACATGACATATAATGAGCTTAGAGACTCACGACACTAATTACTGACATTGTCGAGAGGGTTCTGTTGACGCCTAGAGGCGTGACTGGTGTTATAGCGCCAGTCACGGCTGAATGTCTACCGTCTGCTACGCGCGTCCTGGATTAAATTTCGCCGAAGTGAAAGGGTTAAACTTCACCATCTTTTAAATTTTTACATATTACTTGAAACTTTTTAAACTTATTTTCTATTTTTTTTAATCGTAATAGATCTGAGTTATTCATTATTCTTTTTTATCATAAAAGAAATTATCTATTTGGAATTAACTATATTTTCTCGTTAGTTACAATCATCGTGCAATTCAAAGTAAAAGTAGCTTTCTAACAAGACTGGAAATGATAATCTAACTTATTTTGTTTATGAATGTACAATCTGCGATATTTAATCAATATATATTCAAAACCGAATTCAATATAAATTTTTGTAAATTTCATTACTTGAAAATGCTCGTGTAAAATTTATAATTTTTAAGTCATCTCACTCTTACCGGAAGCGATACGTATTATATAATTGATTACTTAAATCTTCATTATAATTCCTTATTTTAATATATTTTTTAAAAATGATTCTACAAATATAGTCTTAACACATTTTATTAATTAAAATGAGCTTTAGGCTATGTATTTAAATTAACAATGATTATTAAAAAAAAATACTACCACCAACTAGAAAATAGTTATGCTCACCGTACCAAATCATGTAAATCAATTTGTACAAAATTTCAATTTTCATATTAAGGACAACAACGTCTATTGAATTTTCATTCCATAAATCGCATTATACAGAAGCGGTTATGAACGTATCGATATAACGTATCGTTTTTCGTATATACATTATGTATATATATATAGATTCTAAAATGTGTACCCATTTAACCATAAAGTAAAATCTATCGGTTCACGCAAAAAGTGTTCTGACATTTATTTTCAATGATGTTCATTTGTGTTTTCCCACTTCCTGGCGATATAAAGGTATAGGAACCTTTATGCATACACAATTTATATATTTCATATATATAGACACGTGTATGTGTATATATATATATATATATACTTATATAAAAATACCGGAATATAATATATTATTCCATATCATTACTCAAATTTCTGTGTTTATAAATCAATATTTGTATAAAAAGATACAATAATATTACACTGTTCTAGCGTGGTGTAAATAAACATTCTTAATACATATATATATATATAACATATACTTATATAAAAGTACAGGAATACAATATATAATTCCATGTCATTACTCAAATTTCTGTGATTATAAATCGATATTTGTATAAAAAGATACAATAATATTACACTGTTCTAACATGGTGTAAACAAACATTCTTTATATATATATATATATATATATATATATATATATATATATATATATATATATATACATGTATATGTGTGAGAGAAAGACCGTATGAAAAAAAATAAGATACATTAACCAACACAAGTACTCATCAAGTATTCGTTTTGTAGTCGAATATATATAATTTACAAGTAAAAACATGCGTATACGACTACTTGTTTTAGTAATAATGTTGACACGAAAACAAAAATATTTATGTGCTACATTTGAAATAAAAAAAATAATTTGTTATAAATATAAAAAAGTATCAAGCGGGATAACACGCGTTATTTTGTATTAAATATTTAAATTAAATCTTTGTTTAATTTGTTTTTTGAATATTTTAGATGCAAGTGAAGTTTTTGGTACAGAATTAAAAATATTTTTAATAATATGTAAATAATAGTAGGAACATATTTAATCTAGCATTTTTTATATATATATTCACTGTTTTTATGAAAATTACTGGGAATTAATTTAGTAGAATAACACCCTTCTAACAGGAAATTCGTGGTCTAGAAATTGAAATTATCTTCTTGGAATATTTTTAACAATCAACACGTTAATATTAATTGATTTAAAATGATTATGTCTCTTATATTACATACCAATGAAAATCAATTAATATAGAGGTATTTAAGAAGTAAAATTCTTATTTTAAATCTACCTAATATGACTTTCTATATGCATATTTTATTTCTGAAAATGATTTTTATAAAATATTTTTATATAAATGGGAATATAAAATATTAGTTTGCGTTTTAAATCCATTTGTTGCATTAATATAATTACATATTTACAATTATTTTATATGTATATTAAAAATTGATTATTGGGAATGAAGGAGTAACTGTTTTTGTTAAATCGAAAATATGTTCAACACAAACAACATAAATCTTCTAAGAATATTTTATATTTAATAATTATTTTTAACTGTTTTAATGTACTTTGCATCGACTTTTATTTTAAATTAGAGACAATTAACCATCACTGTATGAAATTTTCAATTTTTTTAAAGCATAGATATAGAGAAGGAAATTAAAAAAAAAATTAATTACTAGTTTTTATTATGTTTTTAACCGACAAGTGCGTCTTTATATACACTAAAAGATATGCAAAACAAAAAAGTATTTTATGGTTATAAATTTCATCAAGACAAAAAAAGTTTACTAAAGGCTAACAAAAAATAAATAAACAAAAAAAATAATAAAAAATAAACGTTTTCATTCAAAAAAAACTTAGCTTCTTAACTATTTATTAAGAATCAGTTTCTCAGCCATTTAATAATTATGTAAAGCGAGGGAATGGTATAAATTTTATTTAAAAAGACATTTGAGATGCTGAATCATTAAAAATAATATTAATAAATAAATAATCTATTTCATAATGAAGATAATTTACCTAAAATCTCAATAAAAAACAAATAACCGTTAAATATTACCAAACAATATATATATATATATATACACACACACGAGGTCTGTCAAAAAAATAATAAGCCTATTTTTTTATTAGGGAAACGGGCAACGTTGTAGAGCTACCCGTGTTTCCGTCTGATAGGGTTATCTCTATTCTTCATTTGGTAGATGTTTCACAGCAATAGTACGCTTACATATTCAGTTTCGCCAACTATTAGGTGCCTTCGTCATGAAAATGGAGAAATACAATGCAGAACTACGTTTCTGATTAATTTTGTGTTTAACTGAACGATAATGTTACCGAATCTTTTAATAAAATTAAACAGGCGTTTGACAATGATACGTTATCAAGTTTTTAAATGATATAAGATCTTCTTTCATTGCAGAGAGAGGGTATAAAATAAGCAGCGTGGCAGGCGGTCTGTCACAACAAGAACAAAACAAAAATCATAATTATCCTCTCTTTCGATAGCCATGGAGTGGTCCACCCAGAATGTGAATGACAATCAAATTTTCTGCAAAGAAATCCTTGAACGGTTGTGAAAATGTGTCTTACAAGTGTGTCCATCGATTAGACAATACTGGATCTTGCATAGCTACAACGCGCCCTCTCATTCCGCAGAATCTGTTATGAGCGATTATTTAACAACAAAAAATCGATTCCAGTGTTACAACAGTCGTCGTACTCGCCCGACTTGTCTCCATATGACTTTTTTATTTCTCAAGCTAAAGAACAAAATAAAATGTATCTATTTTGATACTCTAGACAGTATTCAGAGTTGTGATAAAGAGCCTAAATGAGTTAACAGACGAGAACTTTCAATCTTGTTATATTGCATGGAAACAATATTCGCACTGAAATGTTTCATGCAGGAGGAATTACTTTGAAGAAAGCTGTATTGATTAATTGAATAACATATTTTATATGAATTTTGTCCATAACTTTCTGATAAACCTCGTGTTTATGTATATATATATATATATATATATATATATATATTAAACATATATTTTATATTTCTTCCAGTCACATAAAATGTTTCCCTAGCAACAAAATCATATCCATATCAACTTATTGATTCTTATTTTCTAATAACAATATTTAATCGGATATAAAAACTTCTGAAAATAAAAATATTTTTATGATCTTGAATTTATTTCAAATAAACTCAAGCATTATTTCATATGTAAACAAGAAACTAAAGCCTGTGGCATCGATGAAATTTTACATAACATAGCATTTTAATATTTATACACGGTTATAAATATTAAAATGCTAACACAATTAAAATAAAATTTTACTCAAAGAACTAAATTTGTAAGACATTAAGTTTATCATCTCATATCCAATTTAAAAACTCACAAACTACTAAATAGATTTTAATACGGTTTCCACCAAATAATTTATTTGTATTTAGATGTCAATAAAAGTCACAGAAATGTGGAGCTTTACAATATGTCTTGGAGATAAGTCCATATAAATGTATCAACTCGCTATTTTTAGACGTTTTTTGTAACATTTAATCGGATATTATCGAAAATTATAAATGATTACATAAACATTTCTAGTAGAAAGAATATGAAAAATATTTTAAACCTTTAAAAAATCTACAATTATTTATACAAGATAGTAAGTACAGGTATTAAAATATCCTAGAATGACATTTGATTAAACCTTTTTTCAAAAATTACTGATACAAATCAAATACGACTTTTATACCAATGTTGAAAATGCCGCAAACTTAAATAAAAATTAGGTTTAAGATTATTATTCCAAGATATCCCTAAGTAAAGATGGTGGCTTCATGGAGTTATATAATAAAAATACATAACTATAACTTGAATATATATACTAACTAATTATCTTATTTAGCAATAATCTCTAACAATCTTCGAAGAAATAAATAAAATAATTTCTACAATTTCTTAATAAACAAATATACTTAAATGAGCTCACATTTTATTTTTTCAATTATGAATATATAGTATTTTGTATAATATATCTTCAATTATAATTTCAGCACTGTGGACTAATTCAGTTCCACAAATGATCACTCTCCTATCCAAAATGA
>CM068317.1:23142500-23147500 GCA_034766995.1 Acanthacorydalis orientalis
ATCTCACAAACAGAATGACGTTGAAAAGCATCATATTAAAACATTGAATACTTTTCGCATTCCGTTTGAAAAAATGCTGCCGGAGCCACGAAAATGATTTGTTCAGTTTTGAGGGAAGGTGTTGTAATGGATAAATGATGCAAAAAATCGTTTCGAATGTTTCGGATTGGTGATTTTGATCTTCCTGATTGACAACGTCCCAGACAACCGAAAAAGCTAAAGATGAGGGAACCTGAGTAGCTGTTAAGTAAAAACTTCGCTCAACTAAACAGAAACTCGCTCATTAACTTGAAATTATTTAGGAAAAAAATCCTATTGTCTAAATCGTCTGGAAAAAATTCAAAAGCTAAACCGATGGATTCCACATGAGCTCAGCCGAGAAAATAAAGACGGTTTTGTCCTCGCTCACAAGGTTCAAAAAAAATTTTTTTTGCAAAAAAAATCAACTGGAGATGAAATGGGTTTTGTTCGATAATCCTAAGAGCCGGAAATCATGAATTACTCCTAGTAAATCATTGACATCGACTCCGAAACGAAATATTCACTTCAAAAAAGTGCTATTGTGTATTTGGTGGGGCATTAAGGGTCTGATATGTTATAAGTTGCTCGAATATGGTCAGACTGTAAATTCAGAGCTTAAGCAACAGCAGCTCCTCCGTTCGAGTAACGAATTAAAGAGAAAAAGATCATTCACTGTCGAGAGAACAAGGCAGGTCATTTTGCAGCATGATGACGCTCGACCTCACGTCTCGAAAGGGACCAAAGGCGTTACTTGTTCGATGGGTTGGGAATCCTAAACGCCGAAGATCATAGGTTATACCCGGTGAATCATTGACATCGACTCCGAAACCAAATATTCGCCGCAAAAAAATGTTATTGTGTATTTGGTGAGGTATTAAGGATGTGGTGTATTATAAGTTGCTGGATAATACAGTAAATTCAGAGAATTACCAATAACAGCTCATCCATTCGACTGACGAACTAGAAAAAAAAGACCATTCACTGACGAGGGAACGAGGTGTCATTTTGTAGCACGACAACACTCGGCCGCACGTCACGAAAGACATCAAAGACGTTATTTATTCATTGAGCTGCGAAATTCTCCCTCATGCGGCTTATTTATCGAACCAAGTCTTATCAGATTATCATCTGTTCTGATCACTCCAACATAACCTGACAAACTCATTTAGAAAAGTGACAGAAGTCCAAAAATGTATTGACGACTTCATCGACTTAAAGGAGTCATATTTCTTTTGGAAAAGAGATTCGTCAGTTGTTTAACAGATATGGCAAATTCATATAAAATAATGGGGATTATTTAGAGGATTGAAATGTATTCCAATTATTCGCAAAACATTAATTTTCTATAAAAAGGCACCGAATTAATTTGTACACCTAATAAAATAACTACAACTTATGATAAACTAAAGATTTAAAATCTGAAATTTAACGAGAAAAGTTACGACCTTAATGAAATATATAAATTAATACACAGTAAATACCAAAAAAATATTGAACAAATAGGTCGAACACTTGAAGAAAGGTACAATTAATTTTTAGACTGATGAATGTATGATAATAAAATAGATGCAAAATTTACAAATTGTACTCGTATTTTATTATTAGTCACGATTTTAAAAAAATTTGAAAAAATAAATACTAAAAATAACGAAAAATCGTTCATTTATATATATATATATACACATGTGTGTATGTGTGTGTGTATCAAAAATAAAAAATTACAAAATAGTAAAAATAATTTTAAATATGTTGATAAATGAAAAATTAAATGATACCTCTAATAAAAAATATACTAAAAATAACAACAAATATAACCACCTGATCATCAATTCAAACGACAATACATCAAGTAATATCATTTTAAAATTATTTTGAAATATTAAACGTTGAGAAACCTTAAATATATTTAAAGATAGCACAAGTATTGAAACTTATATAACTAAACAGAATATAAAATATACCACCAGCCCCAAGAAAAACTGTGATAGTATTACAGCGAAATTGATTTTTTCTCTGTATTGAATACTCGATTTATCATACAGTGGTTTGGTGTCACAAAATTTTAATCATTTATTTCATAAATCACAATTTTTTTCTTATCAAAAATGTACACTATCTGATTGCTGATTATGTATATTTAGATGACAATGACATTATACTCAGAGCGCTAAAGTATTAAGCTGGTAGAAAAATAACTATATTTTTTGTTTGATTTCTTACGGTTAGTTACTTAGATTTTAATGCGTTTCGATAGCTAAGGTGATTGGCGCCCGAAGGTCATTAGCGTGTGAATTCTAACCTTAATTATTTTCAATGAAAGTATCATTTCATAGTGTTTATATTAATAGCATTTCAAAGTGCATTTTTCGGTCTGTATTTTGGTAATATCGACTTTGGTTTTATTATTAATTTTGCTTCAAATTGGGCTATTGAATTAAAGATGGAAAAGAAGCACATAAGAGCATTTTTTGTATGAATTCAAAACTAGTGGTAAAGCAGCAGAAACTTCTCGTAAACTAAACGATGCTTTTGATGTGGGTACTAATAAGGGACATACGATGCAATGGTAGTTCTAAAAATGATGTGCTGAGGATGAGAGCCTTGAAGATTAAGAAGGTCTCGGGCTTCTTTCTTCAGTTTATTACGGCCAACTGAAGGCGTTAATTGAATCAGAACCATACACAACGATTCCAAAGCCTTCACAAAAGTTAGGTGTTAGTTATCCAACAGTTCTAGACCATTTAAAACAACGAAAAATGTAAATAAATTTAAAACTCATAAACCGCAATTATTTTTCTACCAACCTCAAACGGTTTCAAAATAGGTGATAAAGCAGAAGAAACTGTTTGTAAACTAAACGATACTTCTGGTGTGGGTACAGTTAAGGAACGTACGGTGAAATGGTGGTTACAAAAATGTCATGCTAGGGACGAGAGCTTTGAAGATGAAGTAGGTCATGGGCATCGTTCTTCAGTTCATAACGACCAACTGAAGGCGTTAGTTTAATCAGAACCACGCACAACATTTCAAGAGTTTGCACAAAAGTTAGACGTGAATCATCCAACAGTTATAGAGCACTTAAAACAGCTAGGAAAATCAAAAAGCGAAAAATGTGTATGAATTTAAAGATCATAAACAGAAATTATTTTTTTATCAACCTGATATTTAAAAATGATGGCGTATTCCAATCAAAATTTCTATAAGAAAAAACTAAAGATAATCAATAGTCAATTATTGAATATTTTCGATGAGAAATATTTTTTACTTTATACTGTAAATATATATATATATATAAGATTAAAATTTTTTGCATTAAAAATTAATTATTAAAGTACAATTATTAGTTTATTAATGTATAATCCATGCAACATCATATCATTCAAGTAAAAAGTGATAAGTGCAAAACTATAAATTATTAAAATTTAATATTAACACCGCCTCATTTTGCATTTTTTTCTTATGCAATACCGATTAATCATGTTCGTGTTTAACAACAGTTTTACCCGTATAATTTTAGACGCACAATTTTAAACAAACTGTCCGTTTTCCACAACACTCACATGTTTGTCTACTCTCGTGCCTTGTACCTCCATTCATGATCATTAATATTAATTACTAAAGTTGTTCTGCTATTTATATTATAATAAAATACAACATTTGTGTACTGCCGATCGCAACAGTATTAATGAAAACAATAGCACGTTAAATTTTGTTGACAGCTCAAAAAATTACGACGATCAAACGAAAATAACTTTAATAAAAATAGATTTTGATTATTTCAGTTTTTTCCATGATAGATCTACACACGTTTATATTTTCTCTTGCGGTGAAAAATGTTGGTAAACTCGAGAGTATATGACTTGCTTAACTCCTTAGTTGTATAACAATATATTCTGATAGATTTCAAATGGATTGTTCATTCCCGACTGAACTCGTTAATGTGACGTTGGTAAAAAAATAATTGCGGTTTATGACCTTCAAATTCATATCCATTTTTCTCTTTTTTGAATTTCCTAGCTGTTTTAAGTGGTCCAAAACTATTGAATGACTAACTCCTAACTTTTGTCCAAGCTTTCTAATTGTTGTACGTAGTTCTGATTCAACTAACGCCTTCAGCTGGTCATTATAAACTGAAGAAGGATGCCCGCGACCTTTTTAATGTTCAAGACTCTCGTTTTCAGCATGAACTTTTTGGAACCACCATTGCATCGTACATTCCTTAATAGTACCCACACCAAAAGCATCGTTTTCATCCTTAGTTTAATAGTCCAATTTGAATCAAAATTAATAATAAAACCAAAGTCGATCTTACCAAAATGAAGATCGAACAATGCACTTTGAAATAATATTAACATGAACACGAAGAAATGATCTTTAATTGAAAAATTATAAGGTTAAAATTCAGAAAAAAAAACGAAATATTTTTCCTACCTACCTAATACATACTATCATGTCATTTTAAAAGTACTGTATTTTTATAACTGGTTATATACATGTTTACTATATAACATAATTAAATTAATTATTTAAAATCACAAATTAGAGGTAAATTTATGCAAAATATATGATTTAACTGACATATGCAAGTACACATATACAGAACATTTATGTAATACATAAACTATGTGGTATAGTCAAATCACTTTTAAAAAAAATTAGTAATAAAAAATTGCTTAACGAATGATAAGTAGCAGATATTAGATTCATATCTTTTATTATGTACTGTATATCGATTTTGATATTTATAGACTTAGATGTCGTTCAAATTGTAAGGCTGTATAATATAAACAGTCACGTAGAATCGACAGTATGAGGTAATTGAATAACAACAAACCAACAATGATTGTAATTCGTTTAACACTACAACTACCACACCAGTCAAAATGACTGGCTTTATAATTTTATTTTAAAATTCCTACTTCATGTTACATTTTTTTTCGCAACGTTGTCATCACTTTTGCAGCGATAACTAAGGAAAT
>CM068317.1:23152500-23410000 GCA_034766995.1 Acanthacorydalis orientalis
AATAAATCTTTAACTATTCATCAAAATTAAAAATCTATATCTATATTCCAATAGCATATCTTTACGACAGAAATATGTAACTGTTGCTGGTGCTGATAAAATTGTGAATTTACAAGGTTTGATTCAAATTGTTACTTTATATATATATATAAACATTATATATATAATGTAATAAACACAAGCAGATTAATTATTTGAGTAGCACGTGTTCGTGTCGCACAATAGTAATAAGAATAAAAATGAAACTGAGTGTGGTGGATGGTATTCGGCGTCGCGGTCTGAAAAGCTGAAAATTTAATAAGGTATCGCGTGTATCACAGCCACTGGTGTACATAAATTCTCTAAAAGTAATTTACTTGGTCGCGGGAGAGAGTTACGGGTGGACTACGTGACAGTTGCCAAGTGCGGCACCCGTGCGCGCCTTTCAATTGGAGCTCTAAGATAGATAGACAACTCCGCGCACTGTATTATAATTCGTTTTGTGAATTGGCGGACGCACGCACACACCCTCATTCACGCGAAGGCACACTCATGCACACACAAATACACACACATATATATATATATATATATATATAAATATACACACATATACATACACACACATATACACATAAATAAACACACATACACACAAATAAACAAACACATGTACACACAACAGACACACACACAACATTCATATAAAAACAGACCGGCGGTGCGATAGAATCGACGTCATCGACGGAAGACAAAATCGGTCGTAAGACTATCAAAATTAATTCCAATGTACTATTCAATTTGTATGAAAAGGACGAATTCATTAAAAGGGTGATCGACGCAAACAATGTGTTTAATGGGACGAAATTTTTCAATATTCATTCTTCAAAGATATACGATTTGAGTGAACAAAAAATGACTCCAGTCAATCCTTCGACGTTTTACCTGTTATTCAAAATCTATGTACAACGCCATCTTGTGAGAATTCGTACTCATTTCAGCAATCAAGTAGAGTACAAGAGTGTTCGCATATGTTTTTAATTTTTGAAAAATTAATTATTGTGTTTTTAACAATTTTTATACATATTTTTTGAGTCTTAAAATAGGTTACATTTTTCGTTCTAATGATTATGTACGGATAAAGAAATATCCGGTACTTTCAAGTTTGTTGATTATCTGTGAATTACAGATTATTTATTTTTATCGTATACTAAAACCTCTGTTTGCTTTGTTAATTGATACCAAAGAATTCCGATGGAAATCAAAATAATCTGTTATATACATAGTATTTCTGTAGAACTTATTTTGTTTCGTCTAAATAAATAATACATATAATGAAAACTGTGAAAATTGAGCTAAATTGAAAAGTATAATGATTAAAGTTTTAAAAAAATGATCTTTAATTCAGTCATCATTTCTTGACTGGGCTCGAATTTTTCCGAAGTTGCTGCGCGAGATAAAGGTGTATCTTCTTGGAGATCTTTAAAAATACTTTGACCTTTTTTTTAAATAACCATTTTTCTCAATGGAATTCTTCACTGATTTTGATTTTCAATCCAAACGCAAAGTAAGAATTCAATTTTTATCATAACAGAACTTCTTACTTTTATAATTTGCTTGAATTGCAAATACATGACAGTTTTAGTGAGTTCTCTTATTTGATTAGCATCCTGATTACAAAATGTTTTCACCGTAGTAGCAGAGGTAAATCATGATTTCTTTCAATATCAGTCACTTTTCTTCAGATTTAAAGCATCTTAAAATCTCTAATTGTAATAACAAATCAATTTGATTACCCTTTTCATTTCCATTAATTGTTACGATATGAATTAAAGAAACTTTACTAAATGCCAAAATGCAAAAAAAAATACCAGACTATTTTACACTAATAACTGTCATGAACTGATTTATATTGTATAATAAAATACACATTAAATGGGGAATCACAAAAAAAGTAAAAAATAAATGGGGAATTACCAAAAAAATGAAGAAATTCTCATAACGGCGCAAATCAAAACGACTCAAAGAGAGATTTTAGTGCATTTACGTAAGAGTTTTCTTACAAAAAAACCAAGTATATGTACTTTCAAAAAATAAATCAGAAAAAATAATAATATGAGATGAACCGACAAGCTTCTAGGGTTTTCTGCATTTGTGTCTCTACAAAATAAAGTGAAACTAGAAACAACTATAATGTGCACATACACTCCAGATATTTACTTTAGTTGTTATCACACATTAATAAAAATAATATACAAAACTTGGAAGATGACCACTGTAGTAGACGCCCAGAAAAACGTAACAACACTAGAAATCATCAATAAATTCACGATATGCTTTTAGAGGGTCACCGGTTGAAAGTGTGTGAAATTGTGCTATAGCTATAACTCAGAAAACGTACATTTCATATCTTAATAAAAAAAATTAGGTATGAAAAAGCTGTCGGAAAGATAGTTGCTGCGTTTTCTAACAATTAAATAAATCTAGTAAATTTAAGTCACAATGCTACCAAACAAAGAAAATTTCACTTCGAACGTGCGCATTCTGTGAACTACAATACATATTTTTTTAGTTTAGAAACCGATCCTGAAAATGCATGATTTTATAAAACCTCTTCTATTGGAGTACTTACTACAAAAAAAGTATGTTATTTTATATAAAATATTACTTTATTTTAACATGTAAATAAAGTTAATATCATTATTAAACACCTTACATTAAACACCTTAAAACACATTGTATTTAATGCAATTGTTAAATCAAAATTAATCATACAAACACTAACTAAAGCCAATGAAAAACACTACTAGTATGCGTGGTCTTCAATTCTTATCACAAAAATTGAAAGTATACGATAATGTAGTGTGTATATATATATATATATATATATATATATATATATATATAATAGATGCAAACAAATATAATAACCATAAATTATTACCTTTATTAATTGTCCTTAAAAAATCTCGATTTTAAAACATGTAAGAATGCGTACATTTCATAGTCATCTGCACGACACAGATTTGCACCACGTGGTTGATTGTAATCTATTTGTAAATTAAATATAAAATACGAAATAACATAATGCGATTAACTATACGTTATTAAACTGTCCTATCAATTTCTTGAGAACAGTATCTATTTTCGTTTCACGACACACACTAAAAATTAGTTTATTTTACACGGTAATTGTGTGAACACCGAACATCACCACAAGTATAAAACTGAACGTCTGATCGAAAATCAAATCCTACGTAACTTGCACCTATTAAAAATATATTACTTTGATCAAGTTGCATAAGGTGTATCATGTGAGATACAAACTATTCACAAATACAGAAACACAAGCTATCTTTATTTCTCTTTAAGGTAGAAAAGGATGGAAAGAATATTATATTTTATGTGTTATGAATCTTATATTCGGCATGATAATTAATCATAGGCTGTAATCATAACTCCAGTATTACATTTTTTGTGTGGTATTTTTTCTGTATATACTTTTATTTGATTTTCCCATAAATAAAGTCTTACACTAATATATTTTAATAAAAAATAAAGAATTTCAAATATAAATAGCATATGCATTTCAATAAAGACATTTGTGTTAAATATAATATTAATTTCCCTTTTTATTAAACTACATTAAATACTAAAAACGATAGAATTTTTTATTTGTATTTCATTCTATTCCTATAGAATGAATGCATTCAATGCATTTTTGACAATGTGAATATATATATATATATATATATATAAATAAATGTGTGTATATATATATATATATATATATATATATATGTATATGTATATATGTATATACACATATATGTGCATATAAGTTATAATCTCTATTGAACACGATAATGATTAAGTTTATATATTTTATTTTTGATTTTATTCGTTTTATGCTTTAATTTTACATATTTTTTTAAAAAAATATATAAAACTACTGCTGAAGGTTCCATTTTATATTTGAAAACCAACTAGATTATATAAAATAAGGTTGATTTTAGTCAAAATTGATCATTTGGTTGATCATTATCAGATCGCAAACTTCTCTAATTATCCTCGTATATTGTTTTGCTGGTATTAGTCTGGTCGAATAAAATTTATAATAATCTGGTATAGCTAATTTCCTAAATAGCTAAAATTCCTAGCTAATAGCTAACTTCCTAAATAGCTGTATACTGAATTTTAAATATATCCCAGACCTATTTATAAAATATAGATTTTAAAAAAGAAAATAGAATAAATAAAATTAACTAATTAATATCAAATATTACAAGTTCATTTTTTGGAGTCCTGTGCCACATTAAATCTAATATTTTTCTACACGAAATCATAAATGAATATGTTTAGAATATCAGATTTTCATCTAATTCGTTTTATTACAAATAATGATTAGTGAATATCAACAAAAATTATTAATAAATACGAATAAAAATTACTAATGTATCAGAATTAACTTACAACACATACGATTTGTGTCAGTAACATACTGAATATCTCTAATGATCATTGAACTTTGATCATTAGGTTTTAAAATAAAAAAATATTTTTCTAAGGTAATACAAAAAAAATAGTGTATTTTTTAAGATAGATTGCAATGAACATTTTCTTTGAACTAAAATATAAACTATATCTGGATGTTTTGTTGTCTTTGATTTTCTCAATATGCTGAAGAGATCAAATAAATATATAGCAAAGTTCTTTAATTTTTGATAGACTTTCATAAATTTTACTAGTGATCAACTATATTTCTGATCTAATAATTTGTTTTATTTTTTATTATATGATTAAATTTTATAAATATCCATAACAGTGTTTTATCATATAAAATTCTTTCTTCTACAGTTCATATTATATTTGCTATATATGATCTATTAAAGAATATCAGTTAAATTTCCTTCATACTCATTAATCATGTATCCGATGAAAATTTAATCATGTAGAGTAAATATAATATGAACTGTAGAAGAAGGAATTTTATATGAGAAAACACTGTTATACATATTTATAAAACTAATCATATAATAAAAGAAATGAAACGATTCATTAGATCTTTTTATAAAAAAGTCAAGACCTGCCATCGAGGATAAAAGTAAATATTACTATTTTAGTTTTGTATATACGAGTACTACACTTATATTCAATTTGGTTTCAAAAGAGAACCTGTTGTACAACATTAAAAAATCCAATATTCCAAGAGATTTCGTTTTACCGTTTAAATCGTTTAATATAAATAACTTTGCTTTCTTTCATTTTAAAATATACAAAATAAATTTACATTTTTACTGTCGAAATAAATCATCTGATATGACATATTTCTAATAACTTTTTTTTAGTTATACTGTTATTGACATTTTTAATTCATATTTCATTTAAAGAGTACAGAGAGTACTGAAAGAATAAATAAAATCAAAACTATCAAAAATATATATTCAAAATACTTATTTTTATTAAAATAGTACCAATTATGTTTATACAATATTTGTTAAATTTTACTTTTAAAATGTTCATAATAAAAATTTGTTAATAATTTTATTAACTACTTCCTTTATATAAAAAAAAAACATTCAGACATTATTTTATTACAAATTAATGTTTACTGTTGTGTACCTTCATTTAAAAATATAGATTATATTTTTAATACAAAAATCAATTTTATATGTTTCTGTTTATTGTGGAATCAAAATTATTTAATATAAACCTATTAAATATAAAACTATAAATGATTTTTTTCTTGTTAGTTAATCAGAAATTTATAATTTTAGGCGAATTGATAAGAGAGGTAAGTTATTTTGTTTCCCAATTTTTAAGTTTATCCTGATTATTCAATAATTTCATTCATTTTATAACTGATGATGAACTATTATACAACAATACAGATAATTACCATAAGTCAGAAAAAAACATTTTTAAAAGTACACAAAATTGAATAGTAAGTTTACCACTTAACGAAACAAACTTGGAAAACAATTATTACAATTAAAAATATAGCAATAAATAACGGTTTAATCCAAATATGTTAATAAATTTTTAGAAGATAGAAATAAAATAACAACTATAATCGCAACCAATGAAAATAAAAATGGATAAATTTTACTTGTATATATATATATATATATATATATATATATATATATATATATATATATATATTTATTTATTTATCTATCTATCTATCTATAGCCAATCAGAACACGAATAAAAGTGAGAGCACTGAACCGATTTTTAATTATATATATATATATATATATATATATATATATATATCATCTTCAGCCCCTGTTAATCCACTGCTGGATAAAGGCCTCTTCCATGATTTTCCATTTTGTTCGATTCAGTGCCTCTCTTTTCCACAGTTTTCCAAGAAAGTTTTTAATATCCTTATCCCATCTGTTCATTGGTCTCTTTCTGGGTCTTTTCATATTCCTTGGTTCCCAGTCAATAATTTCTCTTGTCCATCGGTTGTTTTCTCTTCTTGCGATATGTCCCGCCCATTTTCATTTCAGACTCTTTACTCTTCTTATTATATCTGTGACTCCTTTTTGTTCTCGTATCCATTCTATTCTCTTTCTATCTCTTCTTGTTATTCTCAACATGCATCGTTCCATACTTCGTTGTGTTGTTTGGAGTCTGAACTATTTTGGCGTTAAGCACCCATGCTTCGCTGCCGTAGGTAAGGACTGGTAGTATACACTGATCAAATACTTTTTTCTTTAAACAGAGTGGGATTGTTGATTTAAATATCGAGGCGTTTCGTCCAAAAGAGCTCCATCCCATTTTTATCCTCCTGTTTACTTCTTCAGTGAATGATCCATCTCTGTTGATAAGCTGGCCTAGATAGACATATTTCGTAACTTGTTCTATTTCCGTTCCTTTTATTTCAATTTTCTTCGGATATACAAACGCATTGAATAGTACTTTTGTCTTTGTATGATTCATGTTGAGGCCGATTTTTTGACTGGCATTGTTTAGTTCTTCATATATATATATATATATATATATATATATATATATATATATATATATATATATATATATATATATATAATTAAAAATCGGTACAGTGTTGTCACTTTTATTCGTGTTCTGATTGGCTAATAAAGAGATAAAAATAATGTAATCTATATATAAAAATGTGTCCATTTTAATTGGCATAGTAATTTTAAAAAAGTCTCAAACAAATGAAATTGAATCAATGAGTAAAGTAAAGTAAAAGTAACGAAATCTTTATTGATACGCAATTGGTTCTACATCCATGAATACATAGAGTGTGTCTAATGTATGGTTGGGTACTCGATTCCTTGGTATACCTTGGTGTTGATTCGAGTTTTTGGTCGTAATGTGTGTATTTGTTTTTTAGCGTTGTGTATTTGTTTCTGTCTGGTTTATGCCGCGAAAATTTCAAAATCGGGCAGATTCAATGAGAAATAAAACGTCCTTTTTATAAGACATAATAACTTAAATGTAGTTTATATATATATATATATATATATATATATATATGAAAGAATATATATATATATATATATATATATATATATATATATGAGAGGAAGACAGATTTAAATAAGTTAATGACAGAAAAAAATAATTAACTTAACTATTTCTTCATTTTTTTCAAAAAAATAATTTTGTTAACATAATTTTACATTTTTATAAACTAGAAAATATTTATTTACCTTCATAATTGAATTATAACTGAAACTGTAATTATTTTATTATAAAAACTTAGATACGCACACATACATTTATATGTATATATGTATATATATATATATATATATATATATATATATATATATGACGATACAATTTAAGCTTCTACATGAGAATAATAGAAAAATGGAAAAAATTCAAAAAAAACATGTTTTTTTATTTTAAAAATTTAGTTTAATTGTATTTTAGTAATGAATTGAACTAAAATACTAAATAAATAATAACTTGATTTTTTTAATTTTAGCCATTTTTTAATACTTTCATGTGGAAATAGTTTTGATTCAATGACATATATATATATAGAGAGAGAGAGAGAGAGAGGAAGAGAGGAAAATCGAGATTAAAATACAGATATAGAGATAGCATACACCTGTTCAATATATGCTTATATGAAACTATATAAAATTGTTCGAATTACAATCTTTCTATACTCCAATTTACAATTCAAAACATAAACTTATAAGGGAAATGTCGAAAGAGAGATCAAAGCGAACAAACATGACATGCCCAACACACATATACGCACATATATAGTTAAATAGATAGTGTGTGTGTACATACATAAGTTGTGTATGTATATATTTACAGAAAGCTTTCAATACATATTTGTGTGCAGCTCGAGGCAAATCGGAAATCCAATAGGTGAAATGATATTGTTTAGATCTTTTATGCATGAATGTATATATATATATATATATATATATGTATGTATATATATATATATATATTTATGTTCGTATATATATAATGCTGTCAACCGTTATTTTAGAAAATGTATGTTTTAGAAATTGTATATACATTCACGGTGTTTTTTTCTTTTTCGATTTCTATATTGGATGAGAGATTGATTTAAAATATAGTGCATCCGGTTCACTCAGTGGTACGAATAAATCAAAATAAATAATAGTGATTTATTGGTTTAACATTAATCTCTATATAAACATACAGATGCATTTAAAAATATGTGGAAGGAAACGGAAAATAATATATAATACAAAAAAAAATATTTTTCATGTTTCAATTAAATATTTATTTCAAATGAACTTTGCTTAATAGAACCATTTAAATATCTGTAATAATCTCTCAAAAGTTTCCTCTAATCACACTATAGTTACCTATATATAAAGTGTTATATTCATGAAATTTAATACTTATTATATACTTACTTTATTGAAAAGTATATATTAAGTTGGTGCAAAAATAATTGCGGTTTTTACGTGTCGAATGTAAAGACGCATATATCAGTTAAAAATTATATTTATGAATCAAAATAAAGACCATTCGCCTGCACACATTTCTCCCAACTGGAAACAAGTTTTTTTGTTCCTACAAGATAGAATACTGGAGTCCTGGAATAAACAATTTCATCGGTGAATTATACCCTCAATACGGAATAAATAAGTGCATTTTCCATGATTTTCTTTAATGAATCTCTACTATTATGTACTTATTTAAATATTTGAAAACAATTGTTGGTTATAATAAGAAGACCGAGAGATATATTAAGTGTACAAATTAATTCAGTTAATTAATTAGATGTACAAATTTCTTCGAGTTTCCCCATTATTAGAGAGCTTATTTTATTTCATCACAATTTATCTAAAAAAAGAAGTTCCCTCAACGATACATATTAATGACAACACATAAAATAATAATCAACGATACGTATTAAAGATCTAAATTAATGTAAATGATGTCCGAAAAGAAGCATATTAGATAGTGCATACTTTTTGTATTCCAGTTGAAAAAAAAAGCTGCCAAAGCCACAGGAATGATTTATTCAGTTTCGGAGGAAAGTGTTTGTGACTGCATTTTCGGATCTCTTTCGTTGTTTTAGTATTTTTTGGATTTTTTATGCATCACAACATCTTTTACCAAAGCTAAACAAATCATTTCCGCCGCTTCTTAACATTTCTTTCGACTGGAATACGAAACGTGTGCAAAAAAATGCTGCTTGTCGGACGCAATAGTGCTGACTACTGTTTGTGAAGTTACATCAACTGCTTTGCCAAGATATATAGTGTTCCCAAACGTTAAGGTTTTGTGCTTGAATCATAAAATGAAGAAAAAATATTTTAATTTTAAACAGACTTGTGATTAATTCAAGTTACAAGCACCGAATTATTTTTTCACATATATGCATATATATATATATATATATATATACACATATATATACATATATATATATATATGTAATATTTTATTTTTGTAATGATATTGAATGAAATTTATATTATTTGAATTCTGATATCAACAAAAATTGAAAAATGTACAAATAATAAAATTAATTAACATAATTCTAATAAAAACACTTATTAAAAATTATATATATTATTCTTTCTTAATATATTAGGTTGGTAGGACAATAATTGCGTTTTTTGTTTTTGAATTCTGTCCTTAATTTTTTTTAATTAAAGTGTCATTTCATCATGTTAATGTTAATAACATTTTAAAGTGCATTTTTTTGGTTTGTATTTTAGTAAAATTAGTTTTGGATTTATTATTAAGTTTGTTTCAAATTGAGCTATTGAAATAAAGATGGAAAACAAGCAAATAAGAGTAATTTTTGTATGAGTTCAAAACGGGTGGTAAATCAACAGAAACTGCTCGTTAACTAAACGATTCTTATGGTTTTCGTACTGTTAAGAAAAGTACGGTGCAATGGTGGGCCCAAAAATTTCATGCTAGGGACAAGGGCCTTGAAGATGAAAAGGTTTCTGATGACTTTCTTCAGTTCATAACGACCAGCAGAAGGCATTAGTTGGATTAAAATTATATACAGCAATTCGAGAGCTTGCACAAAAGTTAGGCGTTAGTCATCCGACAGTTTTGGACCACTTAAAACAGAAAAATCAAACGTATTAATTTGAAGGTCATTAACCGCAATTATTTTTCTACCAACCTAATAATTATACTAAAATCATGTCATTTAACATTGATGGTTGATATTTATTTCAATTACAGTCTAGAATAAAATATCTGCATTACATACAAATACACAAACAATATTATTTTATATACTTTTGAAATAGTTTAGAATCACAAATTTTATTTGATGAAGAAAAGAGACTGCAGTAAAATTTTATACAAATGTATATAAATTAGAGAGTACACACTCTCTATATAACTAACATGTCTGTATACTTTTACAAAAATTTAAAATCTGTAATATGAATTAAATATTTATATAATTATTTAAGATTTTCTTTAATTCGCAAGAAAATACATTGTATAAAAATCACACAGTTCATATGTCAATTATTAAAAGACTGTTTCTTAAATAAACCTATTCATTTTAAATTTTTGATTCCTATATCAAATATTAAAATATTTAATATTCCTATATCAAATATAAATAACCTCATAAAAATCTATATTTAAAACTGTCTTTTAAATCTTCTCAACATCAATAAATGTAGGTGAATGTTGTCTTGACTGTTTCCTTTCCCTCTCTCTCTCTCTATATATATATATATATATATATAAAGATTCATTTAAGATGATCAAATTTCCAAATGTCATTGACGTTGTCCATGATTCTGACACGAATATAAAACAACATTAAATATTTATGATTTCCATGTATAAATTTTGAATGGAAATGCGATTATATATATATATATATATATATATATATATATATATATATATATATATATATTAGTATAAATATGAGAAGGGAATCTTCTATGTCGTACAATAACTCATGAATATAAAATAATTTATTCCATAATCGGTATCGAAAACCTTCTCAATACACTTTTTACATTTTTAAATACATGTCATTGTAGCATAAAAGCTTTCACAAATCGAAAAATTATTGACAGTTAGAGCTAAAATTCAAAAGATATCGTAATTTATCAAAAAGTATATTTTTTTATTGATTCGACATCGGTTTATCCCGGAATTCATTTATAGTATTATATAATTTCCAATTTATTCTTGTCAAACAAAGATACAATTAAATAAATAGAGCTTTGAAAATAAGGAAAACAACATAAGATTATTTTCAATATTTTACATTTTGATCAAAACTGAAGAACATTAATCTCCCCTTTGCAACTTGTTTGTGATGGATTTCCAGGAATATTGTGTTATCTAACATTGTATTTTTTCTGTTTCATTTAATTTTTCAATTCAATCTTTATATAAAATGTTTTTCGATTACTTCCTTTCATGTTAAACAATTGAATAATAAATATGAAGAAAAGCTAAAATACAAAAGCGGGCACCTATACACATATGAATATATATATATATATATAATACCGAAGTAATATTTAAAACAAGGAGTTATAAACTTTTTATTTTTACTATCGTTGAAAGAAAATTAATGTTTATACACACAATCATTTTCTAAAGTAATCTATAAATAATTCAAGACAAATATTTTTAAAGCACTTTACATATTCTCTTTGTCGTTTCTGAATCTTGAGAAGATGCAATTATAACGAATATAAATCTAAAATAGTACAAAATAATTTCTTTAAGATAGTTTATTATTAAGAATGAACGAATAGAAAAATACAAATACACCCATTTGAACTAACCGCCTAAATATTAAGTTGGTAGAGAAAAATAATTGAGGTTTATACCTTCGAAATTATATAAATTTTCAACTTTTTTGATTTTTCTGGCTGTTTTAAATGGTGTTGAACTGTTGTATGGCTAACCCTTAATGTTTGTGCAATATTTCTAATTGTTGTGCGTGGTTCTGATTCAACTTTCGCTTTCAGTTGGTCGTTATTAATTGAAGGACACCCACAATCTACTTCGCCTTTAAGGCTCTCGTCCCCAGCAAAAAAAATTTTGAACCACCATTGCACCATATGTTCCTTAATAGTGACCACACTAAAAACATCGTTTAGTTTATGAACAGTTTCTGCGCCTGTACCAACCGTTTTGAACTCATACAAAAAATGCTCTTAGTTGCTTCTTTTCCATCTTTAATTCAATAGTCCAATTTGAAGCAAAATTAATAACAAAACCAAAGTGGATGTTATCAAAATACAGACCAAAAAATCCACTTTGAAATGATATTAACTTGAACACGATGAAATGACACTTTCAGTGAAAAAAAATAAGGTTAGAATTTAAAAATAAAAAAGCAAATATTTTCCTACCAACCTAATATTTAAATTGACACTAGACATTGTTTAAACAATACCTAACAACTAATATATATATATATATATATATATATATATATATATATATATATATATATATATACACACACATATATATACATATATATATATATATATATATATATATATATGTGTGTGTGTGTGTGTGTGTGTGTATGTGTATAAATTTACATTCAGTTGAAAATTAAAAACAAATATTGTTCGGAATAAATAATCTCGCCGAATTAAGAAAAACATTTAATATTATAAATCGTTTATGTTGCTATTTTATTACAAATCTGTAATAATGTTTATATGTGTAATATATCTCACTCTTCTCGTCACTTTCATCGACTCTTATGGATATTTTGTAACCGTTCGAAACAAAATACATTCCTCGTATTTTCTTATAAAACATTTGGTCGACACTGGCATTCGTCCAGATTTACACCAATCTCGAATCTATAGAAGTAACGCCGATATAAACTCAATCAAACTATGGATAAAAGTTGCCGTTTGTTTCGTCGGAGTTATCGTAGATGTTTATCGAAATCGTTACGTCGGACATACGCACATGAGAACGTATTTTTTCTTCCTTCGATACAATGAAACGCGGTCCTCCCGAACGCTAATGGGACGTAACGATGCTGGAAGACGGTGTGGCGCGACGTTCGATGGGCCAGTGCCCACATGCGTCTCTTCTTGTGCGTCGGTTCAAATCCAGCAGGATTACGTTGCGTTGGCTTGTGACCCACGGTCTTAATTTAATCTCGTCGCGATGTGGCTTATATTGACATGACAATACGTACGTGACTCTTTCGTTTTGCAATATACGCATGTCAAACTTTTATTATTGAATTAGTGACCTATAGGAAATCAATTACGCACAGCTTTTCTTTGTAAACATTCATATATAAGCACATATATGTATATATATATATATATATATATATATATGTATATGTATATATATATATATATATACATATACGTGAGTCGTTTGATAAGTTTGTTAAATTTCTATGATATGGCGCCACTATTCATTTGGTGACATCATGGCTATCAAGTGTTACTTTCCAAATTAGTATAGGCGAAATTTCAGTCAAAAACGACGCGTTATTCATGTTCTACAGATGTTTGAAATGAGCATTGTAGCAGTTGTCACAAAAATGGGAAAAAAACGAGTAAGACTTTTTGGGTCCATTCATCACCGTGGGTGAAACATGAATCTATCATTACACACCTGGTTTAAAGCAGCAATGAAAGCAGTAGATAACGACTGATGAAAATACGCCGAAGAAGGCGAAGACCGTTTTATCGGCTGGGAAGGTGATGGCCACTGTTTTTGGGATTCCTAAGGGATCATCGTGATAGATTACTTAACGAAGAGAAAAATGATAACAAGAGCATATTATGCAACATTATTGAACCGTTTAAAAGAAGAGCTGAAACAAAAATGGCCAAGAATGTCGCACAAAAAATGATCTTTCGTCGGGATAACCCGCCGTTCCACAAATCGACCATCGCAATTGTAAAATTGGATGAATAAGGTTTCAAATTGATTCATTATTCACCCTATTCTCCGGACTTGGCCCAGTGCTACTTCTTCCACTTCCCAAACTTGGGAAAACTTGGCTCAGTGGGAAGAAATTCTTGTCGAATGAGAATGTCATCGCCGCCATCAATGCGTACTTTGCAGACTCACTAGACCACTTATATAGCCCTCAATGGAGACTATGTTGAGTAATAAAATCGGTTTTTCCAAAAAGCGGCTTTTAACCAAACTTATCAAGCGACATTCATATATATACATATATATATATATATATATATATATATATATATATATATATTTATATATATATATATATATATATATATATATATATATATATATATATATATATATATAAGTAGAGGATGTTAAATACTTTAATATTGAAAATTACGTTTCTTATACATTGACCCAATTTTTATTCCACTATCTTTTAACGTACATCTTTAAAAAATTACAAATTATCCATTTTTTGATACTGGTTGTTTTCTTATCATTATTTTTATCGTAAAAAAGGTTGTTGCCATTTTAAATTTTCATATCTTACTTCCGGAAATGTATTCAGTTAGATATTTTCAGTTATTGAATAATTTTCATTTTTCCCAGATGTCATTATTTTAGAGGGACAACAATAATCAAGTCAAAATTAATGGAAGCAAAAGGCCATTGTTGGGTTCCTGTACCCTCAGGTACGACCAGAAACATCATGATTACAAACAAAAAGACGATCAATTACCTCTAATACATGAAAAAATAATAATAATTTTCAAGGATTTAATATTTCTACAAAAATCGAATCATTTCTCATATTTTTTATTTGATATTATTTTTAATAAATCTTATTTTTATATCGATTTAATACATACATACATACATGCATTCATATATATATATATATATATATATATATATATATATATATATATATATATTACTAAGACGGTAATGGGATAGAAAAATTACATCGAATTTTCAAGGGTTGTACTAACTGGAAAACACTGATATCAATAATATTATTAATCTGTATCACAAAAAATACCAAATTAGCTTTAACTTTTTATAACAATTAAAGATTAAATGATAGTTATCTACAACTACTTGAAGATGTCACATGTGCCAAATCTTGCCGAAGAATATAAGAAAAAAGAACTCGAATGATTTAAAAAGGCGAATAGCGTTAAAATATTTAAAAAATATATTCATTTTTTGACACAACTCAATTACTAATTACCTCATTTTTTTAATAGTATTTCGTATTATAAAGAAAGAAACATAATGCTTTATTTTCCATTAAATTTCAAAAATTAAAAACAAATAATCTAAATAGCAACAGTGATCAAATTTATTTTCTTAACAACCACAATTAAAAAATATTTTTCAATGACATATTTTTTCTTTTATAGTAATTATATGTATTATATATATATATATATATATATATATATATATATATATATATACATTTATATGTTATATATATTAAATTCTGGACACAATATTATTATCAATGTTATCTCTCAATATTTTTGAATAAATTTTGTGAAACTTATATAAAAACAATAATAAAGAAAATTATTCTATGTAAAACTCAAAGAGATTATTTTTTCGGTTTTCATACTCTGACTCATATATAGAATAAGATAATTTTTATATTGCATTCTAATATGTATGCAAATTTCTTTTACTTTCTATATTTCTCTCAAAACTTTCAGTAAAGAAAAGAGTAAAAAAACTTCAAAGTGGTCACATCTGGTTATAACGCGATGACCGTTGTCCTCGTGATAATATTAACGCTAGACTTCATAAACAATAGGTCAGTCACTGCTGTCACGTATGATACTCGAGAACGTCAAAAATGATCCTCTGTACGATGTCGACAGTGACGCCCGCGCACCGCCCCCGATTATTGTTCAACGTCGACTTGTTTTCGTATCAGAAGATAATAAAGTCTATTTTCGAACACTACAACGGTTCACAAGCGTCGCATAAACAGTTTATTCATCGCCTCATGAACAACACATGTGAAAAATGTGAAAAGCAAAATCAGTCAGTCGAACAAAGACAGATACTTACAACAGATATGTTTGTTCTGTGTAACATCGATGTCGTAGGAATATTTTATAGACATTTATTACTGTTATTACAAGGTTTGAAAGTTCGAATGGCCCTTGCCTCCGTTGGATAGAAATATCGTTTTATGGAGTCTGTATAAAAAAGAGATTAAGACTTCTTCAATACGTATCGTTCGTGTGTCACAAAACCTTTCATTTTTCTTGATTCCTCGACTTCTCTCTACCCTGAAGCACTGTTGTAATAGTTTTTAAACGCGAGTAATGGAGTTTCGGATCGTTTACGTCTGACGATGGATTCAATCAACGATCTGAACTCGTTATATTGTTATCAGAGAAATAATATTATTGTACGTTGAAAATCTTTCAGTTCAATAATTGAATAGATTTTAAGATTATTCAGAACTATTTAATATTTAGTTCAAAACTGTAATCATTCACGATTGAAGAATTATATTTACCTGCGAAATTGGTGTTTTTTTAAAAAGTTCAGTGACACTGCTTAACGTATAAACACATATTTATGACAAGTACATAAAAAAATAAACAAATAGACTCGTAACAATATAGATTTGTAATTCTAATCATATTAGCAAATAACAGTTTTCTATATATAAAATGGAAAAAAACGAGTTCCGTGCAGTGATAAAACATTTTTATCTGAAAAAAATGCATGATTGTCCAAATTAAACCCACGTTGGATAAAATTCATGAGAACTCGGCACCAACCTTAAAGAATGTTTGTTTCTGGATAAATGAATTTAAACGTGGCCGAACATGCATTGACGATTAAGCGTACTCTGGACACCCAGTC
This sequence comes from Acanthacorydalis orientalis, assembly GCA_034766995.1. NCBI lineage: Eukaryota > Metazoa > Arthropoda > Insecta > Megaloptera > Corydalidae > Acanthacorydalis > Acanthacorydalis orientalis. The sequence goes on from CM068317.1 coordinate 23,169,778, forward strand.
GAGGGCACCGTGACGGATATCGTTGAAAAAATCCAAGGTATCATTATGGAAGACCGCCGAATGAAAATGCGCGAGATTGCTGAAACTGTAGGCATCTCAACTGAACGAGTGCATAATATCTTTCAGGAAAATTGTACATGAAAAAGCTGTGTACGCGATGGGTGTCGCGTTTTTTGATTGTCAATCAAAAACTCACACGAAAAGACAATTCAACCCAGTGTTTGGCGATATTTAATCGCAACCCGCAGACCTTTTTTGTCGATTCGTCGCCGTGAATGAAATATGAATCCACTACTACACACCTGAGTCGAAGGAACAATGAAACAGTAGACAATGACTGGTGAAAGTGCCCCAAAGAAGGCGAAGATCGTTTTGTCGGTTGAGAAGATGTTGGCCATTTTTTTTGGGATTCTTAAGAAATCATCCTAATTAAATACTTAACGAAGAGAAAAGATAACAGGAACCTATTATGCAACATTATTGTACCATTTAAAGGAAGAGATGGAACAAAAACGGCCAAGATTGGCACACAAAAAAGTGCTCTTTCACTGGGATAACAAGCCGTCCCACAAATCGACCGTTGCAATAGCAAAATTGCACGAATTAGGCTACGAATTGATTCCTTATCCATCCTATTCTCCGAACTTGGCCCCGTGCGACTTCTTCCTCTTTCTAAACTTAAAAATTTAGCTCGGTGGGAAGAAATTCTCGTCAAATGAGGATGTCATTGCTGCCGTCAATGTGTATTTTCCAAACTTTGAGAAAAGCTACTTTCCCGATGGAATGAAAAAATTGGAAACTCGATGGTCCAAATTTATAACTCTCAATAAAGACTATGTTTAGAAATAAAATCGATTTTTTTTAAAAAAAGCTGTGTTTAACTTGTTTTTTACCATAATTATCAAATGACCATCGTAATTCAAAACATAATAATTCAATAAAATAGTCTTCTAATAATCCTTTCACTATAACTGTGTTCCATTTTGGCTGCATATCACCGATATCTAGTTTATTCCTCAATTCAGACTAAAAGATACGATATACAAAAATATAACAGATATACAGATATACCACAAAAATTTAAACGGACGATTAATTTCCAGGTACACGCGATATAAAGATAATAAACACATTAAATATTTAAGGCTACCGAACTAAATTTATGACACAGGTTAATTATGATAACTTACAATAATTAACATATACAATCTAATAACGTTTGTCTCATATATAAACATGAAATATCTTATCACGGAGATGACTAGTCATCCAATTATTATGATTTCGACATTTGAACGGTGACAGTTCTAATTATTCATTATGAACAAATACCCAAATGATTCATGAAGATCAACGCCGTCAAAAAAAATACAATAATGAAATAAGGGGTATAAAAACAGATAATTATAAATTTAATAGAAGATTTCAATATGATCTATAATTACAACTGTTCAAATTATTGTAAATACTGAAAAAAGTTAGTGCATTTTCTTGATTGTTACAGATTCTCGATTTTAATTCAATTGATTATCCAAAAATAAATATGAAACAAAAAAGTGTATGTAAAAAAAAATATTAAATATTGAGTAATTTATTGGGTTGGCCAATAAGTAATTGAGTTTTTTTTTCGAAGTAAATGAAAAGCGAGCTTTTTATGAGAAATAAAACCTTATTATACAATATATTGTCCATTTTATTCAGTTACCTTTAGTCATCCTTCAGGCAACTTCATGATTCTGCACTCAAAAAGTTTTTATCTTTTTAGGAAAAAAATATTTTCAAGAACGATTTAATATCCTCATCAGTGAAGTTTTTACTATTCAAGGCGTTTTGCAAAAAAACGAAACATATGGTAGTCTAATGGTGCCAGGTCTGGCGAATATGGTGGATATGGTAACACATTCCACCTAAGTTGCAACAATTTTTAACGAGTAACCAAACTTGTACGTGATACTTGTACGTTTCACCTTTGTGATTCACCAATTCTGGACGATTCTGTTTGATGGCATCATTTAAGTTGTTCATTTGACGACAGTACATGTTTGAATTAATGGTTTGGTTCTTTGGTAGCAGCTCAAAATACACAATACCGTTGAAATTCCACCAGAATAACAGCATAACATTCCTTTGGTGAATATCTGCTTGTGAAGTGTTTTGAACAAGTTCATCACACCTTCCCCACGATCTTTTTTGTTCAAGGTTAATGTAGACAATCCATTTTTCATCGCCTATTATCATACGTTTCAAAAATGGATCTATTTCTTCAAGAGAGAATCGCAGATGTCAATGCGCTTAGTGAGATGAATTTCTTTGAGCTCTTGTGATACCCAAATATCGATCGTACTAACGTATCTAAGTTATTTTAAATGGTTATCAACTTTGGATTTCGATATATTAAGATTCTTAGCAATCTTTTGTGTCATTAAACGCTGATTGGATTCGATCAATGCCTTTCTTTTGTCATCATTAACTTCGATTAAGCTTCCTGAGCGTGGTGCATCTTTAATATCAAAATCTCCAGGCCAAAATTTAACAAACCAATTCTGACACTGCCGTAGTTCGAAAGCATCTGCACATATCACATAAGTTTTTATGAGCTTGCATAGCGTTTTTTTTCCTTTTTGAAAGTAATATAGCTAAATATGACAAAAATGCTACTTTTGATTTTCTATTTTGACATCGTCGGCAAGCAAATAATAGTTTACGAAATTGTGCACTTTCTTTTTCTAAAACAAGCCTGAACTATCATCTGTCAAGTTACAAAATGAATTTACGGCTTAGAATGAAGTTAGTTACATTTCAAGACATGCATGTCCATCTATTAGAAAAAACGAAATTAGTTTTTGGCCAACCTAATAATAATTCTTTGAATAATTTTAAAAATAAAATTCAAAAGAAATAAGAGATCAATTTAATTTATTTTTTTATTAAAGAATTTTTTAATATTCCACGAGAGGCTCTATACTTTAGAACAGGCCAAAAATTGACAAAATATTCGTTTATGAACATAAAATTATTAAAAATCTAAGCGTGAAAGAAAATAACTGAAATTAAAAAAAATTTTATCTTTGGGGACGTTATTGCAATCTTCTCTTCGATTTTTGTCTGTTTGATTGATACCAATTTTAACACTCATGTGGTTTTCAGAGAGTTTATAATTCAGGCAATTAATACTTGCATTTTTATTCCTGGTTATCTTTATAGTGCTTTAAATTTATATTAAAATTAATGAATTCAACGAAAATACAAATAATAAAAATAACTATCGTTAATATTTTTTATAGATACAAATTATGTATATTTAATTCAAACAAGGTAATATATATATATATATATATATATATATATATATATATGGTTTCTTTTTCAGTTCAGTGCCGATATTAATTAAGCCTATTTAGATGGAAAAATGAACAAGTAGTATCCTGAGAATGGATGAAAGAAACCGTTTAATTAAACGTCGCCGTAAATAATTCGTTTTTTTCACATTCTCGTCTTCTCTTTCGCGGAGAATATAATTTATCAATTTATATTAATTTCCTAACAAGTTCCCTCCTATATACGCACGTAATTGCGTCGTCTGGAATCGCTTTCAGCAACAAATTGCTTGCGCGTCGTCATATAATCTTTTGCAAAATCTATATTAGAAGCTTAACGACGCAACAAATGTGTAAAACGGATAAAGAGAGCGAGAGAGTCGTGGACTGATACACAACCAGCGATTCCGTTCATAGCGCGCGAGTCAAGTGTGAAGAGGGAATCCGGAAAATCCGATGCGATACCAATATCAACGTTCCGCGTTTATGTTTGAGGTTCGATCAGAGATTCTCTTGCGGCCAGTCGTGCGGTCGGAGTATCGCGTGTTTGTGTAAAGACACTTCTCTGCCGGCGCAAAGGGGTCGCCCTGTCGTCGAACTCGAATTGAGGCTGTTTTTAATCCATGAGGTATCATAACTGGATTCGATTGATTTTTAAATGTCGTTAATTGTTTCAGAGATTAATGTAATTGAATCCGTTATTAACCTAAATTACTTAAATATTGCAATCGATAAGGTAATAAATCAAGTGAATCTGGTTATATACAAATTTGTTTAAATTTAATTTTTTGACTATTTTTATCGATTCAGAAAATTACATATAAAACCACTTCACTTACTTATTCTGAACGTGCAACTTAGATAAATTATCTAAACTAAATATATTTATCAGTAGTAGTATAATATAATCAATATTGCATTCGTAGTTACATTTTACAAAGTATATATTTATACTGGATATGCACTGATATATAATTTCGTACTATTAGCTTGGTAGGAAACTAATTACAGTTTTTGTTTTCTAAATTCTAACCTTAATTTCTTTCAATGATTATGTCATTTCATCGTCTTCATGTTAATGTCATTTTAAAGACCATTTTCGGCCTGTATTTTAGTTACATAAACTTTGGTTTTATCATTAATTTTGCTTCAAGTTGGGCTATTGATATAAGGATGGAAAAGAAGCAAATAAGACTTATTTTTTGTATGAGGTCAAAAAATGTGGTAAAGCAGCATAAACTGCTCGAAAACTAAACAATACTTTTGGTTTGAGTACTGTTAAGGAACGTACGGTGCAATGATGGTTCCAAAAATTTCATGCTGGGGACAAAAGCCTTGAAGATGAAGAAGGTCGCATCGAATTTCACGAATTTTATTTTTTAGATGAGTTCAAATCAAAAGTTCTTAATCTGTTGAATGATTTCTTAACAGGGGCGAGGAAAAAATACAGATGAACGTGAAATATCTATGATTACAATATGTTAATTATTTTTATAATAATGTATTGATTTATTTGTGAAACAACAGCAGGTGTAAGCATTAAGTTCAATTTTAGGAAGAACATAATGGCAAAAAGATAATAATCGCTGATTTAAATAAAATAAACAGCTAATTACTTTTGAATCAAAATACAATTAATCTTACAAAATTGTCGTTTATTAAATTATATTACTGATGGCAAATGACAATTTAAAAAATATATAAATAAAAATTAAAACATTTAAATTACGCCTATTTTCATGGAAATCAGAACTTCTTAAACGAGCGATTAAAAAATCATGCTCTTACTAAACTCCTACTACCGAATAGACAATAAAAGAGAATATCTTAGGTCTTTTAGTTTTTTCGTCAGAAAACATATGTCGACGATGGCGTAAATCGAATTTTCCGCATGTATTTCAACGTGACGACGATCGAGCATAACTTGACCGAACTTAAATTCAAATACACGCAGAATAATTTGTGTCAAGTCTGAAACAAGGTTTATGTTGTAGGCGAACTAAACACAAGGTGTGACAATAAAATTTATACATTTTTTTATTTTATCTGGTTATGTATTGTATTATAGATATTTTTTATAATAATGAAAACCCGCATTTCTCGTCACTTTGTCCGCAGAACAAAGTAACAAGAAATGCCAAGTGACGAGTATCTATGGTGACGAAAAATATTTGCTTTGACAGCTCATAAGTTTCAATTTTAATTTATTGTTTCGTTCCTAGGTGTTTTTTATGTTTAAATATATTATGTTGTAAAAATCAATAAACGGTTTTTTCTTTCTATGTTTCTTTCTATTTTACCGTCAATTTTGTCGGGATATATACTAGTATTTTTATATTGTATCATTAAATCAAAAATAGTTGTAGTAATTTATCCTACTCCATCTAAGGAGCGGTGAATAAAACCACCAATTTCATATAAGTACCTAGTTCCAACACTAATCTATCATACAAATATCACGTATGTATGATTATCAATAGAGCTGAAAATATTTATAGCTATGTAAAGGGAACGATTAGCAGTCCATGCAAAAATATAAAAAAAGCTTATTTAACTACAAAAATTTATAGAGAAACTATTATTAGAGTATTTTAGTAGTGTATAGGATCAAAATAGCATTTATAAAACTCGAAATAACAAGTATTAGGTGTATAAATTAATTTAGTGCCTTTTTTTATAGAAAATGAATTTTTACGAAAAAATGGAATACACTTCAATAGTCAAAATATCCCCCATTATTTTATATAACTTTGCTCCATCTTTATGGTAACTGATGAATCCCTTGTTGATAAAAAGCTGACAACTTCCAGTCTATGAACGAGTCGAGTTTTCCACTATTTTAGCATTTCTGCATGTTTTATACACCACAATATCTTCCTCCAAAGCGGAACAAATCATTTGTGTAGGTTTAGTAGCATTTTTTTTAATTGAAATACGAAAAGTATACAATGATACTTGTCGAACGCCATCGTATTCCCTACTATTTTGTGAGGTTATCCCAACTACTTAGCTAAGATATATAGTGTTTTTAAATGTTAATGTTGAAAATTTTACTTGAAAATCCTAAAGCGACAAGAAATTTTATTAATTTAAAACAAAATTATGATTGATTCAATGTAAGGGCCTCGAATTAGTTTTTATACCTAATATATAAAAGCTGCTCGTTTCATTGCATAGATATTATAGTCGATAGTCCTAATGAAACGTTAAAAAATTAAAAATAAAATACATTCTAAATTATGTTGTCTTTTATATCATATGTAATTAATATGAGAAGAATTTTGTCAAAAATTAGTTATATTTTGCAGACATAAGAACGATCATAAATAAAAAAAATGTGTGTGTGAGGTCACATACGGTTGAAGTGAAACTTTCGAGCTGTAAATACAGAATATTTTTTTAATATTTCTTTCCTGGTGAATTCTATTTTACCAGGAAACAATACTCTATTTATATATTTATTATAAATATAAATTTTATGCTAGGGGTTCTGTTAGAGCGACAATTTGAATTTGCTGCCGTGCAATACGTGCGTTGTATTTGTTACATGACTTTACTGAATAAATGCAGTGTCCGACAATGAGATTTGAATGTGACCTCATACATTCATTGTCTTTTCCCTAGCGATAAAGTCAAGATATGACACCGTTAAACAGCAAGATTGCTAATAATTCAAGTTAAAGTCTAGATAATAGGGATTTAATCCCAAGGCTCGACAACTCGCCTCAAGTTTACAGTGAAAATATCAATATCAGACAAAAACACAAAACGGTTAAAAAACCATTCATTGTCAGTCATTAATATACTTTCCGTTGGACACTACCTTTTTAAATTGTTCCCAGTGTAACATAACACACAGTTTAGTAGATTACAGATATTATCTCCACATAACTCTAACTATATTTAAGAGGTTTTGCATCATCATAATTTAAAAATGAAACAATTGGCTTATGATAGATTCACTATATAAAACTACATGCACTCGTGCACAGCACATTATTTTTCCCAGATTTGTAAACGAAAGCGCCACCTTTTACCGAGAAATTAGAAGATGCTCAAGATAAGATGATTCTGGCTATTTTCGAGGCTCCATGCCTCTAGGGACGACCCACAAACATTCAAGGCAACAGGATCATAAGAGGATCAAAACATCTTTGAATTCGTGCAAAAAAAAATCGTACACAGCGCACTACGCAATACTCCACTCTACTCCTATGCGTATCTATACTCCAGTTTCGTCGCAAAATTTTGTTTCACAACGCTTCGACTCGTACCTATCGTCCCCAAAGAAGTTTAACTTCAAAAATATAGAAAATCTATGGTTAAACATTTTACTTTCAATAAATGTGCTACATTTCAGAATGAACTTCAGTCTGGCATTCTGGAGTCCTTTTATATTTTCTCCTTTTACATCTACGTGGATCATGAGATTAAAACTAGAAACATACGACCAGTTCTAATTATTCCTCAAATGAATCTGTCACTGGATTAATTAACATAATGTACTTAACGTAATCAGATGTATTGTTATTATTATTACAGTGCATATTGTTATCAGTAAATTATCAATACTTGAATGAAATATTTATCAGTATTTTACCCTTCTACTTTATAATTTTGGATATTTTCTTAAAAAACATGGGTATATACTAGTATATATAGAAATATAAAAATAATTTTTTTTTGATCAACGGCTTCTACTTATTAATTTTTTTAATTTTTGAATATGGCTTATACGTACTAAATGATAAATTTATCAAAAAAATAACCTTATATGGTTATGTAATAAGAATTGTTTAAAAACCAGCGCAAATGGAAAACGATTAATATTTAAAACATATTTTTTTATATAATCAATTACTACTGTCAATAAATAAATGGTTTAGTGAAATTCTCATTTTTATAATTCTAAACTTAACAATATATTATTTTGATATATTATTTACTGAAACTGTATTTAAAAAAAATATATTATTAAATTATCGATATTCATAATAAAAAAAATTCCAGCAACAATTCCATTTTTGTTGAACCATTATAAAAAAGTGATATTTATTCTGTTTACTTGAAATAATATTAAAAAATAATATTTACAATTATATTTTACCGAGTTAAAAAAAAAAACAATAAGAATGTCACATCGAATATAAGTACTGTTTATGAAAAACAAATATTGTTTCAACGATATTCCAGGAACTTTATCGTCACACCTCGCACTAAGAACATCATTTACCAAACGACAGAATATCGTACAAAACATCCGGTCGACGCATGTTGTCAGCTGCTCAGCCACAAAACTTTATGTTAATTAAATGTTCGAAAGCAGTGCGTAACTTAAGTAGAAACTTGAAAGCACTATTCAAACACAACTTCCTTTTCTCGAGTTTTAGTATAGGAAAGGCAACATTTCAGTGTATGCATGAGTGTATATGTATGTACATATATATGAATGCATGTATATATATATATATGTGTGTGTGTGTGTGTGTGGGTTGTTTGATAAGCTTGGTAAATTTTTATGATATGGCGTCTCGTTCATTTGGTAACGTCACGACTATCAAATGTCACTTTTCAAACTAGCATAGGCAAAATTTCAGCTAGAAGCGACTTGTTGTTCACGTTCTACATTTGTTTGAAGTGAGAATTATAGCAGATGCCACAAAAATGGGAAAAAACGAACAAGATTTTTTGCGTCGATTCGTCACCTTGGATGAAACATGGATTCACCACTACACACCTGACTCGAAGAAGCAGTAAAATCAGTGGACGACTGGTGAGTGTTCCGAAGAAGACGAAGATCGTTTTGTCAGCTGGAAAGGTAATGGTCACTGTTCTTTTGGAATTACCAAGGAATCGTCCTGGTTGACACTACTTAACAAAGGGCCAAACAATAACAAAAGCCTTTTATCCAACATTAATAGACCATTTGAAAGAAGAACTGAAACGAAAACGCCCAAGACTGGCACACAAAAAAGTGCTCTTTCACCAGGACAACGCGAGGTCCCACGAATCGACCGTCGTAATGGCAAAATTGCACGAATCAGGCTTCGAATTGATTCCTCAACCACCGTATTCTTCGATCTTGCGACTTCTTCCTCTTCCCAAACTTGAAAATTTTGCACTGTGGGAAGAAATCTCATCGAATTAGGATATCATCGCCGTCGTTAATGCGTATTTTACAGACTCGCTTAACCAAATGTATAGCGCTTAATGGAGACTATGTTGAGAAATAAAATCGTTTTTTCCAAAAAACGGTATTTAACTTGCTTTTTTACTATACTTATCAAACGACCCTCGTATATATACATACACGTGTACGTACAATTTTACTTGTATGATCTTAAGCAGTAGCAATACATATGCGAACATACAATTTCCACCATTCCTTCATTCGTCGTTCTTAGATTGTCGGTTTTGGATACTATCTAATCATTATTATTATTATCAGCTAGCAAGAGATGTTTTAATAATATCGGTTCAAAATTAACAATTTAGTACGAGTGTATACGTCTGCGATGATCGATTACTCAATTTCGAGGAAATGTAATCTTAGCAGAAGATAAATACCAGAAGCGTTTCGATTGGCAACACTTGAGTTAAACGCAAATGAACTTGGAGGAGTTAATTTACCGTTTCATAAAGTTAGAAACGTACAATGTGGTTAAAGCTGATAAAATCACAAAATGTAAATGTACTCTGTACTTATTACAGTTAATTGAAAAGTTTGTAATTTGTTCTGTTTCTGTGTACCTGGATTTGAAGTTATTTTTCTTTTTTTTGAAGTCATTATTCTTTATTTTTCTTTCTTCAATATCTGTTTTATATTTCGACATCTTTAGTGTACGAATCTGAAGACATCGAAAGAGGAAACCGGTAATGGAAAAGAAACATAACTGTTAATTGAAAAGTGTTTAGTATATGAATAAGTTATGAAAAAATATTTCGTAATTCAGAAGTTCCATCCATTTAACATAAAAAAAAATAATATGGGTATTAATGTAGTGATATTCATAAACGAGATAACTTGTTCCGCATACAAAATTACCAAAAAAAAGTGAATGTTGTAAATAAGTCGTAGTTATTTTTAATTCACTTAAATTCATATAATTAAATCGAAACTAATTAAGATTCCGGTTCGGAGAGCGCTTGATCGTATCTCGTTAAAATCATCATTGAACGCAGACTCTTTCGCGTTATTCTTACAGAGTTCTCAAACGCTCATTTCTGCAAACGCGTTCTGCATTCTAATTAACCAACACTGGACATAAATGATGATTAATTTCAAACAATGGTCCAAGTGAATATTCGCTCGTCTTTTATACCCCCTTTCTTGGAAATGCATTCCATGTCTCTTTCAGCTCCACGCTTTAGAGAAATAATAAGTATATACATAAATAAAAATTAATCGTTTTCACATAATTAAAAAAATATAAATTGGAATAGTTAACAAATTCAGTTATATTTGAATTTTTCTTGAATCCAATATCGTATTTTTTATGATAATCATACAAACACACACACATATATCTATCTATCTATCTTTCTAATATATATATATATATATATATATATATATATATATATATATATATATATATACTCGTATATACGCGAGGATCGTTTAATACATATATTAAAAAAATAAGTTAAACACCGTTTTTTTTTGGAAAAAATCGATTTTATTTTTCAACATAGTCTCTATTGGGGGCTTTACACTATACACAAGCCAAATTTTCAAGTTTAGGAAGAAGTAGAGAATAAGAACCAATTCGAAGCCTAATTTGTGCAATTTTACCATTGCGACGTTCGATTTGTAACACGGTTGATTGTTCTGGTGAAAAAACACTTTTTTGTGCGTTAATCTTGATCGTTTTTGTTTCAGCTTTTTTTCAAACAGTCCAATAATGTTGCATAATAAGCTCCTGTTATCGTTTTACCCTTCGTTAAGTTGTCGATCATGATTCCTTGTGAATCTTCGAAAAACAGTGAACACACCTTCCTAATTAACAAAACGGTCTTTACCTTCTTCGGCACACTTTTACCAGTCCTCGTACTCTGCTTTGACTGCTACTTCGGCTCAGGTGTGTAGTAATGGATCCATATTTCATGCACAGTGATGAATCGACGCAAAAAGGCCTGCTCGTTCTTTCCATTTTCGCTGAAACTGTTACAATGCTCGTTTCAAACATCTGTAGAACGTCAACAACGCGTCAATTCTGGTTGAAATTTCGTCTATGCTAGTTTTAAAAGTGACACTTAATAGCCGTGACGTTACCAAATGGATGGTGGTGCCATCTTATAGAAATTTACCAAACTTATAAAACGATACTCGTATGTGTGTGTGTGTGTGTATATATATATATACATATACATATATATATATATATATATAAATATATATATATATATATATAAATACATATATATATATATATATATATATATATATATATAATTATAATAAATACACTTTTGAATGTATACTTTATATATGGGATGGTTTGTGTGAAATTTAATTAATATTCCCCGTATTGTTTGAGAGAAATTAATTAAAATTCATTGACAGTTGGCGTATTTCATAGATCACGAGTTTTTAAGCCATAAAAATATAACACTAGAGATAGGTGATAACGATCTTATTTTAGATTTTTATATTTTGATAATAATATTCATTCTCCAGTTCAACTCTCTCTTCCTCCAAATTCAATTCTCAAATTCATCAACTCTTTCTATCTACTTTCATTTAACTCATTTTTCCCTGATGATATTTGGGAAAGCTGTGTATTTATAAATCATAACAAAAAAATTTTTATAGAGTCATCACTTTTAACATTCTGAAAAATATTTTGGATATTCCAATTAACGAAATTAAATATTCGGTTTTCATAAATATACCACATATTTACGTTACAATAACAGTTCTGATGCTGCAGTTAAATTTACTTTTTCAAATGAATTAAATGAATTTGGTGTGATTTATGGGGTGAAAAAAGAATTCACTTGAGAGAGAAAAAAATATATTTACATTTTTTTGTATTTAAATAGAACTTATTATTTTTTATCGATAAATAATGGAATTTTAGTTTAAACAAATGTTTAGTTAAATTAAAATCAAGACAGTCCCACTATAAAATATATTGTAATAATAATCTATAATTAATATGAATTTTACCAACGTCATATATTATTTTTGCAGATATTATTAGATTTATTGACTGTAACTAGGTATTTCTCTAAACAAAATTTATATAAAAATATTTTGTGAACACTGTAATATTTCAGCTTGTAAATTATCAACTAGTTAATAACAAATAAGTTCTATCATTGGTTACATCAGAAAAATTAAAATAACATACTGTATTAAATTGAAATATACATCCTGTCACTTTTTTTATAAACTGATATTGTTACCCATTCCAAGAACATCATTTGAAAGTTTCTTCTTGAAAATACAACTGTATATGTAAACTATTACGTAAAATTTCTGAAATGCTTAGCAAAAATTACAAAAATTATCTAAAAAACCCACATTATCAAAAACAAAGTAGTTAGTTGCTTTTACATGACAATGATCCGGCATACCAAGACATCATGATCTTCGAGATTTTGATCTACAAAGATATCACAATGGTTAATCTCCTCTTTTAGTTGATTTATCAGCTTGTATTTATTCTCTAAACTAAAATATAAAATAAGAAAAATGCGAAATTTGATGATACTGAAGACATATCGAAAGTGACACAAAAAAACATTCCGAAGTCTATCCCTAAAAATGACTTTCAACACTCTTCAATTTTTTTATGATTATTATAGGAAACATACTACTGCAAAGTTGAATATATTTCAAATAAAAATTTAATTAAATAATAATTACTTGAAGATAAACACGTATTCAAAGCAGTTCAGAAAATTTTGCGGCACACTATATAACAAATAATATAAAACTATGAATATTTCAACAACCTAATATATATATATATATATATATATATATATATATATATATATATATATAACTACTATAACAAATCTGAACGAATGACACATTAATCAAGAACTCAACGTAGTGCATACTTGACAACGACAATTTCATATTTATACAACTTCTAAAAAAGCGTCTAACTAAAATATCTACTCAAAATAGCACAGGGTAATTTGTACTATTTGAATCCCTCATCACAATTCTAATTAAAATTCGCAACAGAGTACTAGAAATAGTTTCCACCAACTTGACGCGTATTTGGACATGTTCAACCGCCGTTTCATTGAACAGTTAATATGTAAAGTGGCACTGCTCGACTGAAAATGAAACTAGAAAACTAAAAACTACTAACGTTTCTGTACTTATTCGTATATACATATATATATATATACATATATATATATATAGAGAGAGAGAGAGAGATGTCTGTTAATAATTGCAAAGTCGCTGCAATTTATTCTCGGTACTTTTTTTCTTCATCGACGTATCATGTCAAGCATACTTTATTGTGATCGACGATAGCATTAACAACTTACAGAAAAAACGTCTCGTATTCTCCAAATGCTTTGACTTTTGATCAAGACGAATAACATATCTATCAGATTCCCTATATAACCTCTAGAAATATATTCTCAGTTATACTTCCAATTGAAAAAAACTAATATAAATTTAAATTAAAGATACTTGGTATAACCGCACGAATATATATATATATATATATATATATATATATATATATATATAATACCCATATGTCGTAGATTTATAGACTATGAAAGATTTTTCAACTCTATTACCACATCATCGATCATATCTGCATTGAAGAACCACGGAATAGAAGACATGTACATCGAGTTGCTAAATAACATCTACAAGAATGTAACATTGACGGTGAAGCTACAGAAATAAACAAAAAAGATAATATCGAGAAAGATGACAGGAAGATGCAATTTCGACGAATTCATTTACTGCAGCCTTAGAATAAGTATTTAAATAGGCTTGACTGGGAGGACAAAGGGATCGAAATAAAAGGCGATATATTTAGTCATCTCTGGTTTGTTAATATCATTTTCTTGGCAAGTACTCCGGAAGAGCTCCAAAAGGAGGATAGGATAATTGTATAATACTATTCAAAAAATTGGTCTGATCATGAACCACGCAAAAACAAGTGTTGTTCAATACGTCTGTCTGCCAAAAAAAAAATGAAATAAAGAAACAGAAATAGAAGAAATTGTTTACGAAATATTTTTATCTAAGCCAGTTATCAACAAAGATAAATCAATTATTGTAGAAATAAACAGGAGAATAAAAATGGGATGAAGCTTATTTGGATAAAATGCCTTAATATTTAAGTCAACAACTACATTCTGTTCGAAGAAAAAATTATTTGATCAATATATATTCACAGTCCTTACCTACGGCAGTGAAACGGATGCTTGACACGAAAATCATACAAAGACACCAAACAACAGAGAGAAGTATGGAACGATGCATGCTAGGAATAACAAGAAGAGATAGGAAAAGAATAGAATGGATACGAAAACAGCCAGAAATCATAGATGTAATAAGAAGAGTAAGGAATCTGAAATAAAGATAGGCAGGACATGTTGGAAGAAGAGAAGACTACCGATAGACAACAGAAATTATTAACTGGGAACCAAGGCATATAAAAAGATCAATAAAGAGTACAATAAACAGGCTGGATAAGGAAATTAAAATGTTCATTGGAAAAGAGTGGAAAAGAGAGCCATTCAATCATACAACATAGAAAATCATGGAAGAGCTCTTTATCCAGCAGTGAATTGATGTTGAATATATATATATACATATACATATATATATATATATATATATATATATATATATATATATACGAGGTTTAGAAATTTACTTCCAGGAATAGTACAATGAAAAGGAACACAATTTAAGAAATTAAAATATTTAATATTTATTCACAGTAATCTTCATTTACTTTCATACACTTATTATTGAAATATAGAAGAAAGAAGCTAACTGCGTTTTCAATCTTCTTCGGTCTTTTTAAATATTCAAATTTCTATTTTCTATGATTATTTTAAACACCTGTGCTATCTTCAGCTTGTATTTGTTAATTTATTTTCTTTAACTTTACAAACCTATTCTGAAAATAATAAACTTGCCTATACTAGTCATATAAGATAGAAACTCGAGTTATCGAAAAGAACGAAAACAATCAGAATAATACAAGTTTATATCTAATAAAACATGAGAATTATCTTACTAAAAATAACACAATTCTTCTTCCAATGTCATTAAAATATATCACTATTGAAATACCTCTCGAAATGCCTCACATAACATTTTTACATTAAAAAAATATTATATTTAGTATTAAAAAAGAAGCGTTCCAAAATATATGCAGTAACTGGTGTAACAAATATTTACATATATAAATAAATATTTAAATAAGTGTAATCGTATGTTTACATGTATATATATATATATATATATATACATATATATTTGTGTGTGTATGTACTTATGTATATTGCTATGATTTGGTTGACAGCGGAAATAATTGTGTTCTACAGGTCGGTCCGGTCATGTAATAACATTTATACTGTGATTATGACTGCGAGTATAAATTGTGGACTCGAGCGAACTGAAGCTTAAGCTGAACCGTCAAACATTCCAGTTGGCACATCACGATGAATGACGTTCTTTGCAGTGAGATGGTACGGCGATACTTTCACGGTCAGCGCGTTTGAGACTCTAATCGGATATTATATATATATATATATATATATATATATATATATATATATATATATATATATATATATATGTATGTAATGAGCATAAGCAATCACCATGCTTACAGAAATCAAATCGATGAAGAATTTGCCAGAGGATATTGCGGTTCATATTAAACGTATTGTTGAACAAGTGTTTTTTTGTTTAAAATTTTCATATAAATTAGTTACATTTTTTGTTTTATTAGGTACAAAACAAATTTTCATTATATTTATTAATTTGGAAAACATATTATTGAAATTTAAATGTGATGCACGAACTGTTTCTTTCATATAAAGCAAGGCTCGTGCCAAAAATATTTTTACAATAAGGTGACATATCTTAAAAACAGCATATTGCATCACCCACAATTTCATATGAAGTAATTTTCATTAATACCCTTAAACAGATTAGAATAACTGTTTATGTGATTATGAAGATATGAATGCTAGACATGGAAGGATTGTGTCTCTTAGTAAATATAAATAATACTACCTGTTGCTGCCCATGATGCACTCAAATCTCTCGTATCCCAATTAAACACTATCTTAATCAAATAGCGTTTCCATTATTATAATTTGTGATATTTGCTTTTATATAATGTACCAAAACTATTTTTATACCATTTAAATCAATAATTTTTGCAACAATAGAAAATAAACAAATTACCCATTAGTTACAGTACAGTTTTCATATTATGGCTAAATTCACTTTCAGAAATGAATTATTCTCACTCCAGAAATCGCCATTTTTGTTCTGATCAAAAGTGTTCAATAAGTGATTATTGATTATTTTTCACTGTTTCTTATTCGTATTTTTGTAAAGATCCCATATTTCTGACTGAATTATAGATTCTAATTAGTGTAAACAATTTCATATTGAGATGCATAAGAAGTATGAGCAGATTATAAATAAAAATTCATATTATTTATACTAAGAAATATGACTTATCATGTGTTATATTTACATACATATATATATATATATATACTATGCTCACATATACACACACATATATAAGCGGGTCGTTTGATAAGTTTGGAAAATTTCTATAATATGGTGCCACCATTCATTTGGTAACGTCGCGGCTAGCAAGTGTCACTTTAAAACTAGCATAAGTGAAATTTCGGCCAGAAGCAACATGTTGTTCACATTCTACAGATGTTTCAGTGAGCATTGTAGCAGTTGCCGCCAAAAATAGAAAAAAAACGAGCAAGCCTTTTTACATTGATTCGTCGCCGTAGATGAAACATTGATCCACCTCTACATACTTGAGTTGAAGCAGCATTCAAAGTACTGGACAACGATTGGCGAAAGTACGTCGAAGAAGGCGAAGACCGTTTTGTCGACTGGGTAGGTAATGGCCTCTGTTTTTTGGAAGTCATCCTGATTGACTACTTAACGAAGAGAAAAAAGATAACAGGAGTCTTTATGCAACATTATTGGTCCGTTTGAAAGAAGAACTTAAACTTAAACCAATGCTTTATTCCCAAGAAAAAAAAACCGTAACACAAATCGACCGTTTCTATGGCAAAATTGCACGAATTAGGCTTCGAATTGAGTCCTCATTCACTTTATTCTCCGGACTTGGCCCCATGCGACTTCCTCATCCCAAACTTGACGGTCGCTAATGACCTTAGCTGCGGAAGCTCCCTAAAACCACAATAACCAACCCAATAACCAGCAAACTTGAAAATTTGGCTTGGTGGGACAAAATTCTCGTTGAATGAGGATGACATAGCAGCCGTCAGGGTGTATTTTGCAGACTCGCTTGACCAAGTGTATAACCCTCAATGGAGATTATGTTAAGAAATAAAATCGTTTTTTTCCACGAAAACAGTGTTTAACTTACTTTTTTACCATACTCATCAAACGACCCTTGTGTATACATAAATATATATATATATATTTATATACAACACATTTGTAAGTATTACTGTATATTACTTATTTCTAAACTGATTGAAACCGTTGACACTTGCCGAAATACTTTCAAAATTACTTTAATACACTTACAGTATCAGCGAAATGAATGAGACGAAAAGCGTGAACAAAGAAAATCTCAATTCTTAGGGCACTCGTTCAGCCATACGGAAAACGAATTCCGCTTTTCACTTTTATTTAACTAGCCGAGTGGTTCATGCCTACCGGGAACATTTTTGTAGAGAAATGATTTATATGTATATATATATATTGTATATATATATATATATATATATATATATATATGTTATATTATTTCCTCAGAGACAATCCGAATAAATATTTACTTTAAAAATATTTATGTATCAATATGTATGTATACATTCGAGTTACTTATTAATAATGAGTTTCTGAGAAAGATTTTTTCGTTCTTTTCCTTCTCTATTTATAATGAAACGATTTCAAATTAAATTTGATGTTAAATATTTGAAACGACTGTAAACTTTCAACTGAATTATTTGTAATAACATTATTGGACATTTCATGAGATTTTCTTCTATCTGTATCTGTTCAAATGATTGTCTCCTTTTTTATAAACTGTACATGAGTAGATTTTTATTCACAAGTTTACTTTTTAATAATGAATCAAAATTACAAACACAGCTATAAACGAAAGGTTTTCATAGAACTGAAGCTTTTATATAAAAATGCTTTCAAATAAATATTGAAATACTTAAAGAAGTTGCATGGAAGACAATATTGAAGATATTTTTAATGGAATTTAGTACTGATGAATTTATATTCTGTTTTTATTTCTTTTGTTTTTCTTAAAATGTACATTTATAACAGAGTTGACATAATTAAAGACATTTATTAATATTAATGATATCATATAATGATATCATATATCCTTCCCGTTAAAAGTGAAAAACTAAATTGAATTTTATTTTTTTATGTAAGTAGAGAAAATATTAAAGTAAAAATTGTGTCTATATAAGATATTTATTATGAGCATACTAATAATATAGAATAACGATTAAACCTTATATACATACATATATGTATATATATATATGTACCCGTCAGTCTATTTGCGCGGTACTTTTACGAGTAATATGCGGTTTTTTATACCCGGTAATTAATCTCTTCGTTTACGCAGACTTTTTGTCCGTGATATCAATTTACGCGTACTCATTTTACGCGGTCAGAAAATATATTTTTCTATAATCTATAATTCTATTTTCTATAATCTATAATCTTTAATAAATTTACTGTATATCAATGAGACCCAAATTCTTACTGTATTATATCGAACGTTCGAAGTGAAACATCATTAGCACTCAAAGATAACAAAATTAAGCAAGTAGACACAAATAACCAATATTATGTTTTTTCTTTAATATTTTTTTCATACTGGCGGACTCTGTTTACCCGGTTTTCTTCTGCATAAAAAAAAACCGCATGGAACGAGTAATCCATACAAATCCTAGGGTCTGGTGTGTATATATATATATATTAAGAGCACAAATTAATCGTGTGCCATTTTTATAAAAAATGAACGTTAATGGAAAAATGGAATACATTTCAATTCTTAAAATATCCCCTATTATTTTGTGTCCAAGCAACTGTCGGATATAGGAACATGCAATCAGTATTGGCACAGACCCTTATCTATAATGATGATGTAGTTCTGATAGCAGAATCGGAAGAAGCATTGTACCGAATGGTCATAGAGTGGAACGAGGAGCTTAAAATAAAAGAAATGGAAATTAATACAAATGAGAGCAAAGTAACGAGATTAGGAAGAGATGAGAATCGAGACCTGCATATAACATGCACTAATCAGGCGTTAAAGGAGTTTGTGGAATACGACTACCTAGGAGTCAAAATTAGCAGGGATGAGAGGATCGATCAGAAAGTACTGATCAGGGTTAAGAAGGCCAATAGAATTTACTACCAGCTTAATCAAACAATGATAGGAAAGAAAGACGTAAAGAAGACCAAGTTACAGATGTATGTCAGTGTTCCTACCAACAATCTTATATGAAGCAGAGAGTTAGACTCGATAAGCATACAAAACGCATCATGGCAGCGGGAATGAAGTTTTTGAGAAGAGTAACAGGGAAAATAAGGAGAGACTACATAAGAAATGAGACGATTAGGGAAAGCTTGGAGGCACGGGCCATGTCAGTGTACGGGCCATGTTAGACCTTGTTGTTTGAAGAATTGTAGGGATAAAATAAGTTCTCTTATCAGATAACTTATTTTTCATGAATTTTGGAAGTTAACAAAGTTTAGTAAATAAAATTTGTTTTTAAACGCAATGGTGAATCGATCAATACCTAAGAAGATAAAAACAAGGAACCGTAAATCAAAATCAAGGCAATGTCAAGTTAAATATTATTTGACACATGAAAATGTATGTTGATTGGAAAAAAAATCTTTCTGGATACTTAGAACATTTCAGAAGGGCAATTAGCTCGTGCTCTTATATGACATGCTCCTGGAGCAGACTTTCGTGGAAGATCTGAAGGATCAAGACGAAAAACACCAGACTCTCTCATAGTTGCTGTCAAAGAGCGCATTCAACGCTTTTTTGCTTATATTAACCATTATACAAGATCTCATAATCCCAGTAGAAAATATTTAAGTCCAGGTCTACACATTAGAAATATGTTTAATCTCTACCTTGAAAAATGTAAAAATGTTACAAACATGTTAACGATTGGGTATACAAGAACATTTTTAAAAATCAGTTCAATTTACATTTTCATCATCCTAGGAAGGATACATGTAAAAAATGTGATAGTACATAATGTACTGATGAATTTACTTATTATGTATTTTATGATAATGAAAAAGTACCTGAATAAACGTTTATACAAAATACGTTATGTAAATTACTTATACTTATATTACATAACTGACTCATCAATTTACTTAAATTACTGTCTGATCGAACATCACTTCAGTAAAACACTTTAGACAAAATCAACATAAGTCCGTAGTTTTTATAAACTATTAATTTTAAAAGTGGCTTAAGTCACTTTACAGTAATGACAAATCGCGATTCATTAACAAAATTATTTATACTGAAAAAAATATAAGTAACCCAGATAACAAATATAAGTGAAATTTCTTCATACTAAGCATCAATATTTTTAATGCAAAACATTTAATATCTTAAAATTACATAAAAGTGACTTAAATAAACGGCTCAATTAATGTCTAATCTTTATGATAGCTGTTAATAAACGAACAACCTAGCATTTCGATTTTGAATTTCACAAAAAATATATCATATTTGCAAACAAATTATTCTAGAAAAAATATTTTTCTATAAAAACAATAGTTATATTGCAAGTAAATATGCATGAATTTAGTTAATATACATATATATATATATATATATATATATATATATATACACATACACACATATATATATATATATATATATATATATATATATATATATGTAATACATCTAATCTTTCGTTCTTTTATTGATATTATGAAGGAATAAACAAGTATTAACATTAATTAAATTACAATATCGGCATTTCATCCAGTGCCACGTTGACAATCGATCGAATCATTTGACTATTGGAAATACAAACTGGACCGTAATTCGATTTTCGCGATAAATAGTAAACGGTGTGATACACGAATGTCAAACGACACCCAATTATCTTGAAATTGTGATGATGAGTGCTCGTCGCCGTCGTACTTACCGCAACATTGCACCCGAACACTGTGGAACATTGCAGAAGCAGACAGCGTCCCGTACCGATACTTTGTCGTCCGTGTTAACGAAGATCTCGACGGACCGTAAAGAATTCAATTAAGAGACGATATTAACGTGTATTCGTACGCTTGAAGGACATTACGTAATGTATTTAACAGAATGCGACTTGTTTACAATATCGCGAACATATTGAGCATGTTACATTATTCGCAATCATAGGACTGATCAAATATTTATTCTCAATTATCTGAGATGTTTATTTTTATCATGTTTTTAACGTATATGAATATACAAGAAAATTTTAATGATACCATTAAATCGAACATCAGAACTTGGGTATATCAACTAAAACTGGAATTGTCTTGTGATATTAACAGTCCATAAGGAAAGAAAGTTTCCATTCTAATTGCATTCAGACGTCCAATAAAACAAAATATTTATTCAAAACCGACAAAAAGTGTAGTTATAAAATGTTGGGGTAGAAAAAAACTAATAAAGAAGACATCTAAACAACAACTAGGACTTATTTTGATAAATCTATTAAAATAAGTATTATAAATCCATTAAAGCATATTATTGTGTAATTATTAAAATATGCTATAATTTATTTTAGTAAATATATTAACATGTTAACTATTTACTTATAAAACATATTAGGTTGGTGCAAAAATAATTACTGTTTTCAGCATTATAAATTTGGCGCCGATTTTTCTAGTTAACGTTATATTTTGTTAAAGTCATGTGATACATCACTGTAAACAATGAAATAAGCACTACTGATTTTAGCTTATATCTATTGTTTTCATTCGTGAGTATTGTTGGATATAACCTCTTAAATTAGTCATGGACAAAAGTAAATTCACGCGATTTTATTGTATAAATTTAAATTTAGACGTAAAGCAGCAGAAACTGTTCGAAATATCAAATTTGTTTTTGGCGAAGAGTCAAATACTGAAATTACAGCTCGACACTGGTTGCAAAAATTTCGTAATGCAAATGGAAGCTTTGATGATGAGGAAGGTCGTGGCCGTTCTTCAGCTATAAATAATAATGATTTAAGAACCATTATTGAAGCGGACCCATGTAAAACAACTCAAGAGTTTGCTGAAGAACTCAATGTAAATCATTCAATAGTTATTCGACATTTGAGCCTAATTTGAAAAACAAAAAAGCTGGATAAATAGATTCCGTATGAATTAAACAAACATCAAGCAATTCGGCGATATAAAGTCTGCTCTGCGCTTTTTTTCTGTAACAAAAATGATCACTTTCTTTATCACATTGTCACATGTGATAAAAAGTGGATTCTCTACAACAATCGGAAACTTTCATCACAGTGGATAGACTGAATAGAAATACCAAAACAGTTTCATAAACCGAAGCTTCATGAAAAGAGATTATAGTCACTGTTTGGTGGTCGAACAGTGGCATCATTCACTACAACTTCTTAAATCCTGGCGAAACAATAACCGAAGAAAAATATTGTCAAGAAATTGACAAAATGCATGAGAAATTTTATCGTTTACGGCCAGCATTAATCAATTGAAGAGGACCAATTCTTCTTCATGATAACGCCCGACCACACATCTCATAAATGACTTTAAAAAAATTAAATGAACTGGGTTATGACAGCTTGCCTCACCCACCTTATTCTCCGGACCTGACTTATTAAATTTTAAACACTTAAGTAATTGTCTATGAGAGAATGTTTTCACAGATCAAGCATAAACTCAAAGCGTTTTCGATGAATTCGTTAATTCCAGGACTCCAGAATTCTATCTTGTAGGAATAAACAAACTTGTTTCTCGTTGGGAGAAATGTGTGCTGGCCAGTGGTCTTTATTTTGATTAATAAATATCATTTTTAACTGATATATGCATCTTTATACTCGATACGTAAAAACGGAAATTATTTTTTCACCAACCTAATATAATTAACAATAACTTTCATTTACTTATATTATTAAAATTATAAGTAAACATTTTAAAATATTGTGGATAGATTTTATTGTCTTAAAGATAATAAAAATTCAAAAAAAAAACATTGCTATATTTCTTTTTGAATTTATAAATAACCAGTTAGTTTAAAAAAAATTTTCTTGCTGTATATATCAGTTTTATATTCATACTCTATATTCATACTCTTTCACGACTCAGTTCAAAGAATTTCTTTGACAGCTATCTAATTAAATTGAATTTTCAGAATAGAAATTTTTAACAAATTTTAATCATAAGTAATAAGATATCATAGATCACTACAATCTTTCAATCTTAATGTCTTGTCATACTCTTGAAGTTACATTTTTATGGGTGAGGGTGTAAAAATTATTAACTTTCAACAAATATATCATATAAACATCATTAAAGATCATTTTGTAACATATCTGCATGCACTTGTGTATATATATATATATATATATATATATATATATATATATATAAATATACAAATTAACCCATTTCTACAACCAGTCGCTTATCACAACACAGCAACTGGAGTAACGCTGTGTGGCACATAATTAACTAGACATACGCTTCATTGTAACCGGAATGGCGGTACTCATTTACATGAATACAGTAAATTACTAAACAGTTCTACGTTTTCAATCACATTAATATATATATATATATATATATATATATATATATATATATATATATATATATATATATCCGTTTGTCTGAAAATGGAATCTGCGAATGAGCGTCGAACGCATTCTGTTTCTGGTACAATGATAGAATAGAAAACGGTATTAATATTCAAATATATGCGGTCGTTACAAGAACGTTCCGCGGAAAACAATACCGATTTGAACCTTGGTAATTAATGCCGATGTTTCAATTTTCATTAATGAAATATGAATTGTTCAAATAGTGAGATTTAATTATCGGGATGACAGCGTACGCTCGTCTCGTCGAGATCTAATGCCCTATGCTTGTGTATTTGATTAATTTATTTGTAGTAACATGCAGCGAAAATCTATTGATATACATTTCGAATGAATGAAAATCTCTACAGGTGTATATTATACCACATGCGTGTAATTTCATGAAACGTTACTGGTTTAAAGAAAATAATGAAGAGAAAGGCATTGTTTGTTTAATAATTAATTCATGAATGCATTTTATATAAAATTAAATTATTTAGGAGCATTTTATAATAACATACAAAAGAAAATATTATTTAGATAAATCATTATTTTCGACATGTGTCCACTTTCGTTTAGAAAATAATTATGCAAGTTTAATAAATTACAATTTCAAAAAATTAAAATATTTAATAAAATGAGAATAAATACTTTTGTCTACAAATTTTAATCATAAATAATAAATAAACAAATACGAATAACTATGTACATACATACATATATATATATATATATATATATATATATATATATGAGTATATATATATATATTGTGTAATCTAAAAGTTTCCAGTCTGACAGAGAAAGAAAGTTTAGGAATAATTTTTTTCTTTCCAATATCTTCTCATTTCAAAGCATTTTCTGCACGTTCTAATCAAAACCTTTATGTCTCTCTAAAAATTATTCCATAACTTTGTTTTAAAAATGATTAAAAACACCGTACTGTATTTCTTCGTGGTGAATCTTCTGCTGCTAAAACCAGCTCTTAATTTTGTCAATTAAAACTAATCGTTAGAAACATAATCCAGAATATAAAATACGTGTTCAAAAGTGTTGACTGAACCGATATAACTGAATAATTATATATCACATGCATTTTGAATTAAAAATTAAACGCATTCAGCTATAAATATAACAATGCACAGAAAAAATATATATTACAGAAAAGCACAATCATAGGATTTCTATTTTTGATCATAAATGTATACAAATAACGGATAAATCTGCTGCTGATTTAATTCTGGCGTGTAAAGCTCTGCGTTGCGTACAATTGTATTAATACTATTCTGTCGCTGCTTTATGATTTGATTGTCACGATATTTATTATATAATAAACCGCCCCCTAGAGGCTTTTTAACAACAGAATGCAATATTAAATATAAAATATCAGAATAACAGACTGCATTTACAGAAGTATTACGTTCTTTGAGACATTTCTTTGCAATTTTAAAAAATAGTCATTGTTATCCTTAACATCTCTGAATTCTATCTAAAAACCGATTGAGCTTTTATACCATTTAATGAAATATCTTGGAGATAAATGATCTTAATATAAAACCAATATAATCGCACCTTCTCTGCCAGTATTATGAAATTCTAAAAAGAGTTCATGTATTGGATCAGTGCAAAAATTCGTATACGATTTCCAACTGAAACGCACGCGATTATTTTTAGCAGAAAACGCTTTTATTAATCAATTATGTATTCGTCATCGTTTTCTGTAATCATTTTCCAACACTTAGGAAGCTACTGAATTCCTCGTCCGTAAAAGCTACGCGGTTTTTCGGAAAAAAAGGCGGTGAGGTGGTTTTTGACAACCTCCACGGTATGACATTTTTTACTGTTTAAACTGTTCTGCAGTGACTAGAACAAATGATAATCTGAAGGTGCAATATCCGAAGAATACAATTGATGGATGCGATTTGATTTCCCATTTTAACTGCGTTAGTTTTGCAGAGTCAGTTTTACTGTATGTGGTTTTGCGTTGTCGTGATGAAAGATACCCTCCTTGCGATTGGCGAAAATCGTACGCTTTTCTTTAATTGCTGCGTTCAGTTTAGTTAGTTGTTGACAGTACTTCTCCTTAGTAACCGTTTTGCTCCATGTTCAAAATAAACAACGACATTGCAATCCCACCGAATACAGAGCAACACATTCATCGGGTGCAAGCCAGCTTTGGCGACTGGTTCTGTCCTTTCATTCGCTTTTTTCCACGTTCGTCTGTGTTTGAAGTTGTTATACAGGATCCATTTCTCATCTCCAATCACCAATCGAACCAAAAAAGTCGATCTGTTGAGGCGTTTAAGAGAAGAAATTTCCGAAAAGATGCAATCAAATTTGTTTTTTTTCAGACAATGAGTACTACACCCACGTATTGGGTTTAATAACGTGAACCCCAACTTCTTTAAATGCCGAAATGGAGTCGATTTGTCATTGTTGAGTGTTTTGGCAACATCTTCTATCGTAATTCGTAAGTTATTTTTAATTAAAACAAGCACAATATCGTCGTTGATCTCAGTAGGCCATCCAGAGCAGGGTTGATCTCCGAGATTAAAATCACAAACTCGAAATTTAACAAACCATTTCTTCACAGTGGGAAGTGATGGTGCATGGTCCAAATAAACTTCCCGAATATTTTTCGTTGCCGCGACAATGGTTACTCCTTTCCGAAATTCGTACAACATAACGTGACAAAAGTGTATTTTTTCGTTGTGCATTTTCAAAAAATTTTTCTTACACACAAATTGAATCTAAACAAATACATCTGATGCTTAGATAACAGGCTGTGACTATCACCTCTCAAACAATATATAACATGAATATATTTCAATCACAATCACCACCATGCGGTACTCTTAACACCACCTATTAAATCGTATACGAACTTTTGCACTGATCCAATAATTTCATTACATGTCGTTTCTGAATTGTGCTTAAAATTCTAAATAGCCATCTTACACTAGTCCTTAAAGTTCTTAGTGATTTATAAATGATGCATACAACACTTTATTATGAGCATTTATTTATTTGTTTTTAATAGATGTCACTCAATACAACTTCTTCCACTAAACCAACGTTTTATTGAGTAGTCTCAGTAATTACATACATAATCGACAATAGAGTCTCTTCTTATCGAAATTATTATAACCAGGATTCAGTAATTTTATATGACTCAATAAAATTATTAACAAAAATCATGTAATATTTAATTACATTACGTTTATGCCAAATTTAAAAAAAAACTCCATATTCATTTTTTCCTCCTTTCTAAGCTTTTCTGTTTCTATTTGCTCTAATGATATTCATTTGTAAACCCACCTACATGTCATGACATCACTACATAATTATATTAATTAAATATGCCACTATATAAAACTAGTCAATTTCCAAAAATTTCAGAATATAAATATATAAGACTGGGAACTTTGAAACCATACTGCATGTAAATGTAAAATCTCATAGCATGGAAGAAGAAAAAATATTAGTGAAAGGCCAAAATTCACGATATAATAATTCCGCATCTTCATAATCTGAATACTTAACAATTCCCATTACAATTTTCGTAACTTCGAACATACAAACAGAAGAAACGCAAACACGCGACTGTTTATTTTACATTATCTCGCCAGACCCACTCCGGTCGATCATTACATTCCGGAAAACATTTCACCCGTCGTTACTTGTGCCAATTCGCAAATTACCATTGTTCGCCTGATAATGGCCACATTTACTTATGTAATTCGTTAATAGTTCGTATTGTCATTCAGCACAATTTTGTGTTTCAACAATACAAGAACTTTTTTTATCCGTCAATGTTTGTATTTACAGACAAAAATTAAACAATAGAAACAAATAATATTATAAAAAGTAAGTTGGAACTAATGTTTGATTAACAATTTTAAACAATTGTGTTGATAAGTTGGAACAAATTTGTCTAAAGCATTGTAAATGATATTGAAAAATCAAGATCAATAAACGTAATAATAAAATGTAATAATTCTACATTATAAACCAAGATAGATTTTTTTTAACTACCAGGGGTTCTTCCCCTGCCGTTATTCTCGCCGACCCCCGATTGAGCTTCGCTAACGCTCTCTCTTCCTTAGAAAATGACAAAAATTAACAAATTATAGTCACAAATAATCTGCATAAAATGTAAGTCGTAAATATTTTACTAAAAAACTTTATAAAAATTAATAAAAAAATTGTAAGTCGGCCTATATTTGGTGTCAATTATAATAGGTAGAATGAAACTATTTTCTTACAGTAATTCTTTTATTATAAGTTTAATATATAATTTACTTGGTTTGTACAACAATATTCCAAGTTCAACCAACTTTTGTATTCCGTTTTTGTAAAATTCTGGGAATTTTGACGTGAAGAATGATACTAGAAAGGAATTCACTGCTATGTGTGTTTAGAACTTTTTTATAGAGGCTATTTCGCAAGAACCATAAGAGATAGACATCAGAATCGTGAAGATCTGGGGAATAAGGTTGTTATGGAATCACTTCTCAGTTCAGGTCAGAATTGATAAGTGGGTGATTAACGCTTTGTGTGCCCATGCATTGTCATACTGCAACACTATGCTACCTCTTCTAGCTAATTGAGGTCGGTTTTCTTGTATTTTATTATTCATGTTGCCAAAATGTTGAAAATATCCATTTGCAGGCACAGTTTCTCCGGATTTTAAAAGTTCACAATAAATTATTGCAAGAGAATCCCACCAGACACACATTATTTTTTTAGTGGTAAAACTTGATTTTGCGATTGTTTGAGGAGTTCGTCCAGAATCCACACTTTTTTTCCATTTATTATTATTGTATAAAAACCACTTTTCGTCCCCCGTTATTAAATTTGGCAAAAATGGTTCTTGAACTTGACGAGCCTTTAACGAAACGCACACCCTCATCCTGTTCTCACGCTGTTCCACAGTCAGCTCGTGCGGCACCCACATATCGAGTTTGTTATTTGCCCAATGTGATAAAGTGCTCTCATTATGTATTCATCTTCACTGCTATCTCACGCATTGTTAAATGTGGATTAAATTCGATAATCACTTTTAATTGTTCATCGTTGAACACAACACGACAACCACTCTTTTTTTTCTTCAAATCAAAATCTCCCTCGCGAAACTGTTTAAATCACCGAAAACATGTGCGAATGTTCAATGCATCATCCCCGTATAATTTATAAACCTTCTCGGTAATTGTTTTTGCGTACTTGTCTTTACGGGAATGATAAAAGATAATATAATAAATATGCTCTGGATCATTTCACATGTTTGAAGGGTAAAATGTACACATAAAATATTCTTTTCTTGAAAAAATCGCACTGAGATGATAGCTCCGGAACGTCTCTAAGAGAACTGAATGCATTTTGGATTTTTTTCTCTTAAAATATTAAAGTTACTTAGTCAAAAACGATCAAGAATAAATCGATGACACCAATTATAGATCAACCTAATACAATGTTAAAATGTGTAACAATTTTTTTGCAAAGCTTCAATGAAGACAATATTTTGAATAAATTTCTTATCAGTTTTACACTGAAATCGTATCGTTGTACACTCTTTCGTTGTACACTGTGAGAGAGCTATATACGTGTGACTAATGTCAACCAATCAGAACAGAGACCACACGATATCCATCAACCAATCATTGATGAGTGAATATTTGGGGTTTTAGGGCACGTCGACATCTAAGGTCGTTAGCGCCCATTGATGATCGGGAATAGAAATGGTTAACGTGCTACTTGTTGAGTTTAGCGGAGAGAGCGGTGTTGCGAGGAATTGGTCTACACGAAAAAAATATTTTATGGAATTTTTACTATGGAATTATTTTTTATATTATATATAGAATTATATATATATATATAAAAGAGAGAGGGAAAGAGACTTACATATGTATGAACAAAAGATTGCCTATATGCGTATGTATAAAGACGACGATAATTATATATATATATATGTATATATATATATATATATATATATATATATATATATATATATACACCAGGGAGGCTAACTCCTGGCCTCGCTGCGCTCGCCCACTTGTCAATTATAAGCCTGTACAGTAACCGAAAGAAACAATAAATATATTTGAGTATCATGAAGCTACGTCTCAAAAAAATAAGTCGACGTGATGGATTTATTTGTATATAATATATATGTGTTAGTATTTTTATATAAACATTCTCGCAGATAGATTATT
The DNA here is from genome assembly GCA_034766995.1 of Acanthacorydalis orientalis. Taxonomy (NCBI): domain Eukaryota; kingdom Metazoa; phylum Arthropoda; class Insecta; order Megaloptera; family Corydalidae; genus Acanthacorydalis; species Acanthacorydalis orientalis. The sequence continues at coordinate 23,200,382 of CM068317.1, forward strand.
TTTTGCAACGTGTTATTTTATAAAGATTTTTTGTGGATAATTTTGGTTTATATATATATATATAGATAGATAGATAGATAGATAGATATATGTGTATAGAGAGGGAGAGAATTACATATGTATGAATAAAACACTGCATGTATGCGTATATATAAAGACAACGATAACTGAATTATGTTTATCAAATGGAGAGTAAACGACCGTTAGGGGTCGCAGTAGAACTTTAAAACGAATATTGCTGTAATAAATATGAACCTTTCGGAACGTGATTACGTATTTAAAATTTGATTAAGGATGAAATGTAATTTCGTGCAAAATTAATTCCCAGTGTGAAGGAATGGTGTCGCGCTACGCATAAATGTGCACCTTTGTAGCCCGTTGTTCCTATTGCTATTATTATTATTCGAATATCCATTCTGTATTGAAATAGTCGTGGAAAGAATACACGGCACGGAATGTTTAATTTTAAAGTATCTGTCGTCGAATTGTAAATATTGCACGATACGGCACCGTCGGCTAAAGAATACGACGGTGTCCCCTAATTATGCTACTCGAACTTTGTTAATCTATTCATCGTTTTTGTATTGAATATCGATTCGCAATCGTTTGTAATATAAATTTAATTACCTGTGATTTTCTTTATAGCTTTTATTCTGAAATGTATATTGAAATCAGTTTTAAATTAACGAATTTATATCGGTAAACGAAGTAATTGAAAGAATAAATGAAATTCTGTTACTTTTACAATAATGAAGTTTTTATTTGATTTTAAATATTGTTATTTATATTTCTCAATTAAATTATTACTCTGTTAAAACGTATACATTTAATTCTTTGAACTGGGATTAATTCCCTAATAAGGTTCGCATCTAGTGATTAATTTGAATAAATAAATAAATTAAATTATAACATTATAAATAAATTTCGTCCAATGAACAACGTCTTTATATTATTATTTCTAATAATCAATTAAAATTATTAAAACAATTAAGCATTTTAAACAGAAATTGAGCTTAGTATTGTAAATGCACAGGCATTAATCTCATACAAATGCGACACTACAATATACAATTTACAACACATGACATAGGAACTTAATAATATTAAGTATTTTCTTGTAGATTGTCCACAATATGAATGTTTAAGATCAATATGTATAAGAGATAAAATATCTACAGATTTTACCAGCCACACTAACTATTATTTAACAGAACTATTATATAACAACTTCTATTAAATAACGATCCTATCTGTATGAATAAAGCTCGCTCTTATTATTTTTCACAAAATTCAGTAAATACATAAAAAAGAAACACAAAAATTAAACACGAATTATATACAGGGTATAAAAGGAAATCATTTCAACCAATTAATTAATATATGACTGATTTCGTCAGCTGTTTCATGTAACCTAGCACGCTATTGAGTAAGATATCGAGCTCGAGCTTCATATCCCAAGTGTATGGATATAGAGTTTGCACATATTAGCTATAGACGTAGAGTATTTGCCAGAGAGCTATAGACGTAGTAGAAGGCTATAACTTCTTACAGGTCCGAAAAAAAATCATTTCAAATTGTTTTAGTTCAGAAAAATCTCATTTTAAGGTAAAGAACGATTTTTCTATGCCATATCGCTCTAAGAATTATCGAATTACCATCTAAATGAGCACAGTCAACGATCAAAAATTATGAATAATCATACATTTTTCATCAAAAATAATATGGGTTGTGAGGTGAGGGAAAAGTTTATTTGTAAAATTATTTCCCATGTTTCTTGGTTTTAACTAAAACTCATGTTCAAATCCTACAAATTAAATTTGTGTTATGTTCGTTTATACAAGACATAGTTCATTGCCTTTGTAAAAAAAATACGCGGTAAAATTTATTTGACATTAACATCAAAAGTTTATCCTTTCTAAATAATTTTATTGCAGATGATCGAATCAATATTTCGGTACGTTCTCAAAACTAAAAGATAAAATCTGTCTCCTAAGCCGAAGAAGATACGAATGTCACGTTCCAGACTGAGGACAAAAGTTTATTGTGTTTTTGACACTAAAGATATCTCCCTCTTCCCAATTACGACATTTTTTCTATTTTTAAAACCAAAATTTTTCCAAAGTGAAATCTATTTTAACGCAGTGAAACAAAAGCCATAAAACAGAGCATCTAAAAATCATTCGCCAAGAGAACTAAAATTTCCTAAGCGGGAACGAAAGAATGGATAATTGCGATAGATCCAACAGAACAACTTTAAAAGGTACAATATTTGAACTGTGTAACTTATCAATTACAAATGTTTTATTAATACATCTAACCCTCGATTTACACGGTACTCGAAATGCACGGTTTCGGTTTAACACGGTTGAAGGAAAGCGGAAAAACTCACATTTACACGATACTATTTCAGCTTAACACTGTCACAGAATTGGAAAAAAATGTTTTAAAACACTTCCGCGCGCATTTAATAAAGCTCTCACACTGCTGTGCAAAAAAAGTACACACACCACTGTAAAGAATTTCTTGCTTCCTTGCATCCTGGTAACAGCAAACACTTTCAACTTCGCATTTTTTTATGAACTAAAATAACGGTATCAATTCGAGATAACAACAGCGCAAATAGTGTTGACTATAGAAAAAATAATAATGTAGAGAAATGTGCTCTATAATCAGTACGGATTTCTACTTGAAATAATCAACTTTGAATAACATTACATAAAGTGTTTTGTAATTTTTAAATCACGTGATTTCATTGCATTCATTCCATTCTTTCGGACTAGCTGTAAAATATATAAAACATTTATTGTAAGGGGCAACACCAACAAGTATAGGGGTAACACCGAATACTATAGCTAATGGAATTGCACTGGCTAAAGAACTGGAAAATTTCTGCATAGAGAATGATCCAAATATAGAAAGAAGTTCAAAATTTGAAAGGGACTTGTAAATTTATTATCTCAATATCAGAAACTTTATAAAGAATTGAATAAGATTTAATACAATCTTTGATGGCGGATTTTATTAGAAAATTTCCCGCCATCCCTTTGGAAAATGAATTACAGAAATGAATATGTAAATAGAAGTTAAGAAAAAAATTAACAAGTGAATATGATACAGAATTAACACTTTTTTTATTAGTTTTTAATATTTTCCAAATTAATATGTAAAATATATTCTCTAGTATTATTAAAAATAAATAACATTGCTTCATTACAGATTTATAAAACCTATCCCTTATTTTTAATATGAGATGTAGACTCGAATTACACGATTTCGATTTACAAGGTACTTTGGGGGAACCAAATCTACCGTGTGAATCGAGGGTTAGGCTATAGTTTTTTTTACCAAATATCATATTTGTGTATTGCAGTAACTGTTGTTAAACTATGTAATTATTAAACGTATAATAAATATATATCAACATTTCTAATAAGTGTAAAATACGTATACGAGACAAACATTGTTTCTATACCACTCTATTTATTCACTTACAATTAATTTCATATGTAATATTTATTAAATCGTTCTAATACATATCTGTAATTTGAAATGTATTATTTTTCATTTTAATGCAAACGATAAAAATATAAGTGAATATATATATATATATATATATATATATATATATATATATATATATATATAACATATATAACTATTACTAACTACATGATACTAAAAATTGCATATTCATGTTTTAAATAAGTAAATTTAATATATTTTTACTTCATACAATTTGATTAAGTTATTATTTAACTCTAAATTGTTAAAATTTAAATTGCCCATCATAAGAATAGGGTTTACTTGGTTGTAGTTTCCATTAGATAAAAGTATTCCCTCTTTAACCCTTTCGCGACGGCGGAACTAGCACCCAGTACACTACAGATGAATGGGTCGTCGTGCCATTAGTACATACACTGTACTCGTAAAGTGTCTCGCATTTTCGGAGCTCCCTACGCTCGTGTACTAACTATGCTTGATAAAAAAGGGTCCATGACATACTTAAAATGAAATAATGTATTTAGTGCGTGACACTTAAGTGGCGTGGCGCTAGTCTTGAATTCACTAGCGCCGGATATAGACGGCACTAACCACTGTGGATTATGTTGTGGATGCCGGATATAATCGGCGCTAGGCGTGAAAGGATTAAGGACGATAGAATAAACGGGTCCTAAGATTTTTAAATTACTTCTAAGATACAATACTACCTTCCTTAAGAATTACTAATCTAACATCTAAGATACAAATAAATCAATCAATCATATTAAAATTATATTTATAATTTTAACCAATTATTTTAGTTTTTTAGCTACGGACTCACTTTCTCATATATTATCAGTAATCAAGCGTCGAGTGCAAAATGTTAAATATTCCGAAAACATTAAATAAACTTAATCATGAAATTTTTCGTAATTTTAATTTCTGAAATATAATTAAAACAAAATAAAATTTAGAACTCATTTACGAACTTTATCTTATTAGTGATTCATCAATATGTATATAGAAATCATTTACTTCTTCTTTAAAAAACATTTTTATCTAAATATTACATTTTTTCGTTTAAATATTATTTTAAAAAGATACAAAGTTATTGAAAACTTATACGCAGAGACAAGAAAAACTTCTGTATTGAAAATAATTGATACAAAAGTATTCTTTTTGAATAAAAAGAATACATAAAATAATTAAGAAAATCCATCATAAAACTACAAACGAGCTTAGTAGTGATTGATATTATATAAAATATATTAAATAAATATATATATATATATATATATATATATATAAATATATATATATATATATATATATATATATATATATATTAACGAGATATAAAAGTAAAATGAAACATCACGTACGAAATACGCATTAAAAATGGATGAAACCCCAATATACTGCTATGTCTTAAAAGAAATAAGAAATCACATTTTGTTAACTTTAAAAATAAGCAACATTAAGAGTTAACATAAACTGAAATACTTATAAAAAAATAATTGTATTACAGGTTCAGAGTAAACATAAAAATTATCAAATAAAACACTGACCCTTTTATTAACTTAAGTCTTATTTTAAGACAGCACATAGCCTTATACTATCCGTGACAAATAATTTCTATTCTCGTTCTGTTACAGATATGTTATCCATTTCCGGAGGAGTACGGACCGGCATACTCGAAAGCAATCGTCCTACTACGTTTCCTTGTCTACTACTTGATTCCGCTAACAATAATCGCCGTGTTCTATGCGTTAATCGCACACCATCTGATACTGAGCGCGAAGAATGTACCAGGAGAGATGCAAGGAGCGCATAGACAGGTAATTGTATTATGTAAACGCGACAGCTCAATCTAATTTCCGCGTCAACATTTTTTTTCACACCGCTAGTGATTTAATTGAATCGACGTCGTTCGTCTATCTTTCACACTCTTATTATTATTATTATTACTATCGGAGCAGATCTGACGGCGCAATGTTGCACAACATAATCGTGTTGACGGTTTCTTATATTTTTCAGTCGAACTACGGACGGTTACAATATTAAATTAGAAAAATTTTATAGCAAAACTCTCTCTCTGTATATATATATATATATATATATATATATATATATATATATATATGTATATATATATAAATATTTATGTGTATATATATATATATATACGAGGTTTGCCAATTTAATTCCTGGATTGACGCTGCAGGACTGTAGTCGCATAAAATTAAACCAAAAGAAAAGCAGCATATAATAGTTCACATTTTTATGAAAAGGGGATGGTCAATTAAAATCTACCAAATGTTAGTGAAGCTAGCACATACATCATGTTTTTGTCAGTCGCCATGGAACAAGAAATTAATATTAAATTTTGGTATAAATTAGGGAAAACTGCAACAGAAACTTTTGTAATGTTGAAAACACCTTAAATCATATAAGTGTGACTGAATGGTTTAAACGTTTCAAATATGAACGTGAGGATGTTCAACATGATGTTAGAACGTCGATCTCTCCAAATGCAGATTCGATTGTAAAATGTCATGCAATTGTGGCAAAAAATCACCGAATGGCCCTCCAAATGATGGTAGATGAGTTTAATTTTAATAAGGAAACGATTCGATAAATTTTACATGAAGATTTGGGAAAGAGGAAGATCTGTGTAAAGTTCGTCCCGCACAGTCTTACGGTTGAGCAAAAACATAGAAGAGGTGCATCATGCGCAGACTTCTTTCAGACTTGCAACTCAATGCAAATTTTCTCAACTGCATTGTTACTGGGTTTTCCAGTAAGATTGTGAGATGAAATACCAGAATATAGAGTGGATTAGAAAATCATCACCAAGGCACAAAAAGTTTCGTTTGAAAAAATCCAGAATCGAAACCATACTGATTATCTTTGTTGATAAATAGGGCGGGATTCATGAAGAATTTGTAACTGAAGGTAAAAAATTAATAGTGCATTCTACATTGAAGTGATGGAGATTATTGCAACGCGTTTCTAGATTCCGATCGCAATTTCGAGAAAAGAGTAGTTGGTTTTTGTTCCATGACAATGCACCTACCCATTCTACACTGATTGCGAAAGCATTTATTATGAAATACGGAATTGTTGAGATCAATCATCCACCCTATTCATCTCAAAGGAAAACGATTTCAGGATATAGGAGATATTAAGATATATGTAACCGCGGAATCAAAAACAGTTTCTATGGACACTTTTGCTGACTATTTTAAAGTTTTTTAGAACGTTTCAATACATGTATTAAAATAAATGGAGATTAACTTGAATAAATTTCAAACATTTTTCATGTTACTTAACTTATGATTCTATTCATCATGTATAGATTCATCAAATTTTATTCTATATATATATATATATATATATATATATATATATATATATATATATATACATATATATACACATATATATATATATATATATATATATATATATATATATCATCATCATCTTCAGCCTCTGTTAATCCACTGCTGGATAAAGGCCTCTTCCATGATTTTCCATTTTGTTCGATTCAGTGCCTCTCTTTTCCACAGATTTCCAAGAAAGTTTTTAATATCCTTATCCCATCTGTTCATTGATCTCTTTCTGGGTCTTTATATATATATATATATATATATATACATATATATGTACATACATACATACATATATATATATATATATATATATATATATATATATATATATATATATATATATGTATATATATATATATACACTGAATACGAAACATAAAATGTTGAATCAAACTTTCTAAGAAACTTATTTGTAAAAAATACATACCAAAAATCATAATGAAATGCAAAAATTTTATAAATTTGCAATTTTTTACCTATCATGGTATCATCATAACTGATTACTACTATGCAATACTCTTATCTATTACTCATTCACGAAGTGTCGTCACGTGAAAAAGTAATTGAATCTCATTGCAGAGAACACGTCGTGTCTATATTTCAAGTAGGAAAAAAAACACACAACTCTGTTGAAATTATGTTTCGTCGTCGAGTCAACGTTAAGTCGTTCATTTAGTGTATATAATGACGATACTTCTCTTTTTTCTCGTGTAGAAACGATGTAATAAACTCAAAGTGTAACATAAACTCTAAAAAAATTTATATAAACAAGTGCACGCTTTTTTTACTATTATAATTTCCCATGCGGTTTATTGTTTAAGGTTTTGTTTGTTGTAGTTTCGGAATTTATTGAATTATTCATTTTTAAAGAATGTATGTATTTAGGTTGAATACGATACTAACGGCTCGATTTATTTTTATATGAATTTTATTTAAATTGGATTATAAAATATATTTTTATACATACTATACATATACTATATATATATATATATATATATATATATATATATATATATATGCATATATGTGTATGTATGTATATATTATATTGATATTTCACTTTATAAACAAAACCACAAAATATTCTATATATATATATATATATATATAGAAAGAGAAAGAGCCCTTAACCTAAATAAAATACTAAACAAAACATAAAAAATGATATTATTACGAATTGCTACAGGGCTGATCTACCATTAGCTTATTTTTTTAATTCAATAAAACCACAAATTCAAATTATTTCGTTTGAATATCTAACTTGTAATGTAAACTTTAACAAATGTTATCATCATTAATCTCAAAACCTAGTTTGAAGGATATTGCGACTCGTTTTTCAGAAAATCGCAATACACTTTGTAATACTTTATGCTGCTTGGATATTTTATTGGACTGTTCATATTTTTTAGTTTGTTTATTTTCATTTATCAAGATCTCTCGTTTCGAAATATGCCCATTTTACAATAAATATATGTAATATATATATATATATATATATATAATAAATAAATTTATAACAAATATTGTAATAAATAATAAATTTATTATACATTTGTATATTATACTAAATACTTTATTCGTGTTAGTGTGTCTATTATTCCTGCTTACTTTCATACTTATTATATTTTTCTCATATCTCTTTCTGTTATTTCTAATATACCTATTTTCACACATATGTAATTTTATTATTTTAATAATATTCATATATATATATATATATATATATATATATAAAAGATGGATCATTAATTGAAGAAGTATAAGAACATGAAAATAAAAATGGGATGGAGCTTACTTAGACGAAATGCCTTGATATTTAAATCAGCAATCCCACTGTGTTTGAAAAAAAAATATTTGACCAATGTACACTACCAGTCCTTACCTAAGACAGCGAAACATGGGTGCTTAACATCGAGATAATTAAGACTCCAAACAACAGAGAGAAGTATAGAAAGATACACACTAGGAATAACAAGAAGAGATATGAAAAGAATAGAGTGGATACGAGAACAGACAGGAGTCACAGATGTTATAAGAAGAAGATGTAAAGAATCTGAAATGGAAATGTGCGGGGCACGTTCTAAGAAGAAAAGGTAACCGATAGACAACAGAAATTATTAATTGGGAACCAAGGAATATAAAAAGACCGATAAAGAAACCAAAGAACAGTAATGAACATAAAAAGTAATGAACGTTAGATGAATTTTGATAAATTTAATGTTTGGAGTATTAATTCATTTGAGGAGATGAATTTACACTCTACTTCCACTAGTTACTAATACAATCATTTTCACTATCATTAGCATACGAACAATTGGTACTAACAAATATCTCTCAAATATCCAACTTATTGTTACGGTTTTCTTCTTGCTACTTTAAGAGATAGTATTCTAACAAATCAGTGAAATCAGTGGAACTACATCATGCACTCAAGCATCAATATTCCCACAGTCGATAAGTTTATCAAACGATAGGCACTCGTTATATTTAAACAAAAAAGAGCATACAAATAATGATATCAATACGCTCACTTTAGGGGTTTATGATTCCGATAATCTATATTACTGTTACTGGTTCTTGACTCCAACATCAACCATCCTTGACAAATATATATCCAACTAAAGTAACACGAGACCACATTCTTGCACCTGAAGTTGTCTACATTTCCGAAAGACTATTAATCTCAAAAACTACTCAAGATCTCACTAGTGACGCATAAGTCACAAGCTACATATTTAATATTCAGTAATGCATTCAGTACATTCCTCAGATAGCAGTGAAGTAATTTACACATATCAATGAAATCATTATTTATTTTATTCAGTATTACTAACAACTTTAATAAATTACTAAAGTAAGAAACTTAAATAAAATGTGCATTTCGATAACTAAAAGTATCCCAAATCTAAGGAATTAATGCAGAATAAATTGGTTAGTAATGTACCAAAAATAGTTGAATATAATTTTACTACTAATTTTAACCAAGATATTTGTTTTAAAATTAATCATCTTTTACAAAATTCAGTTGCAAAACTCATTGTTTCTATATTGAAGGAATATTAATACTAGAGCACATTTCTTTACTAATATATCAGGTTGGTAGACAAATAATTGCGGTTTATGATCTTCAAATACATGTATTAGTACAGCTTTTTGATTTTCCTAGCTATTTTAAATAATCCAGAACTATTGGATGACTATCGCCTAACTTTTGTGCAAGCTTTCGAATTTTTGTGTGTGGTTCTGATTCAACTAACGCCTTCAGTTGGTCGTTATGAACTGAAGAAGGACGCCTGGGACCTTCCTTCATCCTCAAGGCTCTCGTCCCCAGCACGAAATTTTTGGAACCACATTTTTACTATACGATCCTTAAGAGTACCCACACCAAAAGCATCGTTCAGTTTACAAGCAGTTTCTGCTGTTCTACCACTTGTTTTGAACTCTTACAAAAAATGCTCTTATTTGCTTTTTTTCTATCTTTAATTCAATAGCCCAATTTGAAACAAAATTAATAATAAAACTAATATCGATGTTACCAAAGTATAAACCGAAAAATACACTTTGAAATGATATTAACATAAATATTATGAAATAACATTTTCATTGAAAAAATTACGGTTAAAATTCAGGAATCAAAAACCGCAATTATTCTCCTACTAACTTAATAATATCGCTATGTAGAAATAATGTTAATCACAGTGTGAAAATTTATTGGCCACCAAAAGAAAAACTCGAGAAAAAAATACACAAATGTATGAATGCTAAACAATATTATATCGAACAGTATTAAATGCTCGCTTATTCAATAAACTACTTTTGAAATAAAATAAATTATAATTCCTAATTAAAGTATCAACCTATAAAGAACAGAATAGTCTTACATTACTTTTTGAAATATTACTACTGAGTTGATAAACTAGTTATACTTATTTAGAGATCGATATTGTAAATTCTCTATAAAAAATCAAAATAATTATCAACATAAAACGTATTTAATACTCTGTATATAACAAATATTGGTTAAATTAGATTTAATAAATTTTTTTCTCACATTTTTGAAAACAATTGAAAAATTAATCATCTGTCATAATAAATATAAAACATACCTAATAATTAGTTATTTAAAACATAATGAACAATAATCAACTAATTATATCGCTATTGTATTTTTTTAATGATTTCCTTTTTGTAACAAATTAACTATAAAACAATTTTACATACCATTATATAATGTGTTTTTATTAAATATTATTTAGTATACAATTGTCATCTGCATTAATTAACGCTCAAGGCGTACGAAATTCCATGAAATGAAATAAAACAATGTTTTAATATGGAACAGCTTTAAAATTACAAAAAAAAAACATCATTTATTTTAATCGTTTTACATATTTAAAGGCACTCCTGTCAGTTATAAAGTTAAATATTCTTTAAACAACTCCCAATCGAATTTTAATAAGTTTTAAACGATATAAAAAAATGTAAAGTATAAGGATATTTAAAATAGCATCAAGTATATATATATATATATATATATATATATATATATATATATAAAATGCATATATAAGCGGCTTTCTACAAAAATTAAATACAGTGTACGTATCATCCGCCAACGTTCCATTTAAACACAGCATCAGCTAACGCTGTGTATTTTCACAACCCTCATTTCATCTCCACGATTCTTTTAAGATTCGCCAAAGCAAAAAAAAATACATTGATACCCAACCGAACAGATTAATCGCGTGTTAAATTCGACTTTGAGAAAGTGGAAATTATTATTATTATTATGATTGTGCGCTTTTCTCGACTCCCTCACTCCGTGATCCAGTATTAAATGTACCGTGTTATTATGTTCTCTAAACTGGTTTTTGTTTATTGATCTTTGATGGATTTTTACACGCATTGCTGAACAAATTCTATTATAATTATTATTATTTAAAATCTTTCGACAATGGTTCTGTATAAATACTGGCACAGAAAAAGGTCAATGAATTGAGGAAATATTTTTTAATACATCAGTCATAATTTTATTTAATTGCTGATTCGGAATGAAAGTATTAATTGAATATCTTATGTTCAGAGTTCCTGTTGGTTAATGAATTTTTACAAATTTAATCTTTTATGACATCTAACTTCCAATTCATACAAAAACATTTATTGAATTAAAAATCTATTATAAATATTTTTTTATAATATAAGGTTTCCAAACTTATTAAATAATTTCTCTTTCTTTTTCAAAAAGTAAATTATTAAATTCTAATTCCATACATTTTTCTTGCATTCTACCTAAACTCTTGTCCAAAGATTATCAAATAAAGTTTATAGAATGACAGGTGTTCTCAGATCACCTGATAGTGGGGTGCATCTCTTCGATGCTCGTTCTGCCACGTTTAAATTCATTCACTCAAAGTCGAACGGTTTCGTAGAAAGAATAAAATTTACCCAATCTAGGAAAATCCTCATGGATTTCCTTCTAAAAAAAGAACTAAATTACACCTCGAATTGCTACTTTATCCATTTTGTACTTTCGCATGAAATGCTCTTATTGAAACAACTATAAAACGAAGAATTAATGGCAAAATGACTTGCAAATTCACATGCATTACTTAAAGAGATGGAATTATATGAAAACGTATATAGCTGTCCTCTCCCTCAGCGAATATACGTACCAAGTTCCATTTCAAACCACTCTCATATATATATATATATATATATATATATATATATATATATATATATATATATATATATATATATATCATTGAAAATTTATTTAACTAATAATATATTTCAAATTTTTCTCAATTCACGTTTTTTTCTTTAGTTTTTTCTGCAGTAGATGATTAGTTTAGTATTTTATATGATCGAATAAAACGATTTGAAGTTATTATTACTTTTGTAAATCCAACTTATTATGTACATGGTAACATCTTTTAGGATAACATATTAATGCGCAATGAATATCGTATTTATTTACTATATTCATTTAATATTGTATTATTTGCTTTATCTGCATCAACATCTAATTATTTGCATTTTATATTATTATTTGCATATTTGTGTACATTTTATTCAGTAAAAAAGTCATATTTAGCGACGAGACTCATTGCGAACTCTCTGGCTATGTTAAAAAGCAAAACTGCCGACTCTGGGATAATAAAAATCCGAGGGTAATCATTGAGAAGCCATTACAACCAGAAACAGTAACTGTTTGGTGTGAATTTTGGTCCGTTGGAGTCATTAGTCCTTACTTTTTTTGAAAATCAGCCTGATAAAGCGATTACTGTGAATGGAGAAATGTACCGACACATGATAATCATGTTTTGTGGGTAGAATTATATTATATTGATCTGGAGGACATATCGTTCTAGCATAACAGTGCAACAAGCCCTACAGCTAGTTAAACAATTGATTTATTGAGGACGATATTTCTTAATCCAGTTATATCCAGAAATGGAGACATCAATTGGCCACAAATAGCCTACTACTTAACACCATTGGACTACTTACTTTGGGGTCATATTATAGAAAGGTGTACACCAAAAATCTTAAAACAATTTCTGACCTAAAAGACGAAATCCGAAGAGTCATTGGTGATATAGAGCCCCAGTTTGTAGGGATGTTATTGAAAATTGTAATAAAAGAATATTTACTTGTAAGAAAGCACGCATCGGTCGGTTACAAGATATTATTTTTTATTAATAAATGGCATAACCCCAATTGTTATTTACAATAAAGAAACTTGAAAATTCTGCGCAAATTCTGTGCTTTATTTCAAATTAAAAAATGGTGTACATATTGGAAACCCTTATATATAAATATCCTTATAAAGAATAAAATTGAATAAATGTATCGTTGCAGATACAAATTGGTTACCTAAAACAGAAAGCCAAAATTACCTTTTAAAGAAAAATCAAACCTCCCTCTCGCTTTTAAATACAATATGTATTCTTTCTCTAATATTTGGTAACTACGTTAATATGTTAAAAGATATTTAATTTTTCCTTATCTATCTTGCATGTACTAATTAGGCTTTTCAACAAACCGATAAGAATAAAGATATTTATGTAATCAATACATTACATTTCGTATTTACATTTTTTTAGTTATTACACTTAAGAAAAATTAAATCTATAGAGGAAAAATATTTGCTTTTTTCTTAATTTTGCATGAAGAATTGTAAAGAAAATTTACCAATATATATTTTCTATTTGAAGAGTTCTTATAACTTTTGTCATTGTCTATTATATTATATAATTCCTTTGAAAATATATCTATTTATATATATATATATATATATATATATATATGTAAGTATATAATTTTATTACGAATTTAAAAAAAAATGAGATCTATCTTGCAAAAACTCTACATTGAAAACATAAAAGAAACATCAATCATAATATAAACCCTCATATAATATTTTAATATATGCTTAGAACAGATCAAAAAAATATATAATATAAAACACTCAGAAAATGCTCTTTGACGTTCGGACAACAGTTTTTAAAATATGCGTAACTTTTACAACAACGTACTTAAATCTCGCTGGTACAGAAACAAGTACTCGGATGAAAGATGGTCAATTCTTTACATAAATCTGTCAAAAGCATAAAATACACAAATACATGTATGTATGTATGTGTATATATATATATACGTATATATATATATATATACATATATATATATATACGTATATATATATATATATATATATACATATATATATATATACGAATATATATACATTTATATATATATATATATATATATATATATATATATATATATATATATATCGTGTATATATATGTATATATATACTTATATACACGCATTTATTTTTAATATAATCTATTTTATTTGAACATAACATTTATTTTTAGAAACAAATAAATATTATAGAAATATTGAAAAAAAAAATTTATACACGAATAAGCAATTATATATATATATATATATATATATATATATATAAAATGATAATAATAATAATAATTTGAAAATGGAAATAAAATAGTTCATACCTTTTATCTATAGTTCACCTCTTCTATTATGTAAATTGATTATATTAATGTACAACTATAAAAGAATTAAAAACCAAAAATTATTAATTATATATTTAATTTTTTTATTGAAAATACCTTAATGTTTTTAATTGTTCCTATCAATGTGACACATGGCAGTCAGACGATATTCATTTTACTGAAACGAACATAACAGCCAGACCTCATTTATCGTTCACGTTATGTAATTAATTTCAATAACTCTCTCCTCTTCAGTGTTATGCAATAGAAAATGTGTCTGTAATAGAAATTTGATAAATTTATTAGATATTACTTAATAATAGAGAAACGTAACAAATTTATTTTATTTCTTTCTTATTATTTTCAATTTAATAAAATTATTTATGATTATATAATTGTAAAAAATGGTATGCACATAAAAATAACGAAAATAAATAATCTCTTCAGAAAATGTCCATTATATATTTTCAACAATTCATTTAACATCAATAGAAAATTACTTTAGTACGTTTCTGTATGCAGTTTATTAGCTTATCATGATACAAAATTTTCTCTCTCTCTCTCTCTCTCTCTCTATATATATATATATATATATACAAAATCAAAATTATCCACAAAAAAATTTCTATGACGTTGACTTATTTATTTATGACGTCGAAGTTTCTATGGTACTCAAAATTTTTATCACATATATAAAATAAAACGTTGCAATTTGTGAGCGATAATAGTTATATATACATTTCATACATATATATATATATATATATATATATATATATATATATATATATATATATGTATATATGTATATATATATATGTATGTACATATATATAAAAAAATGGATATATATGTATGTATATATATATATATATATATATATATATATATATATATATATATATATATATATATATATACATAACATCAACGCTGCAATATATCTGAAAAATGATTATGTGGTAGTCATAAATGAGTTTTAAAAAATATGTTTATTGATTCGGTTACAAGACAGGCTTATAATTGACAAGTGGACAAGCGCAGCGAGTCCGGGAGTTGTTGAGTACAGCGAGCAAGAACGATGCTCCCTATTGTGTTCATATAAAAAGGTTGCCAACAAGATAGCAAATCATATGTGCACCAAATCATTCACTAATTGACTTATAATAAATCAATAACTTCTTAAAGCATCTTTAAATAAACCAAAAGCTAGTCTTATATATATTAAGTCGATACCTTAAGGAATATGTTTTAAAACTCAAACTAAAACTGGTGACAGGTTTCAACAGATTTATTAAACAGCGGTCTTTACGCCTACAATTTTAAAGTCACTCAAAAACATATGGATTTTACTTCACGTGAGACTATTATTTGAAACGTCATTCAAAGCATTGTTAAAATTATTCAATGTACACAAACTTGCATATAAGTACATACACAGATTACGGTGCATGTTAAATCCCTCGAATTTGCTTTCGTTTGCAAATACAAACGTAACCACAATCGTTAAGTCTTCAGTAATGATTCTGTCTATAAAGTCCACAAATGACTACTACATATTGGCATAAACATAATACTTGAAATATTGTACCCTGTTATGTAATATACAAGACGAGTAAAAGTTCAATATCCTGGCTACACGAACATTGCCTTAATTAAAAATATATTGTATGAAAAAATATATTTTAATTAAAAATATTTTTTATATTTACTTTAGATATTCAATATAAAATATATCAATTGCATAATTCTTCGAATGTTATTTACAATATAAAAATTCTGCTCCAGCATTTTTGAAATATACTTTTAATTATGCTATAATTTAATTTTTAATTTATTTAAGAATATACAGCAAAGTATATACAAATTAAATATCAATATCTACACAATATGTATACATATATATATATATATATATATATATATATATATATATATATATATATATATATATATTAGCATCCGAAAAGAAGCATATTGGCCACTGCAACTATTGAAAAATTGCTTTTAAAGCCACGAAAATGATTTGTATAGCTTTGAGGGAAGGTGTTGTGATGTATAAGACATGCAAAAATGCTAAAATAGTGGAAGAGGCTCAAAAATTCATTACAACTTTATTGACAAAGCCATCATCTTTTTTCGACAATGGATTTGTTAGTTACTCGACAGATGGAGCTAAGTTATGTAAAATAATGGGGGATATTTTGAGGATTAAAATGTACTCCACTATTCCATAAACATTCATTTTCTATAAAAAAGGCACCAAATTAATTTGTAGACGTAATATATATATATATATATATATATATATATATATATATATATATATATTTAAAATTTGTATTCAAAATTATGTATTTATATGTATCGATAGAATTTTTATTATTTAATTATTTACATTTAATACGAATTAATGATAAATCTGTTATATATAAAATTCAAACCAAAATTTTTCTGTTAAAAAATATTGATATGCCAGACATCAAAAATTAAACATTCCTATGAAAGAACTTGTATTTTAGAGAAGTTGCACAAGTGTATTAATTTTACTTTCAAAATAATGAACTAAAATATTAATCAAACCAATAAAAAAATGTATTTTAGTTACATATATTTTCTAATATGTTTTAACTAATTTTTAGATAAAATATTGAGGCAGTAATTTAAAAAGAGCATTTATCATTCTAATGATATTACAAAATGTTAAAATTTATAACTATCTAGAACAAGACATTCCAATTAATCTTTTATTATTTCAACTCATACAATCGATAACGATACATTTATTCACTTTTGAGCTAATAATTTACTTTAAGTGTATAGTATAAAGCAATGAAAACTGCACAAAATCGCAATAAATATAAATATTTTTTTAAAAAATCCGACGTATTCGCTCATAATTTGACCACATGAGAGTGAGGGTTTGTGACTTGAATTTGTGTACACATAAAGTAAAAGCAATAACTTTTCCTGTATTTTATATGTTCTAAACTTTAAACTAGACAACGGCATTTATTACAAACTAGTTTGAATATCATTATACTGTAACAAATAACGTGTACAACTGTAACAAATAACGTTTACAAATGCATATACGAGTACAAGACACATTATAACAAATGTTATAAATTATTGTGGATAATCTGTGAATAACTGTCGTATTTATAATTATTCAAAAAACATCATTTTTCTAATAATAAATAGTTATTAAAAAATGACATTTATCCATATTACTTTATAATACATTTTGAAAAATTTTCAGATATAAATATTATATATAAATATATATATATATATATATATATATATATGTAACATCACTGTTTAAAATATATCAATAATCCATATACATTTTCCAGTATTAAGCTGTAGCATTTAATTGTTTTCACATACTCAAACGCATTGAGCGTGAAAATGGCAAACTAAATGAAAAAAATAAATGTAATGGATTATATAGTTTTAATCCTCGTTCATACAAAAACCACAATATTTATTATTGACTATATATATATATATATATATATATATATATATATATATATATATATATATATATATGTGTGTGTGTGTATACAAACGATTACTAATCTTTATGTATTATTTTATTCAAGATCTTTTCTATATATCATTATATGTAATATATTTTTTAAGCATTCTATTATTTCAAGCTTACATTTAAAACTTTTATTATTTTAATTATTGTTTAGACATACCTATACAGTAAAATTAACTTGCAATAACATTAAATAGACCGTGATAACAAAAATTATAACTGAATATTATTATATCTAGATATTGATAAGATGTTGAAGTGAAACTTCTTTAGCTGCATTTGGAGTAAATTTTCAAGACCGAGACGAAAAACTGTAACAGAAGTTGTTATAGCGTCGGGAGGGTGTTGTTTGTTTAACACTAAAGTGTCTCTAGAGATTTTTTCTAACACGTATTTCTAAAACATAAGCGAACTCAGTAAATCCAACACTCAGTAGAATATTTTTTAAAAGTTTCTCAAATTTATTTGTTTTCAGTTGCTAATTTTTTCCTGTTATTAACAAACCTGCTTCTTCAGAGTTAATATAAATTTGGAATTGTCGGTAAAATCACTTTTATTAGTGAATTTTTATAAGATTTTTCTGTACTTTAGCGTTCTGATGATTTAATTATAATTATTGGATTTTGTTCGTGTGATCTTGTTAATATGTTATCCTAGCAGTATTCACCCTTTAAAATCAGTTGATTATCTGCTCTCCGTGATTGGTTTTGTCACGAATTCCATCTTCAGATAAATTTTGAGTCATTACAATTTACCTAAAGATGGATTTCATATCACAGCTAGTCGCAAAAAACAGATACTCATCTGATCCTACAGGATAAAGACTACCAGAGCAAGAGCTCTGAAGATGATATAGCAATGACCGATATCAATAGTGAAAAATGCATCTTTGAAAATGCTTTTTTTGTGTTTAAACCATTTCTAGAAAAAAAAATCATCTACATTTAGGTGCCAACCAAACTCAATAATCAATAATTACATCAATAATCTTCAATCATAGAAAATTACTATTAGGTCAAAACCATCTTCATACTTTCGTAGACATACTTTTCAACAGAAACTAGTCAATTTTTGTTTCCTACTCCTAAAAACAATATATAAGCAGAATGTAGGCAAATCATGCGCCACGAATAACGAAATTTTACATTAGTGGATATGAAAAACGATACATTTTCTTATTCTAACTCGTTTTATTTTTGAATTTGATCATTATTTATAATTTTCTTTACAAATCGATCTTTAAAATAAGTTGTTATAATTAAATTCGTCACTATATCAAAAGTGCCTCAAACTATAAAGATGTATATGATGATTCAAGTTATACTTTCACACGAATGTAAAAAAAAGCATGTTATCCGTCATTTAGTATTTAATTCAATTGTATTTTAGTATTGAGTTGAACTAAAATACTAAACAAAAAATAACGACTGTTATTAATCCTTGTGCTTCCTTTCAATACTTCCATGTGGAACCCTAAATTGAACCATCCTATATAATAAAATTAAATGATAAACTAAACTGAACAACTACTTTACAGTGTTGTAACTGAAACGTCACTATAACTGAGGTTTCTCTAAATAAATTCTACTAAATACATACATACATATATATATATATATATATATATATATTTAGGTACACACATACACACACACACACATATATATATATATATATATATATATATATATATATATATACGCTAATGCTTCAATTAATTCTGTTGCGAGTTTTAGTTTTACTGCATTCTCCCTATATTACCTCACCCGTACGTAAGTATGAGGTAAAGAACTCTTTTCAATTCAACTTAATTAGAAAATCCAGCGTGTTCTTTTAGTCTTATTACAGTAAAACAGCCCGAGTTATATTCGAAGAAGAAGTATAAACTTTAATGATACGTCTGTAAGAAAATAACACGTCAATTTACACAACATTGACTTTCAATCAAAATAATTTGTACATTTTTCGAACAAGAATTCTTCAATGAGATATTTGAAATATTTTCAAAGTAAAAAATAATTAAGTCGACAAAAAAACATATGTACGAAACTTAATTAAAACTTTATTTCAACTTAAATTTTGTTGAAACTGTATATATGTGTGTATTGTTCTCTTGACAATTTCGAATGAATAGTAGTTGGTAGCTTGATTTCTACACTTACTGAATCTGGTATATGTTGGAGTCAAGATAAATTGAAACTAATAATGAAAATTGCTGAATCTACAATGTAGTTTGTTGGTCATGTCAAGAGAATCAACAAATTCTCAAGTTCACGCAAGTTTTCATTACGATAGGTAAATATTTATTAAATATATCTCTTTAAAACTACATTTACATAAATGAAATTTTATACAATGAATTTTAACTATAATATTTATTTTAAAACCATTATCATATTTTTACATTAAGAAAAGTAATTTTATATATATATATATATATATATATATATATAACTATATAATATATATATATATATATATAATATATATATATATATAATATATATATATATATAAATATATATATATATATATATTACAAAAAATAAATGCATATTTTACAAAACTGTAATATAGATTATTTTCATCGGTTAAGCTTTATTCATTTATATATTTGTCATGTTTTGAACAATCTGTCTCCATCATATAAAGGAAAAATGAAATATTTATGAAACTATATTTTTAGTCAAAAAATTAGCTGTACTATTTTTAATAGCTTATTGTTTTCTTATTGAAGCTATTCTGTAAAGCAGAGCTTCGATTTACCGAATTATTTAAAATTACGTGGAATTTATTTAAATCTATTCACATATTATTGAGTAAAAAATAGAGTGTTAAAATGGAAAGAGCATTCAAGCAACAATAGTAGAAATGTCGCCTAATAAGTCGATAAATAATAGTATTCGATCGTTAATTTCTTTGCGTTACTTCTTGTTTTCTATAACTTAATAAACCATTATAAAAAAATAAAACTTAAGAATGATGCATATGGATAAAAAAGTGAACGAAGAGTCTTAACTATTTGTGGGTTTTAAATACTCTGTTCATAAAATTAGCAACACAGCAAATCAAGTTGATGATCCAGAATATTATTAAAATCACTTGAGAATGCTCTACTTAATCTTTAATACGTCACTAATTACACGATGCTTTTGGTGTGGGTACTATCAAGGAACGTACGATACAATGATGGTTCCAAAAATTTCGTACTGGGTACAAAAGCCTTGAAGATGAAGAAGGTCACGGGTGTCCTTCTTCGGTTCATAACGACCAACTGAAGGCATTAGTTGAATCAACACAATCCACAACAATTCGAGAGCTTATACAAAAATTAGGCGTTAGTCATCCAACAATTCTCAACCACTTAAAACAGCTAATAAAATAAGCTGTATATGAATTTGAAGGTCATAAACCGCAATTATTTTTCTACCAACCTAATACAATAATTATTCTTAGAATCGTTAGCATCGATTACAAGTAGGTATAAATTCCTACACCCAGCTAACCTCGACATAGGAATGACTGGAACAAAATACAATATCCAGTTGGACTCGACATAGGACCATAAAGAGTTAAATACAAATTAGGTAAATGTTTAAAAACCACATAATATACTGTGATATTGTAAAAAAGTAAAAACATAGATTATATAGAAATATGCGCCTATAATTAATTCCAGTTTATCTCATTTTTATTTAAATAAAACTCATATTAAAACTCATTAAATATTACAATAAATTTAGTCTAAGTATCTTACTTCAATATAAAATATTCCGATAAAATAACATTTTGAGAAAAAAACAATTCAGAAAGAAACAACTATAACCAAATTACAAATTTTTAAGAAGAAAAATATTTCATATAAATAATGTTAATAAGAAATGTTTTAAAATATGTAAAATAAAAAATATAAAGAATACAAAATTTAATACTAAAGTTTCTGTAACTATAACTATTTAATAAATAATCTATATTGTTTCTTTCGAACAGTCTACCACAAACATTTCACTCTCTCTAAACTCATTTACTAATAACAAAGAAAAGGCATGTACGAATAAAGTTTATGTTGTTTTATGCTATTGAAAAAAAATTCAAATCTTCTGATAAAATAACACGAATTTTAAATATAAACTATTTTGAAGGTTGAATTCGGTAAAATATTTAAAAATAGCAAGAGTATATAAAAGAACAAGTCTGAAACACTTCAAAAAAAAGTGTTGTATGTTTTGTTTTGACTCATATCGTTTCAAATTTATTTAAGAAACACGTTTATATATAATGTGCACTTAGTTTTTTGTTGTTTTCACGACACATAGATTTAATCTAGATAATTATCATGTAAATGTGTCTAGACATGAATTTAATATCAAAAAAGCATATAACCGACAGTTGAAAAATTAAACAATACATAGCTATTTTTACTTTAATCAGAATTATACATGCTATATATTATATATACCATATATGCTATATAGTTTACTAATTAGATTTTTCTATATTAAGAATATGAACACTATTTAACACTTTATAATTCCGAAACTATTTAACACTTTATAATTCGATAACCGACTAATTCAACACCCAACCAATCAGCGCATACTCAACTGCAGTTGTGTAAAACTTACGTATGAACACGGACCACCAAATTCAGTTTGCGAGAGCAATCCCATATTCATACCGTCATATCAGAGGAAGCAAACACAATATTTGAGAGAGCAAAATTTTTTTATGCCAAAATTGTTGTGGGTTACGGTGGAAATGCACTCATGGAAACGATTTTTTTTCGCGCGTAGAAACGTTTTTAATCATCAAGGTAAACCTATTAGAAAGAGTTTCCCAATGAATCTCCATGATTTTCAAATCTCACAAAATCACAGATTTCTACAATGTTTTATTTCAGTATCACTACTGTTGAAGTGTTATTACTTTTATCAAATATTTTATCTTTATTTGAATTTGCATTAACCATTGAACATATATTGACATAAATTAGTTGCGATGTTACTAGTATAGAAAAAATGTAAAAACATTATTAAAAAATAAATATGCATGTAAGATTGAACGATACCTTTATCAATTTAACTAATAATGTCATTTTATATTGTCTAGTTTTACTCCTTGCACTTTTCATAAACGACTTAGAGCAGTGGTGTCAAACTTATATATGAACACGGGCCACCAAAGTCAGTTTAAGAGAGACTGCGGGCCGAAAACAAAAAAAAGACACTCAAAAAAAAAGTTTAGCGAGCGAAAAAAGGTCTTTTATTTATATTCAAAATAACTCGTTAAATTTTTATTTTTTCTTTAATGACTTTATAAAAATTAAAAAGAAATACATTAATTGTAATTATTGTTATCAAATGTTATAAAAAAATTTTAAATTAGAGAAATTAAAAAAATAATATTTTTACTAGTTTGTTTAATCTCAATACATTCTTAACGAATTAAGAAACAATCGTAAAATAAATATGTTAATATTTTACATTTCATACACAACTCAATTTTATTTTTATTTGTTTTAAATCTAAAAATTAATTCAGTGCCTTTAAATTGAATCAATCATAGATTTTTTAGATTAAAATATTTTCTAATCGTTTTAGGATTTTGCAGTGCTAACATTAAAATTTTGAAACACTACATATCTTGGCCAAACAGTTGGCATAAAGTTACAAAACAATAATGAACATGATAATGTTTGAAAAGCAGCATATTAAGCATTGCATACTTTTTGCATTTCAGTTGAAAAAATTATTAACTAAGCCGCCGAAATTTATTTAGCTTAGGGTGAAGATATTGTGACGCATAAAACATGGAAAAGTGCTAAACCAGTTGAAGAGGCTCAAAAATGCATTACTTTTACTTCATGGACTCAAAACCACCACCTTTTTCGATAAACGATTCATCAGTTATCAGACAGATGGAGCAAAGTTATATTAAATAATGCAAGATATTTTGAGAATTGAAGTGTATCCCATTTTTCCGTAAATAAACATTTACCTTCTATCAAAAAGGCACCGAATTGATTTATATACACATATATAAATATTTTTTGTTTCAAAAAGTTCATTTCTATAAATATTGAAGCGAAAATTATACAAAAAAGTACAGGTTTCGTATTATAAAATCAAAAAGGTCAACATTAGCAGTTAGACTGATATTTAACAATGTTATTTTAATGTTATTTCTTTTAAAATACCATGACTGATAACAAATCTTGTTCGTTACAAATTATATATTTCGTTACAGCCACAAACTGTCACGCATATAACCGAACAAAAACTATCTTTCAAATTACATTTTATAAAAACAATATACATTTCGCTTATATAGTTTCATTATGGATTGTCTAAACTCATTCTGTTTCAGTCAGTTCAATTTTACATTAGTTGCAAGCACGTACCGATTCTGATATTTGTTTCGAAAAATAGAATACCATCAGACATACAAAAAAAATACAATAAATTCACATAATTGTGTTTTCTTTATTTATTCGTCGATTTACTACTGTTATAAATGTTTTCATTGTTGAATCACACAATTATTGTATTTAAAATTTTCACAGTAAATGAATTTAAGTAATTTATTAAACGATGGAATGTAAACATTAATATATCACATTTATCTTCATGCAAGATATCAATATGAGATTTAATAAAAAAATATTCTTTTTTATATTTCACATATTTTTCAAATTTAATAAAAGTTTTATTTTTATATATTTTCATATAGTGATTGTCACTGTGACTCTATATACGTATATGTGATGACATTAATGTCTCTTTAAATAATAGACGAAATAACATATAATATAGTAAACTTGTGTACAAATTTCATTTCATCAATTGTAAAAAGAGAAATATACAAAAGAGATAAATGTAATAAACGTTAGATGAAACGAACTACTTTCCATTCCTCTTACATCACGCTTTCGCCCTTTAATGTATTTCTATAAGGAATAATATATAAAATATTCTATAGGCAAGTAAACACATTTGACGTAAATTCAATTTTGTTCTGAATATCGAATAGCGGCGAAACAAAAAAAATTGTACAATCGTAACTTATTTCACACAATGCATGACATTTATTGTTCTAATCGCGAATCAGTTCAGACTTTCATTATTCCATTTCGAAAACAGATCCAATGGAACGTTGTCACTATACAAATCTGATCGGATTGGTCTGATAGTTTTTTTGTATTTATTTCTGTTCAATTTTTAGAGTGTGAACGAAAATGTATTGTGATAAATTTCACGCAAAATGAAATTTTTCTATGACTTTTTTTAAATAAACAAAAAACATTTTATTGTTTTGTGTTTAAATATTATTTTTTTTATTTTTGTCAGTATTTGCTGCTGAAATTAAATTATCTTGCGTTTAAAATCTATAGGTTAACATATTTTCATCCTAAAATTATAGCCATAAAAATTATATTAAAAAATTAAAATAAATAATAATAATAATTCTGTACAACTTTAATGAAATATAAAACTACAATTTATATACACACACACACACACACATATATATATATATATATATATATATATATATATATATATATATATATATATATATATTAGGTTATTAAGTATGAAATGTCCAATTTCCTTAAATACTAAGTTGTACAACTGTCATCTCTGACATTTCACCTTGATTGTCATTTCCTGTTGTTTTTTTTTTCATTGTGAAGATAAACATCATCATTCTTTCAAACGCACGTTTTGGCTTATGTTTAATATTCAGTTAGTTTTTAAGGAAATTTTTATAAAACCATAGATAAGTCAAAAATTTGTGTTATTTTGGAATATGAATTCCGACGTGGAACGAATGCACCGCAGACAGCTCGAAATATAAACAAAGTGTTTGGGAAGGATGTAAACGCACAATACTTCTATGGTTTAATAATTTTCGTTCTGGTGATTTTAACCTTGAAAATAAGCCGCATTGGTGACTTAAGACCAAGGTGGATAATAATGAGCTGAAAACTGTAGTAGAAATGAATCCATCTCAAACTAAGCGTGAATTAGCAATAAGGTTTGACGTTATTATTCCAACAATATTGGATTATTTGAACAAATCGGCAAGGTAAAGAAGCTGGATAGATGAATTCCGCAAATAAGAAGAAAATAAGAGTTAGAACCGTTCGACAAATAAGAGTCTCGAAGGTTGTACTTCTTTGTTGTCACGACATAAAGGCGAGTCATTTCTACACCGTATCGTTACGTGATGAAAAATGGATTCTTCTGACAACCGCAAGCGTTCGACATAATGATTGGATAAAGATAAAGCACCGAAACACAGTCCAAGACTGAATATTCATCAAAAAAATCTAATAGTGTTCGATTGATGGTCCAAAGTTCGTATTATCCACTACAGCTTCATGAAACCTGGTAAATCGATTACATCGAATGTCTACTGCAAACAATTGGATGAAATGATGAGGATACTTGCGATTAAGCAGTCTAGATTGGTCAATAGAAACAGGCCAATCCTCTTACAAAACAACACTCTACCACATATCGCAGAAACAACGCTTCTAAAACTACGGGAGCTGGAGATGGAAACTCTCTATCATCCACTGTATTCACCAGACCTTGCACCAACTGACTACTACTTCTTCTAGGATTTGAACCGCTTTTTGCAAGAAAAAATATTCAATTCTCAACAAGTTGTCAAAAACGCCTTTTACGATTTCATCACCAAGGCTCCCTAAGTTTCTTCACTACTGGCATAAACAAGCTATCTTTAAGATGGCAAAACTGTGACGATAGTTCAGGCGCATACTTTGATTAATTATATTGCTTCTTATTTGAGATTATAATAAACAAAACTTTTGATTCGAAATCGAACATTTTATATTTCATGGTCTAATATATATATATAGATATATATATATACATGTAAGTTTAAACGAAAATTATCTTCAGTTTTAGAGATACATATACATGTTGATAAATCTTTTTCATTTATTTTTTTCCAGTAATGTCATTAATACTACTCTCATATATTTCACAGTTTTGGATTATGAAATCTATGTTAAGTACTCTAAATGAATTGTCTTGATCATTAGAGGTTCTGTCAAAAAATAAAATAAGCGATAAGAAAATGAAATATAATTTAATATGACAATAAATAAAGGGAGTAAAAAATTACCCTGTACTTTTTTTGCTAACATTACTCTCCTGATTGTGCGTCGTCCATTACTCTATAAATCTCATGTCTTAAAATGTTCTCAATTCTAATTATAGTTGCAAATAAATGTTGATACCAAAAAAGTTAGGTTGTACAGTAATAGTCAACCCAAAGTCCGTTGGAACATAAGCACTCGCATTTGTTTTATGACCCTGTAACACTATTCTACTTAATTTTTTAATGAAAATAAAAACCATTGATAAGTTAGTTTCCCTAACACATTCTACTGTACCCAAAACCGAATCATAACAAAAGAATAATCAGGTTTACTTGGATATAACCCCATAAAATACAGATTAACATTGTTGCTAGAAGCTAATTCATCTGGTGATTTCAAATTAAAGCCTCTTCTCGTATATCATTCACATACTCCACGTGTTTTTAGGCAACACAAAGTGCTAAAAAGTACACTAGGGACACAAGTTACTTCAACAGTTGGAGGAGGTGATTGGAGAGGAGAAATATAGTGGGAACGTCGAAGGAGACCTACATGTTATGAGTAGTGACGAATAAAAGCTTGTTAAGTGCATGGGCAACTGTTAAAAGCAAAATGAAATTCCATCCGGAAATTGAAAAGACTGAAGTTTATATATGCCAGTTTGAGGACAGTGTGATCGCCTATTTTTACAAATTGAAAAAATAGATAGAGGCAGTCCACTCTGGATATCTTTTTCACCAAAGCCTCAATTTCCGCCCAATCTAGTGTCACTGCCACAAAGAAGATTAGAATTGATTCCCCTTCTAGTAGTGAATTACTAGAAATCTTCATGGTGAGTTATTTTTCCTCTAAAGATCAACATTCGTAAATTAATGATGTAGACTACCATCGAATAACAATAACAGATTATTATCAACCAAAGGTAAAATAAAATAATGTATTTTCATTTCTTATATGTACCTTTAAAATTAAATTTTATCTAATGTACGATTAGGATTTTGACGGCTTTTCCAAACCAATTAGAAGGTTTATATAAGTGCCTTATAAAATGACCGTTTCAAGGAACAGCCATTAGTTCTGCACCAATTTTAGTCGTTCAGTGAGGCTACTGTATACAAAAAATACATATATCATTTATTTTCAACTATACCGTATGTACACAATGGCCTCACGCAATTCAAATTTACGATCATAGCTGCAAAAACCACCAAAATATCTCGATTCATAATAAACAACAGTTCGAGTTAAAAATATTTTTTTCCAGTCCCAAAGCCTCAATTAAATTGATATTAAATAAAGCATAAGTGTAAAAAAAAAACATATACAGTTTATATTTTTTAAAAAAGAATACATTAAATAAAATATATTTTGGTAAGTTTTTAGTCACTTTAAACTTCTTTAAATAACTAATACCAATCACACTGGCACATTCATTTTGTCCAATATAATAAAATAAATAAAATGCAGTCCAAAATAATTTTAATTATTTTTTAGTTTACGCAAATGATTTTCTTATAAATTTATTATAAGGAACATAATAATTTTGAATTGTGGATAACTAGAACATTTTAAAAACCTTTTTACTAAGAGAATAACTGAACAATAATTACATATAAAATATTAATGTTAAATCATGCCAACAATGCTGAAAATTGAAAAGCAGAACTCTAGTCAACTAAAAATAATTTAAAAGCAAACTGAATTGTATATACAATATATCAAAAGTATTGTCTACAAGCAAACAAAAGAACAGATCCGGTTTTTTCATTTATATATATATATATATATATATATAGTAACTGTTTTAAATCAATATCGTTGAATCCGTCGCCCCCCAAAAGTGTTCCCGACAAATAAACGACCGGATCCAACTTTTAAAATCAGTTAAAGTAGATATATTTGTAGCGATACTGTCGCAATCATCTCACATTGTCGTTATTGTATTCGCAGGTTCGAGCACGCAGAAAAGTGGCGATGACCGTGTTGGCGTTCGTCGTCGTGTTCGCCGTATGCTTTCTGCCCTACCACATGTTCATGCTATGGTTCTACTTTTGTCCTACAGCGAACGAGGATTACAATGCTTTCTGGCATACATTGCGCATTTTCGGTTTCTGCCTCAGTTTCCTCAACTCCTGCATGAATCCTGTCGCTTTGTATTGCGTTAGCGGGACGTTCAGAAAACAGTTCAACAGGTACGTATACGCTCGTTAACGTAATTTCAAACATACAAATACAAAGTATTCGATGTACAAAACAAACTATTCAGAAAAATTATCAACACATGCAATCATATTTCTTTTGAGAATTTTACTCGTTTTATTTATTTGATGGCAAAAACACATGAAATTATTTTTTCATATTAATTACAATTGTACAATATTGACATCCAGGCTACCACATTGCGCTGAACTATTCATTATTTAAATTTTCGTTGCTTCACATACGTACATATCAAGATGCACATATTTCTCAATTTATTGACATATACGCATTGCGTTAAAACCGTTCCCCAAGTATATTTACCAAGAGTTAAAAAACATTTTAATTTCTGTTAAAATAGTTTTCTTTAAGCTGAATTTAGTACAATGTTGAGTATTATACTTCAAAAATACCTGTACGAGAGTGGTTTGAAAAGTAATTTGGGTTGTGTACTCGTTGAGGGAGAGGTGGACAGCTATATATGTTTTCATATAGTTCCATCTCTTTTAATAACGCGTGTGAAGTTACAAGTCATTCCGCCATTAATTCTTCGTTTGACAGTTGTTTCAACATAAGCGTTTCGTGCGAAAGTGCAAAATGGATAAAATAGGAATTTGAAGTGTGATTCGCTTCTTTTTTTGTGGTAAAACAGCGAAGGAAATAAATGAGAAGATATTTCCTACATTGGATGAATCTTGTCCTTCCTACAAAACCGTTTGACTTTGGATGAATGAATTTAAACATTGAAGAATGAGCATCAAAGATGCGCCATGCTCAGAAGGCCCGAGAACAGATATCACACCAAGAATCATCGATAAAGTCCACGATATGGTTTTGTGCAGTCGGCGAGTGAAAGTAAGCGAGATAGGTGA
Organism: Acanthacorydalis orientalis; assembly: GCA_034766995.1. Classification (NCBI taxonomy): domain Eukaryota; kingdom Metazoa; phylum Arthropoda; class Insecta; order Megaloptera; family Corydalidae; genus Acanthacorydalis; species Acanthacorydalis orientalis. Next base: position 23,231,050 of record CM068317.1, read on the forward strand.
GGCATCTCAACTGAGGGGAAATATTTCATTTCGCATAATGAATTACGTATGGAATTCTTGGAACTGTTTAAGAAGAATCCAACGGATTTCATGCGGTGTTTTGTGACATTTAATGAAACATGAATTTACCATCACGCACCATAATCGAACACGTAATTAAAACAGTGGATTGAACGCGGTGAAACGGCTCCGAAGAAGGCGAAGACAGGTCCCTCGGCTAGAAAGTTGATGGCGTCAGTTTTCTGAGATGAGAAAGGAATTCTCTTGATCGACTATCTTCTAATGAGAAAAACAGTTACTGACCAATACTACGCAGAACTTTTAGAGAAGTTAAAGGCAGTGATCGCGGAAAAACGTCACGAAATGATACAAAAAATTGTTGTTTCACCATGACAATGCACCGGCTCATTCAAGTGTCACTTAGCAAACATTAGCCGAATTGAAGTTTGAAATCTTTCTGTATCCACCGTATTCGTCTGATTTGGTTCCCTCAGAATTCCATCTGTTTCCGAAACTTAAAATTTTCCTGCTGGAAAGCGATTTAGGTCGAATTAAAAGACGATTGTTTCCGTAAACGGCTATTTTGATAACCTCGAAAAACCTCATTCACAGAAGGGATTCGCGAAACTAGAGAAATGTTGGGACAAGTTCGTTGAACGTCGAGAGGATTATTAGCTAAAAATAAAATTTACTTTAAAACTGAAGCTTTAATATCGAACCAAATTGCTCTTTAAACCGTCCACGTAGTTTAAAACTCCACAAAGTATGTTTCTAACAAGGCCATAAAAAGGCCTGTTTATATCAATTAGTTACAAAACTCAAAGAGCATCAAATTTAAAAACACATGAAAAAATCTCACTTTATATTGTGATATACTAAACAATAAGCCATTGTAATATTTACCTTGTTTTAATTTAGAGCGTTAATAAAATTATTTGCAAACCATAAAGTTTTGTCTATTTTCATACTTAAAAAATTTATTACTATATATAGTTATTTAGCATCAAATAATAGATATAATTTTTTTATGCACAGACCTTTTCTGCAACGCATAAAAAAATGTTAGAATCAATTATCAGAAAAAGTAATAAAAAATATGATATTATTCCAGTTGATTATTTACCATTTTATAAAATGATCATTATTAGTTTCTAAATATCAAAAAATACATTCTCAATACTGAGAACGGTATAAAAAATATTAAGAGCAATAATCCACGCCTTAATTATTAGAAGTAATTTATTGATATAACGCTTAGGTAGTATTCAAAATTTTAATACAAATATTCAGATTTGTAGCCTATTTACTGTCAATAATAGAAATGAATAGAAGCATTTTAATTATTATCAGCCAAAAATAAATACCTTTTGATAAACGACAATTTTTTTCTTTTTTATAAATTCATAATAATAATATGAAATAGTCGTAAAATAAGATGCTTTATTTTTTGGTTTTGAATATAAACAAATTAAATTAAGTTATATGTAGGTTTCATATAATACAATTCAATATATTTGTTTACATAGCTCCTATGTTATTAAGGTATTTATCATACCACTAGATCAACACCTTAAAGTTCTGATGATAAAATGATAATTTGTATTTGTATACAACTGTCATTTAACCTGTTTTAATCGAAAATAAAATGTAAGTGTTTCATTAAAGGCTTGAAAATGAAACAAAATTAATGATATTAAAGCCAAATTTGAAAACGAATTCCCCTTGTCAAAAAAATCATGACAAGTTCGAAACAGGTAATATAACTGTCATTTAGAACATAAACGCAGTCATTTTTATAGAATTCATTCCTTACAATTTCTAATCATGCAACAATCATTAAACAATAATTAAGAAATACTCAAGACTTGACAATTAAAGATTCTTCTGTATCTCTCCTATAATTCTGATTTAACTACAAAATGAATTGAAAAAGCTAAAAGGATACATTCCCAAACTGATAAACACGTCTTAAAGGAAATCCAGTGGTGTCAATGTACACAGAAAACACTGTTTTATGCACCAAAGGTTTCACTTCGATCTAGCTTCAACATATTAGGTTAGTGCAAAAAAAATTGCGGTTTTTATCATTTGAAGTTTGATGCCGATTTATCTAGTTACCGTTATCATTTATTAGTCATATGATACAGCATTGTAAACAATAAAATTAGCACTACTGATTTCAGCTTATGTTTATTGTTTTCATTTTTTAGTATTGTTGGATATAATCTCATAAATTAGTTATGGAAAAAAAATTGTTGCATGAGCTTAAATTGAGACGTAAAGCAACAGAAATTGCTTTAAATATCAAATTTGTTTTTAGCTAAGAGTAAATTAGTGAACGTACAGCTCAACATTGGTTCCAAAAACGTTCGAAAACGTTCATCACAGTGGCGACCGAGGAGAAGCACTAAAACAGTTTCATAAACCGAAGTTTCATGAAAAAAAGATTATGGTCACTGTTTGGTGGTCGACAAGTGACATCATTCACTACAACTTTTTAAATCTTAATGAAACAATAACAGAAGAAAAATATTGTCAGGAAATTGAGAAAATGCACGAGATGTTGCATCGCTTACAACCAGCATTAGTCAATCTAAGAGGATCAATTCTTCTTCATGATAACGCCCGACCACACGTCTCACAAATGACATTAAAAAAATTAAATGAACTGGGTTACGAAACCTTACCTCACCCACCTTATTCTCCGGACCTGTCTCCGACAGATTATCATTTTTTAAACATTTGAGTAATTTTCTATGAAAGATTTTCACAGATCAAGAATCAGCTCAAAGCGCTTTCGATTGGTTAATTCTAGTACTCCAGAATTCTATCTAGTAGGAATAAACAAACTTAATTCCCATGGGGAGAAATGTCTGCATGCCAATGGTCTTTATTTTGGATAATAAATATAATTTTTATCTGATATATCGTCTTTATACTCGATACGGAAAAACCGCAATTATTTTTGCGCCAACCTAATACATAGTGACTAAGTAAATCAAAAAAAAACTTAATATATACCTATATTAAATTAATTTTTAACTTACTCTAACTTATTTGCATTGAAAATTAAACAAGAAGGAACCATAATCTCTGGCTTCCTTCATAATAATAATAATAATAATACGCCTGTCCAGGATAACCCAAAACTAGTATCATATTATTTCAATCCGTAGTAAAAGCTCGTACTAAACGTATCTTTGAAAATATCTAGTTTTTTTTTTGTCAGTATCTGTATCAAACTCTCGATCGCCAGCACAGGTATTATAAATTTAATTAATTACAATTATGTAACCTAACAACTATTCCAATAAAATGTTTTACATTAATAATATTTTATACTGATTTGTAACTAAATTGAAAACTAAATATAGTTTAAAAGAATTGAAACTTCCACAAATGAAATATAAAATGTTTAACTCTATTGTTTTCCACTTTATACACTGTTTAGCTTTTTTATACACAACTCTGTTTTTTATTTAAAATGTAAAACTATCCATAAACATTTTTAATATTTTTTCAGACGATAGTCAAAAATTGTATGCCATCTATGAGATCTAATCGTGAAATTTAATAAATGTACTGTATTGTACGAGTAGATATAAAATATTGACATAAACGAATTAGAAACAAAAATAATTATATGATCAAACAAATAAATGTCACAATGGTTATGATATGTTAATTTATGAAATTGTATTTCAGGTACCTTTTGTGTCGGGGTCGTTCAATGTCTCGTTCACGTTGCGATACAACAAGCAATTACCGCCGAGCGACGTCGATGTCTTTAACCAATTCGAGGATGCACCATTCCGTTTACGGCCATAAAATGCATATGGCTTCGATGCGACAGCCGATGATTGGGCAAGAGACAACCATAATGCTATTAACACCGCAAGGAAACGGTAATGGCATGGCTTCAAGCAACATATGAAAATGGTAGACAGCTTCTAACCAATTCGATTAACTTCATTATTAGTTAAATGGTCCACACGACGGGTAAATGAAACGATGGTCCGTGAATGTTTGTGCGTTAATGTGATCAGTGGTTTTTGTGTCAGGTTCTTGTATCCTTATAAATGGAACTCATGTAAATTCGATTGTTGGAACGACAGTATTTGTAATATACTTTTTATTTGCGGTATATTGTATAAAAATAACTGGCAATCAGTAATGTAAATAAATAAAGATACAATTACTTCTGTGTATAACAATGACAGAAACAAACAATTGAATTACTGTTATTTAATGTTTGATGACAAAAACGAAACGTATACTCGTACATGCACTTAATTAACAATTCATAAAAGATGTATATAATTCATTTTTGAAAAGAAAAACTGTATCTAAGTACTTTAAATATATATATATATATATATATATATATATATATATATATATATATATATATAAATATATATATAAATATATATATATAAATATATAAACAATACAACTAGGGTCATCTATGAACAAGAGAATAAGCCATTAAACTATTTTGGAAAATATACAGAGAACAATTTTACCAACATTATAAAATTACTCCGTAATATAAACTAGTATAATAAATATTAAAACTATCTATTTTTTTATTCATTTTAAAAATCATACGTTAATTCATTCAAATTATGTTGCATTAGGCATACATTTAATCTCAAATTAGAAAAAAGAAAGGTATATAAAATTAAATACATACCACCTATCTAAATGTTTAAAATGTGATTAAAATTGTCATTATCTTACACGACCATTAAAATAATTACTATAATATTTTAATAATACAAACAATTTAAATAAATAATATATATATATATGAGAAAACCTCACAAATATATGTAAATGATTCGGGACAAAACGCTTGAAACAAATTGTATAATACACTTTTTAAACGATTATTGTTGTAATTTTTTTTAAAAAATTGTTATTACAAATGTTATTATTATATGGTAAAACGTATGTATTCTAATCGTTTCAAACCGACGCACTATTCTTAATATATGTACATAAATGTATTATATAATTCCTTTCCATGTTTTTGAAGATATATGTTATAACAGTTTAATACAAACAAATATATGTAACCGAAATTTATTAAAATATATATATGAATAACGTTAATCTATGCAATTTTTAATAAATGTCATTGTATTTTATGTACATTAGTTGATCGCGTGATTAAAATGATGATTTTTCAATAAATAAATTTATTCAAACAGTAATTATTTATTGTTATTATTTATGTGTACATATGGAGAGGGAGGAAAAAGTTTTTTAAAAATAATTTTTCATAAAAAAAAATGTAGAAACTGATATAAATGCTTATAATGTTTACAGCCCTATTTTTACAATATTTAACAAGCTATCTAAATAAATAGTAAAACTGTTTTATATGAAATGTATTCTTATTTTATTAATGAAATAAAAAATATTCTTTCAAATAACAAAAACTATCCAACCAATTATAAAATATCAGTAAAATTACTGTTTTTGTAAATATACAATTTTCAAAGTTAACTTTACAGTGTCACACATATTTTCAGCAACAGAATAGAAATTTAAATATAAATAGTTCAGTAATATTTCAGCGTATTAGTTTAGATACTAAATTGATAGTTTTTGATAAAAGTAGAGTTAATTATGAAATAATCATCATTTTGCTTTTAAAAAATCGATTTTATTATGTTTCAAACGAAAGCTTACTTTTATATTATACTTATATATATTAACTTAAGTAATGATTATTAAATATACGAAAAATTTCGTTACAATTACAACCCGTCCAAAATAAATGTATGTATGTATAATAATAAATTACTGTTTAACAATATTGGAAGACCGCTTTCTCATATTAATTTGCTCAATGTATTAATATGTATACATATACATACATATATATATATATATATATATATATATATATATATATATATATATATATATATATATATATATATATATATGAGGTGAATATATATGGCGAACTTCTCGTTTATGATTTGATTGAGACTTTTACTTTACTCATTTTATTAAGCTATTTTTTCGAGACAAATGATCTTAACGTTTTAAATTTTTCGAATATCCTGAAGTAAACTTTATACTTCTTTGAAAAATTCATTTAAAGTGACTTTCTCTTCTCTACGAGCTGGTATCCATCGCTGTTATATTTTTTACAATTTGACATAACAGTCTTCATTAAATATTTCTACAGTCATATTGTAATCTGAATAATTTTTGAACCTCTATAAATATATTTTTGAGTGAACTCACAATGGTGGTGGTCTTATATAAATTTATGAATTGTATTATAGACATATGAAAATGGCTTTTGTTACTGAAAATATTTATTATAAAAATATTTTAATTTATTTTCAAAAAATATAAAAGTTTGTTTGTTACATTATTATATACATTTATTTTAAACAATAAACTGGCAAACTATAAAACGCTTAAATTTATTTAGCTTTAAGATGCTGCAAAGCATTAAAATACAATTAATCAAATGTACAGTGATATAAAAGCGTCAGCGGTTTTTTATAACTTTTCATTCGACTTGCATTTAAAGAGATACACTTTTTTTCTTAACGCCACAGTGCTAATAGATCTGATGAGGCTCGGTATATATAGTCTACTCATAAATAGTCCCTCTGTTATATTTATAGACCATCTACATTTCCATACAAGATGATTTTTTGATACACTTACAATATTACTTACAGATGAAGAAAATATTACATTATAATAAATAAACAAATATATTAAATGTAATTCAATAATTAAAATAAATTATACAAAAAAAAACTGAGTGTTAGCAAATATTATTATTATATTGTGAATATAATATTTGCCTAAAAACATATAATCACTTAACTAGGACAAACTAGGAACAGTTTAACTTAAAACCTAACATAATTAATTAATCTATAAATTGAAATCAAAGAGACCCCTCTATCTTCAACTATGAATAAAAAAATGTTCATCTAAGATTTAAATCATGAAACAACTTTTCTAAATGTAAAGAATAATTGATTCTTAAATAGAAACACTTCAATATTTGCAATAAAAAAGTTCCTAAATATATAATTCATACATAATGTAACAAAAAAATCATTTTTTGTAAGAAAAAAAAATGCTTGTATACAATAAACTGGAATCATTTATGACGATGATTTTTTGGTCTTCTAATAATGTTTGTATATATATATAATACATTAATATTAATACGAACAATATTAATTAATTGTAATATCTGTTCATACAATGATTTGTATAAATAATCCGCTATCTAACATTTATATTACCAGGATTTCAATTATTTTAGCGTTATGTACACCAAAAAGAGATACCCCACAATTTAATTGACATAAAACTGTAATCTTATATATTAATTATATTCAATTACAGACTCTTAATGTTCTGCGCTTACTTCAATTTTTTATCTAATCACAGATACATTATATTCTAATTATTTTGTAAGAGCAATAAGACAGAAAATCTATATTCATTCATTGACTTTTTCTGTCTTCTATTTATAAATTAGTATTAGATACAGACAGATTCTGTTGTATAAGGAAAAATACTAGAAAAGTACCTGGTAAATATTTCTCTGATATTTCAAATATTTTAAATATGATCCTCAGAAAGCAAATACACCGAAACTAAACTTATTTCTTTCGCATTTTTTCTCTAATAATCATATAAATATCATTGTTCATAAAATATTAAAAATATAATGTTAATAATTAATAAAAAAAATTGTTTGCTTTTTATTTACCGGTAAATATAGAAACTATGTAAACAATCGATGCAAGATTTAAATCAGTCAGACTGATTAAATCTCTATGACATAAAAATTCACAAGATTTCATTTAATTAAAAATGTTCGTCTTTTAATGCATAAAAAAATCACAAGATTAATGATATTTTAATTACACTTGGATCTTTTATATGCGGTGGAAAAAAAGTTAGAATCATGGAATCGTGTACAAAAGTCGTGCAAAAAAGTGTAAGGGTGAATATAACGTGTTAAAAAATCGTGTAACTATGAATAAACGTGTTAAAAACTGTTTAACTGTGAATCGTGTAAAAAAAATACCACATAAAAAGAGACCAAAGTATACTAAAGATATTAAATAGAGATATTAATTAGATATTAAAGATCATATATATATATATATATATATATATATATATATATATATATATATATATAGTTATAAGAGTTATTCTAGATTAAATATGATTTAGTTAAAATTATTTTCAGATTATAAATTTCATATGTGAAATAAAAAAAAATAAACATAAAAAATGTGTTCAATAAAGTTAGAGACAAATATTCGTTGTTTAGTTCTTTTTTTCGAAAAACGGTACAAATACAACGGTGGTCAGGGTTCTTATTAAATTATTGTAATCCCTAAACTATAGCATTAAAAAACCATCTTTATTGAGTAATTTTTAAGTTTTATAGCTAGTCATGTTCATTAAAGGATGTGTAAAAATTTCATATCAGTTGTAGGTATATAAAATTGTACAGTTTTATGTACTAAAATTTATTAATTAGAAATCATTTATCTTTTTCTATACTAAATCGGAACCCACTAGTAATGTGAAATTCTAAGTTAAGATTGTCTATCTTATGCGTAAATTTAGCTTTGATGATAATATTATATTATACAAGAGTTTAATAAAAACATTTAATACAGAAAAAATAAAGTATTAAATATACTTGTCTTAAAATGGTTGTCGTTTTCAAATTTCCAACAGGTGAAGACAAGCGCTGTTTATAATAAGAATTCTATAATCGAGCCAAGAATTTTAGGGCGTAACATGTAAAATGGGAGAGATTCAAAAAATATACACATATAATTTATTCACTAATCAGTCTTAATGAATAGATATTTAAAATGTATTTGCAAATATTTAAATGTATTAGTATTTATAAGAAAATAGTTGAATAATTATAAGAAATTAATGCTCAAATTTCTATTTTGATCAATGTAACTCATTTCACATGAATAATTATTCCAATTACTCTCTTTTTACATTCGCCACTGGTTTATAACAATGTATATATATATAATATTCTTGTAAAACATAAATCATTGTTCAACTTTTGTTATGAAAAAGAAATATTATTGACCCATACCGTTTTTAAAACAAATAAGTAAACAATTCACCTTGAAATTGTATACAGAACTCCCAGATTGCTACCATTTTCAAATAAAATGTGTTCAAAACGAATAGGCAACATAGTAGCATTAGTTCATTTTTAATAAAAGGATTTCTCAAAATAAATAAATTATATATAAATGATACTTTTCGGAAGAATTGTTTTTCGCCGGTCTTAGTTACCTTAATCCTTTTGAATCATATAATTTTTTTATCTTTTACAGCTAATTTCGGCATGTGTGCCTTCTTAGATAGCAGTAGATAAAGAATTATTTACAACTAACTAAAAATGACACCTGTGCTGAAATTAGTAATTCAAAGTAACCAATGCCATCAGGATAATACATCAATAGGAATAATTATAACTTTATTTTGTTTTCAATATACTTTTTACTGTTAATTGAACTTAATACATCAACGCAAAATATTTAATTACAATCAATCGCCTTCTAAAAAAAAAACGTCCTTTAACAGGCTACTAAATTATTTTTCATTGTACGAAATATGAAATTAAACCAATTTCCTTTAAAATCAAACTAGATATTTCTTTTTATCAATAAATTTACTTTTATATGACACGTTTTACATTTTACTCACGATAAATATAAACATACATACATATACGCACGCACATAAGCATATATGCACATATATATATATATATATATATATATATATATATATATATATATATATATATATACATATATATATATATATATATATATATACATATATGCGTATTTATATATATATATATATATATATATATATATATATATATATATATATATATATGTATGTATGTATAATTTTTATAAAATGTTACTCTCAACTCATGGAATAATTATGTTATTTTTAGTTTATCTAAAAAATATAATATTATTAACATAAAAATGAAAAAAAAACAGTATCATAGTTTTTTCAATAATTTGAAATAATAAGTAAAAATAAACTAATCACATTAAAAATAATGAACAAAATAAAAAATATCCTTTTTCACAATAAATAAACCAAGAAACCAATGGGATCTCGATAAGAAATCCATAAATTCATTACCCAAAAACAATGATATTTAATTAAATATTAATGAAAATATTATCAGGTGTTTTGTTATTATTGTTATATTTTCAAATAAACAAAAGAGTATTTGTTTATATGAAAAAATAACATAAATTCATGTGCATCGAATGGATATTCAAAGTATCTAATAAAAAAATCAAGTACTTATATTCAGTTGAAAATTTGGCCTATTTTCTTGCAAAAAAAATAGATCCAACTGTATTTTTCTACAAACTACACTACTAAACAAAATGTACATAAAAACGCTTGTATATGTATTGCAATGTTTAATAAAAATAAATGTACTGGAAAAACTATCATCTTATATTTAAATTACATATTATAACAAAATGATAAAATTAGAAATCAAACCTTCTTTTACAAATTTATTATTTTTTCATCCTAAAAACATGAAAGAAAATGATAATCAAAAAATATTTAAAAAATTATTATTGATCACTTTTCGATATTGTTTATGCGCATATTGATAACTATACTATTATCTTCAAAGCACAAAGATTTATAGGATGAAAAAATAATTCATTTGAGAAAATGAATTTAACCTGTGCGATAGAAATCAAAATTAGATAAAAATATCTAGTCTTCCAAAACTAATTGAACAAAGATAAGATACATGTTTAAATAACTGTTACAAAAATACAAATAATGAATTTATTTTTTAAATCATTGTTCATAGCTTACAATGTTTGCTCCTAGATATATAACATAGATAAAGACTTTCATATATAATAACAAAGTATTACACTTTTAACAAAATTAAAAAAAAAAGCTATGAAGTTATTCAGCTAACACAAATTAAGTACACATACACACATAACACTGTTCCTAATCTTAAAACAATATACAAAAAGATAATTTGCAAAAGTCTAAATTTTTAAGAAATCATGGTTTTACTGGTGAAATGAAATGCAAAAGGTCATATGTTAAAAAACACAGGAATAAATTTGTTATATTTACAATACAATCCTAAACATATTCCACTGACTTGTTGAATTCATGTAATTTTCGTAAGAGAAAAAAGTAAATATTTTTGGTACCAATTGCAAACAAATTTTATAGTAAAAATCTCATATAACTTTAAATAATTCATTTTATTATTTATGTTTATTTAATGGCTTCAACATTTTTAACACAAACAGGAAACAGTTCCAATAATACACTATAAAATAGTTACATTTATACAGAATTAATATACAAAATAATTATGTATATTATTTGAAATTCACATCTAGATTTCATTTCTGTGAAATCCTAAATCAAATTGTTATAATTTAACGATTCACATATATCGCTTTCAATGGACATCATAACCAAACCGACTAATCTTTTTTATCTCATTGCTGATCTTAAGTAAATTTTTTTATAATTTTTAATTTGTAGAAACTGTGTTCTCCAAAAGCAACTGGTGCAGGTAAAGTTAGTATTATTTGTGGGCAAATAAACAAATTCTGAAATATTGTAATCATATTGTTTATCCACAAATAGTTGTTTTCCTAATGGTTCCATTTGAGAGGACAATAATACAGCTAAATTTATAATTTCTTTACAAAGTTCAATACCTCTATTATCGTTACCAGCCCATAATAAATATAAATTCATACAATTTTTTAGTATTTCTAATCTTTTTTCATGTTGCAGTTTATAAATGTTGTATTTTTTAAACTTAACGTGTAATTTCATTTATTCAAATCTTTCATTAATTGAATTAATCGTGTCAAGAATGAAATAAGAAAACTAACTTTATAACTGTGTCGTGGGTCTGTAATGAGCTGGTCATTAAATTTGTAATCAACACTGTTTTTCTTTTTACAAATTCAAATCGTAGAATCGTCCCAACATCATGAGGATTCTCATCGTATGAGTGCTTGAATATAAATACATACAGATTGAATGAAAATAGGTATATTAACAAGAAATTTGTTATGTGTTGGTGCATAAAAATATGCCATACAGTTATTTACTACAATGTTAAACATACTTACATATTAATTGAATATGATTAACATATAATATACATCTGAAGATAAAATATATAATTGTAAATTAGATACAGGGCACCTTATAACAACAGTGACAGCACAACATATTATTTAAGCTTTACTATTCATTATAAATAAAGAAAAACCACACAAATAATAAAACAATTGCAAAATATTTATCAGGCACCTTCACACCTGAGCAACCTAGTGATCGCTCTATGCCACTGCACAGCCCTGAATATATATATATATATATATATGTGTGTGTGTGTGTGTGTACACACACATATATATATATATATATATATATGTGTGTGTGTGTGTGTGTACACACACATATATACAAATACTCCCTAACTCATATAGATACATGTGTAGACCTAGTACTTATATACTTTGGTAAATTAAATTTTGGTTTATTTTCCACTCTCACTACTTTATTCACACATCAATTAGCTTACATTTCTTATGCTATGAAAAAGATATTAACCTTTATCAGTTGGATATCGCCATACAGGAACCAACAGTAGCAAGATTTCTAGTCATATGTCGCCACACAGGAACCATATTGATCGAGTACCTGCTAACACGAAATATCCTTTTATAATTAATAATAATTTTATTATATAAATTTTTTGTACTATTTTCTGGGGTCCAGAAGCCAGTGCTACAAATGTATACATTTTATTCAAACACTGTGGAGAAATAAAAGGTAATAAACCAACGCTTTATTTACAATTTATCAAAAAATTGGTGAAACATTTTCACTCACCTGCAACTGTCTGATAACAACCTACAATCTCTTACTGTCAATGATTGAATAAAAAATTTCATGAACAAACTATCCTATAGCAAGAAAAAGGATTGTGTGGCTTGTTCAGACGTTCCCTGTGAAAAAAAATCAATTAGGTTTTTTTGTCAAACTTGCTGTAACCATCCAGGGTTACATGTTAGAGAACGTTTTTTATATTATACATTATCTGATTAATAAAAATAACAAAGCAAACCCCAATAAACAATTCTTAAGTATTTATGCAAAATGAGTTGTTTTTTTATTGAAATTTATAATCAATGTTAAAAAAAACTGTTTATCAAAAAAAACTGACCTAGCAAAAATTTTATGTAAAAACAAATTGACCAACATGGGTTAATAAACAGACGCAAAACAAAGGAATTTTCAGGAAACTGGAATATGGAATTTTCAAAAAATCACATTCTATGATTTAAAACAGACTGTATTTAAGTACATAATTATTTAATATATAAACAAAAGTATATATATATATACATATTTTACGTATATACTCTATAATAACTATAAAATGTGGGAAGAGTAATTATATAAAAAGATAAAAACTCAAATGCTGATAGCTAAACAACTATCAGAAAATATAAAAAAATATGTTATAGTAAAAATATTTCCTTCATAAAAAATTAAAATAAGCTTCACAGCACGTGAAAGACCACCTACATTTGTAAGTACAATGGAAACAAATTCATACGTATATCAACATGTGTAAATCATTAATAAAAGACTCTTAAAATCAAAATCACAAAAGTATTTTTTCTTGTAAATACAGCCGAATGCCTCTATTTAAAACTCATTGGCATACAACGAAGTTGACATTCGACGTGGCCATGAAGTGTTCAAATTCAGTGCATGCTCATTCATATCTAGCTTAAATATAGCACCATTTAAATGAGAATTCAAATCGTTTTGACACCAAATTATCACAGGCAATTTTGACAGCAAATGTTTTCGCAATGTTTTTTATTAATAAAAACCTGTGAATAGATAATTTTCTCACATCCCTTTAATTTGCTTGTGATAAAATAAAAATTTTTATCAAGCAGAACGTTGGACATCTTGGATATTATTCTATGCTTTTTTTTTGTTCAACTAAACTGAACTGATTGAATACAAATAACAAATATTGTGTATTCAATGCTGGTATATAAAAAATCATTATAGATTAGAAATCTTCTTTTCTAATACACCAGATTCAAACTGACTTTTGTATTTGTCTATTTGATCTAAAAAAATAAGTATAAACTCACAGGACACGGCATTCTTATAACTAATAAATATTGACTCGTGTAAAATATATATGATTTCTTCGAAGTTTTACTTTTTGGTTCTTCAACCCTGTACCTTTCATTGATCGAATATCCACGACCTAACAAAATATCACAACGGATCATTCAATCGATATAAATATGGATATATAAGTATGTAAACGAACACGGATTTATATCCCTAAATTGTTCAGCACACGATTCAGTCAGTCTTATTGAATGCAAGTGATGATGTATGATCGCTCTTTGGAAATTTAGAAACGACCTTCTACGAAATCAAAAATGAAAAACGAAGCGAAGACAATCTGTTGCTTTACGTGGAGACATCGAGTGAATACGACCCGTGTTCGATTATTGAGCGGCGACAAAATGCTCTTTTCTCTCTCTATCTTTTTTTTTATTGGAACTGTCGCAGGATATGGAAACGTTCAGATCAAATACACAGGTACAAATATTTTAGAGATAGACAAACATATATTGACAGGTATATGCTTGCAGTTATCCCTACGGCGATTGTATTGTAACGATTCAGTCGTAGTCATGTAGATTTCTTTTGATTTCAATTGAGTCGAATGAAATCAATTCTTCTTTCAATTGGAAATATGAATCCAGTCGAGACACAGCATAGTCCTGTAAATAACAAATGCCAATAAGGATATGCTAACATAAATTCAATTTCATTTATCAAATATGCAACCAGAACAATTCCTCACAGTTTTGTATATTTATTGTTTTAAACAACATTCTAATTCTTCACTTATATACAATAAATACAACAAAAAAAAAAAAATATATTATTGTAATACTTTCTTATAGGTATTCATTTTCAAACATACATTTAATAAATCTTTGCTTATTATTCAAGAAACTGTTAATTAGATAATATTCTAACATTTTTTTTTCTTAAATTTGTTAAAATTAAAATTCCACTCACATTATACATAATAATATCTACTATGGAATAAAAACCTAAGATTTTTATTTCAAATTAACCTAACAGGTTAGAATTTCTCTAAAAAGTTTTAGCTTTTTCTTTAAATTCTTATAAATGTTAAAATCAAAATCAATTCTTACTAATTTGAAAAAATGCGAATTTAAATACTATTTTTCATCTTATATAAGATTACAGAATTATACAATTTAGGACAGTCAAACTCATTAAATATCAGTTGTACTTCTTGAAACAAAACAATACATCAAAACTCGTAGATTTTTACATTGGTTCTATCGAAAGCAACAAGTTTAAAAAAGTCAAACTACACATCCATTTGAAACAAATGTCATTAAAGTAAATGGTGATGTTTTATATTTATTTCCTTATTTTAAAATCTCGATTTTTAAAATATTTACCGATTGATTTCTATTGTATACAAATTAACAATATACAGACACACACACACACACATATATATATATATATATATATTTCATTTTCACAATATTACTATTAAAAGTTATTACGATTTCCCAAAATCGAATTTTTAAAGCTTACTGTTATAAACATAAGAAAAAAATATTTTAACATCCACTTACCCAGTATCCAAACGGAATCTGTGACAAAGGTGCGTTAACACAAGCCCACAGCCCCCAAAACATGTGACTACCTAATGAAAATGCTTTCACCTCCTTCAGTACATCTTCTGGAGAACTCGAACTTTCAACAGTCGCCAAATACTCACGAATGAAATTAAGCTATAGAAAAAAATAAGTCTCAGCAAATATATTCATGAGTTTAAAATTTGCAACAATTATTTTTAATAACTAACATATATAAAATCGAGAATGTTACCTCGTAAAACACAACTAAAAACACAAATAAACATTTTTAATAAATCACATTTCAATCAGATATCAATTCATGGCCACTTACCTGTTGCTCTTTATCCGGGTAGCTGTCAGGAATTTCATAAAAATACGGATATTCTGGTTTTGTGTAGTCATATGTCCATTCCAGAAAATGGTTAGCAAACTCAAAACCTCTGTAGTTGTACGAACAGTATTCAAAATCTACGAATAAAAAGAATAGAACATCGTTTTTAAATCATTTCTAAAAAAAATGATTATAAGTCACTTTGTAATTAGTAAAGTTAATGTTTGAAAAGTTAATCGCAAGCGTACTGAATGCACGGATTTTTCATTATTCTGTATTTTATACCCTTTCACAGATCGTTGTTAACGACAATTTTATAATAAAATATATATCTTACAAAAGTATTACATAAAACATACATGAAACAAACAAGAAAATAAATAAATATATAAACTAACATTTTTCATAATGTACTCTAATTTCAATTTTAATAATAATCTTACACATACAATTAAAAAGAATTAAAATATCATTTAAGAACTTGCAACAATAATAAAATATTAATAAACATGTGCAATGCACATTCACAATAGCTTAGATAACACAACTCCAACAATACATAAATCATAATGTTATTTTAAATCAACAATACTCTCTAGTCAAAGAATTTATTACAAGCTAAAAACATCTTAAGAGATTCATGTTTATTTACTCATAATATGCAAAAATAGAATTAATTTTAAAGGCCTGGCAAAAATAACCTTTTTATTATTGGAATTTTAATTGAGGTTGGTGTGCATATTTTTGAAAAAATTTGTATTTGTAAAATGTGATATTTAATCTAATGCCGTTCTGATTTTTTCTCTTATTTACAATGTTTATACAAATAAAATCAAACAAATCTGTGTAAAGGTTAAATACATGAGGAAAAAGGATCGAAGAAGTCAAATCATTTTTCAACTTTTTATTTTTTTATTATCAAATAAAATGTAAGAGAGAGAATTTTTTAAAATTTTACGTGCTCTGTGAACACTTCGTCAACGGTTAGGATCGTTTTCTCACAAGTTTCGTCGTCATCTCCGAGAACCCCCCGACGGTCACATTTATCAGAGAATAGCAAATGCTTGTATAGTGTTTTTTTTTTTTTTTTAATATACGAAGAAAACCACGTCCCGTACGTCCATTGTACTGGATGGATGCGTGCAGCGCGTGGTCGGCTCCAAAAGCACGTGGTACTCTCCGGATTCTCTCAACCGTCTGACCGTCGGAGGGTTTCTGAACATCAATCTGAAAAAACACAGACAATATTCAAGGGACAGCACCATCGCCGTCGGTACTCACCTATCAACACCAGTCTGTTTTTATCGTCAGCACAATCAGCCTCGTCCTGACACATGAGAATATTACCCTCTTGCATGTCGTTGTGACAGAACACGACTGGTGACACAACCTTTTCCGTCAAATATCCTTTCAACCAACGCAGCTCGTTTCTCAAGTCGTAATTTTTCACTTTAAGTATTTGCTCGGTGTAGCGTGTCTGATTCGCGCACTTCACGAGGTTGTTCTCAATCGTGTTCAACCATCGCTCAGAAGTGTTCCATAACCAGTTCGGTTCTTTTGATATCGGCACATCCATCGAATGTATGGAGGCCATTTTTCTCGCTATCTCTACGCTGAGGTCCGCTTTGCTCAGTTCCGACGTCAACAGCGGACGTGCATTTATGTACTGTTCGATGCGACCGCCTAGAAGAGTAATGTTAACAGACGCGATATAGAAAAGTCATCTCTAAAAGATAATCGAATTGAAAAAAAACGCAAATTATATACCTACTGATACCCTGAGTGGACAGACAAAGCTGACCGCGGAAGGCAAATGAAAAATGCGATGGAAAAATTTTCAATCGCAGCCCATCGTCATGGACCTGTAACGATGTCTGTTAGGAACACAAATATATCCTTCGAGAAATTTTATACGGTTTTTTTGCTCAAACGCCGCGTATTTCATTTCGGTACACGCATATTCGTATAGATTATTTGAAGAAAACATCGATATGAGTAATAAATATGGTATAAGTATTAATTAATGTCTTTATGTGACTTGACAGGTACGAAATAAAGTGTATGACTAATAAACAGTTATTATATAGTACACCTTTAAATTGTCTATGTTGCCTATTGTCTAGAGTTAAGAATGTTCATATTTATGCAAAAATTTGAAACTAAATAAATTTCTGAGCTACAATTAATTACTCTAATATTAACATTAAATTTCCTACAATAATCGAGTTTCGTCTACTAACGAATTCGTAAAAAATCCACATTAAATTTCCTCATTTACTATTTTATAAATGTTAAAAAAAGAATTCTACAATACCCATTTGTAACGCTTAAAGTAAACTTAAATAATAATGTCATATTCAAGATTGAAAAAATAATGGGAATATAAAAATGTGACAAGTTTTTTTGTTACAAAATACAGCAAACTAACTCCAGTGCAATACGTAAAGATATATATGATATATATTTTATATATGAACTGCAATTAGTACACTTTACCTCGAATGTCTTTTTTCACACACGTATATTTCAAAATATGGGAAAAATAAAAAGAAAACCCATAATTTATCTTTTTTATGTAAGAAAAAATACAAATAAACGATTTTATTTCCGAAAAGGACAGTTCTACTTTACCGTCACTCAATCAAAACAAATCATTTCCAAGAGCCTACTAAATCCGCCCCAACAGAATCACACATATTGCCAGATTGATCATCAATGTTCTGCTGCGACCATCTCGATATACAACACCTAGAAGACTCAGCTCCGTTTCTTTCCACATACAAGAAGAAGAAAATCTTCAATAACAGAGCTCTCTGTTCTGATGACGATGCTGATGTTATTGTAGAACTAGTTCTGTGGGCAACGTGAAATTTGTCGCTGCGGATTCGCTAAACTTTTAGAATGTTGAAATGATTGCGTATACGTACATCGTACTGTTCATTTAACAAAATATTAATAAAAAAACGGGAATACAGATGATTATTTTTATTCGAATATTTTTAACAAAAAAAAACATGAAAATAATTGTTTTTTTAAATATTTTTACTTAAATTTAAACGGTTCTCATATATATATATATATATAATTATACAAGCCAGGAACACAGATGTACAAAAATAAATAGAAAAATCAATACTATACTTCTATCACACATCCGCTCTTTACAGATACACAAAATTTATTTTCTCATAATAATATAAAAACCCAAATAACCACAATTTTCGGCAAGAAGCCAAATTATCTATAGGCTTATAAAACTTATGAATCTTACTTTTAGTTGTTCGGGGGTTTTACAACGATTAATATAAATGCAGTTTGAATTTGAAAAAAAAAACTATTGACAGTGTACAAGATAAACGCCCATTTACTGTCACGTAAAAATAAAACAAATAAATTGGAAAACTTGTGTGTATATACGTGTGCGTGCGTGTATGTATATATGTATATACACACACATATATACATACATCTATCTATATATATATATATATATATATATATATATATATATATATGTGTGTGTGTGTGTGTGTGTGTGCGTGTGTGTAAGTATGTATGTATGCATCTGTGTGTATGTTGTTTTAATCAATGAAATAGTACTACAAAGTTTTATGTTAAATAAGTTAAATAATATACACTACCTTTAATTGTGTTTAAAAACAACCTTCCAAATATTTCATAATAAAGTTCGTAAACATATTTCGTCACTTTTCCGTGATCATAGGAAAATAAATTTATAATAAACACACCGCTCACACACATATACACTTATGCATTAATTGTACATCTGATAACCTGTCGTTAATTTCAAACAACTAACGCAATTAAAATAAGTCTCTGTTAAGCTATATTTCAGCTATTTATTACTCATTCATTTTCTTTAAAGAATCTTTTCAACGTTTGTATATAAATATTGAAATCGAACGAATTAAAATAAAACCGTGAAACAAGCAGTAACTTAATTGTGAACTGAATTGAACAAAT
The DNA here is from genome assembly GCA_034766995.1 of Acanthacorydalis orientalis. Classification (NCBI taxonomy): domain Eukaryota; kingdom Metazoa; phylum Arthropoda; class Insecta; order Megaloptera; family Corydalidae; genus Acanthacorydalis; species Acanthacorydalis orientalis. Next base: position 23,251,207 of record CM068317.1, read on the forward strand.
AATTGTCTAAGGTAAGGATACGCAAACTTTTGATGTTTTTTAGACTTTAATGCCCAAATGATTTTCATTATTCAACGATTCAAAAAAATATAAACTAAAATATGGAACTAACTATATATATATATATATATATATATACATACAGATATATATGCACACATATATATACAAATTTGAATTTACCGCTGTGCAATATACTGGTGTATTTCTGTTAGATGACTACAAATAAAATGGTGTTTAACAATGAGATATGTACGTAATTTCTAGAATACGGCGTGACATGTTGTGATTCATTCAAGTGTGATTGTTCAGATTCATTGTTAGTAATAGATATATTTTTCTCTTGAGAATTCACAACAATTACAAATGTAACTTTGCACAAAGTGTTAATAGAAAAAATTTTTACTTTCACAACCGTGCTATATTTAACAATAGTATGCGATGAATACTCATATAAAATTATTTACAAATAAAAACACGCGGTGATTAATTTAATAATTATAATTAAAAACAAAAGAAAAACTAAATTCTACATCTTTTTACAAGGTTATTAACTTATTTAAAACATCTTACATAGTTTTACTACTTAACACATTGCCAATCGAATGGATTTTGCGGTCGGCAATATGTTAATTAAAACATTGTGAATTATGCAGTACTTTTATAGAAAATAAATTTATATCTTTTTTAAATATCGACATTCATTAATAACCAGTTATGAAAAGTTACTTATGCTTAATTCGATTACTGAATAAATAAGTATTCAGTTAATACTGTTAAGTCGGACGTTCATTAAATTTCGACAGCCTCGACGATATCATAACATGAATTGAAAAATCAGAAGAATAAATGCATTTACTGAAAAACTGTTTCGCACTGAAATAATTTATGACCAAAAATCTAACTCTGGCTAATTGCTGAACTGTCTAAAGTTAAAATAAATGTTATTAAATGTTTATCATACAATACTGGAAATTACATTGGAAAATGATATGTTTGTGATATGTTTTTTTATGTATATTTTAAAAATATTTTGATGCAAAGCTAATAAAAAAAAAACCAATGGAAAATATTAATGGCACCTAGAGTTAAAAACATATAGGGCACTAATTTTTTAAACTACCCAGTCGCGTGATTTTCTAAGCTTTATTTGTTTGAATATTCAAAAATAACGCATAGATTATTCATCCACTTTTTATCACAATTTTTTATCAAAAACACAACAAACAAAAATATGAAAAGTGATCCTTACTACATTTCTATATGACTAATTAAAAAAATATTTTAAGTTATATAATAATATTCAATGTAATTCAATATATCCATTTTATTAAAAAAATCTAAGAAACATTTGTCGAAAGTGTTTTATTTTTAATTTATATTCAATAGAAAAAATATACTAAAAATATAAAAGATATTAAATATAGACAAAACGTTCCTAAAAATACTATTAGATATCTTAGAACTATTTAATGATTTCAAAAGATATTTGATTACAAGACAAATATCATCAATCCAAGTTCAATGCCTGGTTTTAAAGTTTGCGTATCCCTTAATCTAAGAATAGATCATATCTCTCGCAATACAATAAAATATATAAATGTAATAAATAAAGTCTATCGCATACTTACATGTACAAACACAATAAACAAAAAATTATAAATGAATGAAATGGGGATCGTTTTTAAAAACGCTGTGGAAAATAACAAGTGGTGATATAAACGTATCTCTTTTGTCGTAATCGTGCTTATGTGCAATAAGTGTGAAATGAGCAGAAAATAAATCAAAGGCAAAAAGGGATGATACTTGACATCCACTAAGGTTAATGTGAACGAATTGAAAGCAAAACATTACCTGGAAAAACTCCGTGTAAACGTGGTCCTAATCGTCTCTCAGAGAGCAATGTAAATATAACACTTTCAGTGATAAGTTGTTCGAGTGCTCTTTCGCCGTGAACCTGGCCGTAGATTCGTAACAGAACCTGAGACGGTTCAGCTTCGTCAAAAGAGTTACTTCGGTTTGTCGTTCTACAGGAAGATGGCGCGTTCGACGTACGGTCAGCGACCGGTACGGCGTTATCGTTCGAATTAGACGGTAGCCAGACATGATACAGCCAATTCGAAAGGCCGCCACTGAAACGAAACAGTTACCATGTACTACAAGAACGTTTATATCTGAAAAAGATCTGCATTTATTGCCTTTTTTTAAATGAAAAGAAATGTTATCATATCAGAGGATAATTACCGTATTAGCCCAAATATAAGAAAACTTCGATTAGGAGTTCCAGTTTTTTCCAAAGAAATCAAAAAAAAATACAACCCCGATTATAAGATGATGCGCAGTTTTTCCCAAACAAAATGATAAAAAAAATCTGGATTAAAGTTTTAGTAGAAAATAATATCTACAAAAATTGTACAAATACATATTTAAAAGTCGATAGTATGTTGTTTTAAAATGGCTATACAGTGGTGTCTGAATTTTTCATGATCCAAATATAAGACAACCGTTGTTTTTTAATGAAAATTTGTGGGACAAAAGCCTCGTCTTCTATTCGGACTAATACAGTATATAACATTTTTCACATGTTTCTGTTATATATTTACATAAGTACATATTTTCCAATCGTACTTAATCTAATATATACTAATTATTTTCTGTCACGTTTTGTATCCGAATTAATTCAAAATTTAAATGCAAAATTTAGAAATGGTGCAATTTTACAATGAAAAACCCCCAAATAATATTCTTAATTACGACTTACATTTTACGCAGATTACTTGTGCGTATAAATTGTTAATTTCTGTAATTTGTTAGGGGAAGGTGAGTGGGGAAGGGAAATCCCCCGGGATCGGCGAGCATTGCGAATAGAAGGCAGAGCCCCCTGGTCTTAATACAAATCAAATATCTACTCATGTATAGCAACGTAACAATGCACATAAATGATACTTTTACAGTATAATACTTAACAATTAAAAGTGTATAAATTAATGACATATCGTGAATCAAAATTGATGATTCTCTATTTGAGATATTTACCAAACTAGTTTATGTCTAACAACTTGATAATTAAGTACATAATTTTTCACAATAACGCTAAACTTTATTTACTTATTTATACCCAGAATTAATTACTGTCTCTATATGAGAATCCGAAAAATAATTAAGTCTATTTAAATAATTTTTATAAACAAAAACATAACGAGATTACTTTCAGACTTATCTTTATAAAAAAAATATTTTAAACCATTAAAAATATTAGATCACTTTATTTAAAAACTGATATGAAAAACAATAATTATTCGAAGATAAACACAAAATATATGACTGTAAACAATTTTTATCAAATTTGTACAATTCCACTTTGCTGCAAAAATATATACAAAAAAAGACACTCTTACATAAAAAAACATAAAAGTACAGATAAGAATTTTGTATTTAAATTCTAAGAATTGAATCTTTATTGAAGGATGTAAAGTGTAGGTAACAAATACTAAATAACTGCTTTATCTAATTAGTAGAAACACTATCTCATTACATCTATAACTAATATCTACCGCCAATAAAGATATCTCAAATGAATAAATACATGTATTGGACAACACATAAGTTTTTCAATTTTTTATGTACCTACTCTTTGAAAAAAATATCAAATCAATAAAAATAATCAAAGAAATTTGTAATTAATTATCAATTTATTTTTCCACTACTATATCTTTAGTAATTAAGTATCCTAATAACAGAAGATATCATATCAATCAATAAACTTCTTACAGATATGGGACTTTTACAATACTACATTTAATAAAAAAAAATATTAAAGATAAATTACCAGTTTTTATATACTCTTGATACACTTTTGCCATAAAAAAATGATGAACACGATTTACATTCTTACTACACTATTTATTATGAATTTTTTGTAAACAGCATATACATTTTTTTTAATTATTATATTTTATTCAATTATTGATACACAAATTAAAAAATATGTTTTATTTCAATTAAAATTAATATTCAACATAATTCACATATATGTATATAAATATATATATACTAGACACATTTTAAGATTTAAGACTTATTTTGAATTTTTAAATTTGCTTAGAATTTTACTACAAACATTAATTAAAATAATAAAAAAATATTTAAAATATTATTATAATTCATATATATTTTTGAATATACTATTTTTCAATTTACTAATAAGTATATATTTTCCATATTACATGGATATTGCAAAATACACATGAACTGAAAATGTATATTAAGATAATAACTATAATTTTATATTTTAATAAATGATTTGGGTGTTGTGTATTACCTGACACAAATAGTTTTTAAATAAATATATTAATAACTTAACTGATGATACATTAACATACGAAACTTACTGTATGTTTGCTTTTAGTAACTAATTATCGTGCCTCATGAGAACTAAGACTATCGGAACAGTTTAGACGCTGTAGTCAATCACTTAAAAACAAATCTGGTCATAATTACAAACAATTAATTACAATAACAAATACATAAGTTTCAAAATCGCAAATATAATTATTTGCAATAGAAAGTTTACTACGAAGTAAATACTCTATTTTATCATATTTGATTATTAATATTTACCTTATGCGTTTGAAGCCTATATTCTGGGCTGTAACCTGTTTCCAGGCACCATGCAAATAATCTCTGCATATTCTCGCAGCCATTTCCCTCATTTCGATGCTATCGTTACACATCTGAAACAAACAGAAACACATCTATAGATCAAACCGAAACAATTGAAGTCTGATACAGTCGACTTACAAAAAGCATTTATTAAAATATACGAATATTACTTAAACAGTACAATAATCTACGTTATATTTTTATTTCTAAATAACGTATTATCTCACATATGTATATTTAGAATATAGGTCAAAATGTTATGAAATAAAAAAATCTATACATTTACACTGAATGTGAATTTTAATAATAAAAGATTTCTGACAAATGTTCTGAATTAAAAAACATATATACATGTGAGCGATATTATTTGACTAGAACGAGTGATTACTTGCGAGTATTTTTTTGCATATAAATATATCGCACAAGTTAATGTTTATATGCGAAAACGTCACTGCAAAAAATCAATATTCATAGTGGAAGAGAGTAAGGTTACGAAAGTGAGTCACACGCATGGCTATTTATAGAATACATCGACCAAGAAAGATAATATACCGTTTTTACCTTAATAAACGAATATGTTGCAAGAACGACACGAACCGAGACACGAATAACTAAAAATTAATTCCAATTGTTAAAGAAATCTGTACAAGCCACACACTGCAAACGCGTCGATGTAAAACGAATGCGGTGCAACAGCAGTTCTTTTATTTGACAGATTCTTTTTCGTCCCTTTTTGTTTACATTTAGTCAATGACGTCCGCTTTCTTATATAGCTGGAAGTTTATACATGGATGGAGGACTAACTTTTCTTGTGTGACGACGCATACTACGAGCAAGAAATTGTAGTACAAGGCCATATGCAAACCGGGAATATTGTACTGATAAGATTTATTTATTTATATATATATATATATATATTAGTATAATTTAGTTTACATTTTGATTTTTACATGTGTTTATCATTTATCGTATACTGTTAATTCATTACTTCAAAAAGTGTACTAATTTACCTATGGTCTCCATTACTAATGAACAATAAATAAACTTTATTTCTTAAAAAAATTTATATACGTAATTTATGAAAATGCATAATCTAATTGTGTTCATTACTTTCATCCAGAAATTAATTTAAACCATTATTGGAATATTATATGGAATAATAATGTTCTCATTCATTCTTGATTTTTTTTGTACACGTTTTATTTTGAAGCGTTGATCTAAGAAAATGTTCAAAATATCGTCTTATTGAATTCTGTTAAAACAATTTCAAAAATATACACAATAATGTTTGAAACTGAATATAGAACATTATTACTTACAAGAAATTTACATCAACGCTAATTAATGAATATTTATTGTATTTTTTTTTCAAATATCATATATATTAAGTCAGGGCAAGTTATATAAATGACTTACTTGTAAGAAAAATGAAACCTGGAAAATTTAAATTTTTCAGGCGGGAGTTTAAAATCTTTCTTGAAATGTTATACATATATATATATATATATATATATATATATATATATATATATATTTCTATTTTTATTTAAAAAAGACATTATAAACATTGAATATAAACTTGCTATTACTTTGATAATATTCTTTTTTGGAGTGTTTAAACAATAAAAACAAAATTCTTCCTTTTTCAATTCTTCACTTTTACTCCAAATGAATAAAAAGTTTATGATAAAATCATAGCTAAAATTAATTACGTAGGATTTTTGTGTTTATTCAATTTGTTTTCAAAGTATAAAAATGACAACAAAATTACATTTTTTCAAAGGTAAAAATCTACAAATTCAGATTAAAAACTTAATAATTTATGGTTTTAAAAAAGTATTATCGAATAAAAAGAATATACTACTCATATTTGTCCCTTTTAAGATTTGTTAATACGATTTATAATATGAAAATAATATAAACAAATAAACTTATTTTATTTCTAACCATTCATCTTATTCTAAAATAATTATAAGTAAATGAGAAGCTGAATTAATATAATGTTGAGTAATTAAAAAAAATATTCGAATTTTATAAATAAAAAATTAGTAACATGTATGCAATACTGATTAATGTTGTCTGATTTTATCTAATACTGCAAAAATTGTCCAACAAGTATTTTTGAAAATTATTAACTAGTAACTAAAACGTCACTTAATTTCCAGGTCTTTTAAATATAGAAACCTCTTTCAACAAGATTCTCTGGAAAAATTCGTTCTATAAAAATACTACTGGTACGTGTCCGAATTTAAAATTAAAATATTTTTATCTATCTCTTTCTCTCCCTCTCTTTCTCCCCCTCTCTCTCTCTCTCTCTATATATATATATATATATATATATATATATATATATATATATATATATACATACACATACATACATATATACATGGCATTTGAAAAATTTTACCTAAAATAAATCTTAATTTATATTTCGTGGAATTTGAATACGTTTCATAAATCATATATATATATATATATATATATATATATATATATATATATATATGTGTGTGTATTATTATTTTGGATAGACATTAATATTTATAAAACACATCTATTTATAAATCCAATATTTATGTTCATTTTCATCATCTAATTGATAGTCAGTCAAGTATGGTGGACGTTACTTTAATCATTTTCATATAAATTTATCACGCGAATACACTAAATAATTATATGTTTATATTTAGTGACAATAACATGTACAGTAAAGTCGTGATAGTTTCATTTATTAATTGCATAGATATTATCAAAATAAGAAGTTTCAAATTAAATAAAATGTCAAATTAAAGAAGTACGAAAATGTATCTAATTTTCTTATTTTTATTTATGTACATATTTACTATTCTTTTGATCTACAGTAGACAAGTGCAAATTGTTTACGTATTTATATGAATGTGCATACTTTTATTTATTTTAATAAAACTTATTAGCATACCACAGCAAAAGAGCTTGAGATCTATATTTTTGATAAATTCATCTCTTTAGGGCATACGAAAATTCAAAAGGATGATCTACACTAAAATTCATGAACCTAAAGCTGGTGTTTAACCATTTTATTTGGAAAAAATACACTTATTTAAAGATTTCGTTTTTTATTTTTTTTTCATCTACAATATATTTTGTCTAGTCTGTCTGATATATTTTGAATATTTAAAAAAACTGATTAATATTTTGTTTAGTCGGTAATAAATTTTTGTACTTATTAACTAATCAATTACTGAACACTTCTAATCAGAAAAATATGTGAGTGAAAAATTCACTTGCAAAAGTAAATACACTCACAATGTTCACACAACTATATTTTGTCAATTTTTGTAGGTTTTAATTTACTTACTTGTACATATAATATATATATATATATATATATATATATATATATATATATATATATATATATATATATATATATATATGTATATGTATATGTAAAAGTAAATACTCACAATGCTCACACAACTATATTTTGTCAATTTTTGTAGGTTTTAATTTACTTACTTGTGCATATAATATATATATATATATATATATATATATATATATATATGTATATGTATATGTATATATATATATATATATATATATATATATATATATATATATATGTTAAGTATAACATTTTTTACCGGTAATGGCGTATTTGATGAATCATTTTTTTGAATATTCAAATTAATGAATGGTTAAACTACTGCAACTCGTATATGTTAGGTGTGTATATATGTGTATGTGTGTGTATGTATATATACATGTAATGTATGTGTGTATATATGTATATATATATATACATACACATATATATATATATATATATATATATATATATATATATATATATATATATATATATATTACACACAGTTACTTCCAATCATATCCGTACACTAGAAATCTATTAATTAGAAAGTGTACAATTGACTTAATGACAAAGTCTGAACATTTGATTTCTGGAAGTCGATAAATTTAACAGATCAGTGCAAGTTTAACATCTCAGTCTAATGGAAAGTAAATGGTTTAGGGAAATCCGGCGAAAGCCTGTATATATGAAATCTTGAACCTATCATGAATACGGTGGAGGATCAATTATGCTGTGTGTAGTGGGGGATGCACTCTTCTGGTATTGGGAACATTTATTTTATGAAATTATAGACTAATTGAAATACATTAATATTTTAAAACAAAACTTGAACTGCAAAGCCACCCATTATGAGTTCCAGACAAGTATATATTCTATCAAAATAACGATCATAAGAAAAAGGTTCATATAACTCGATAAAACCTTCTATATACAATTATCCCAAATTTATAGAAACATACATTAACTTAATTAAATAAAAACGGTCAGAGTTTCAATATATAATAAAGCAATACAAAATGACAAACAATAATAAACAAAGGTTTCCTAATGAAGTATTAATGTTATTTCATATTTGTGAAATTTATAGATTGTATTCTTGTAATGTTTTGTATGAATGAGTGTGATGTGATTTTATTTTCATTGTGTATTGTTTGGCCTCTTTTTTACTGGCAATGAATTAATATTTGAAAGTATGCAATGTTTAAAATAACTTATTGTTATATGGAATATTAAAAAAAAAAAACAATGAATAATATATTCAAATTTAATGGTATATATGTGCTTTTTAATTCACTGTTTTCTCGTGTACGAATATGACTAGGAATAACTGTGTGTGTATGTTGTGTATTGTTATGTATTGTTATGTGTTTGTGTATGTATGGATGTATGTATGTATGTGTGTATGTGTGTATATATATATATATATATATATATATATATATATCGCAAAAATCTTAAAATACAAGCAAATTATATCGTTAAATAATTCATTCGATCAATATGGCTTACCAAAAAATGATAAGCTAGTATAACAGTTTATCATTTATTGATAAGCTATATTGAACATTATATTGTGAATAACATAATTCTGAAAATAAAAAACATGTAAATGCTACTGTGGGCGTTTGATTATATGCATGACATAATTTTATTACGAACTTCAAAATATTGTTAAATATATCTTTCTTTATATATAAAATCAAAATTATCCACAAAAAAATGTTCGATGACGTCGGTTCATTTATCTAGGACGTCGAGATTCCATGGTACCCAAACATGTGTTTATCCCATACAAAAAAGAGAAATGTTGCAATCTGTCTGTGATAATTATATAGACATAAATGTGTTTTAAAAAAAATATGTTTATTGTTTCATTCGGTTACATGTAGTGGATTATGATTGATAAGCGGGCGAGCGTAGCGATCCCAGGGATTGGTGAACGCAGCGAGCATGAGGCGAAGCCCCCTAATAATAAAATAAAAACTTTACATGGATTAATTTATTGAATACTAAAAGCAACCGATTAAAATAAATTACTAAATTGTCAGAAGAAACAATGAAATAATATACAATAATGTTTTAAAAATTATTTCTTCCCAAAAAGAGTATAAAAAATTGTAACTTCCGAACAAGAATATTATAAAATATTTCTTTTTATGAAAAAAATATATAACATGAAAACAAAACATCTACACAGCTGATCATCAGTTCATTTTAATAACAAAAAAATATAAGTCAAATTCATAAATGTAATTACTAAAAATAAGCTATGAATATCTGTAAATCTATCTGAATCTTCAAGTCACACCAACTGATTTTATATAGACAAGAAATATATAAAATTAAAATATTTTCTGCACTACTGCTTACGTATCATTCTTATAATAAAAATGAGTCGCAAGTGCATATGAGTAATGATTCGATTGTTACATTTCATGTACATTTTAATAATAGTAATAAATATCTAGAACTTTATTTGCACAGAACACTTGCAGATGTTTTCGTCGCAAAAGTGTTTTGTGTCGCCGATATGAAATTTCATACCTTTATAATCATACAATATATCATATACATATTATGTGTACGCTCGCAATTTATATATATATATATATATATATGTATATATATAAATATTAGCGAGGAATACAATATGTTTACCAAATAAATTCTTGTGCTTATAAATGTTCTCAACGGAATTGTTTTATCAAATTAATTTATTATTCGCATATAAATTATACTATAAGCCATATTTGAATGTAAAATATATACGAATAAGTTAATATTTTGTTATTTACGTCGAATTTCTACTACGTCTTATAAAAAAAAATTAAGTAGAATTTAATTTACAGAATTTATTCGATCGCTAAATGAGAATCTTTTGTATCAAAATAATTATAAAAAATAGTTTTAATTTTATAATTTCCAGCATACCTATGACTAATTAGTAATCTTGAAAGTTTAATAATTTACTCAGTTCGAAAAGATTTATATAAAGGATAGACAAGTATTACACGGTGAAAATCTTCTACTTCAACTGAGTTACAGTTTGTATTATACATATTGAAGTGGGATCCCAGGTATACTTAATGTCTCTTGATATCATGTTAAAATGATTAGTACCCATAACTTTTAACTGGACTAAACACTTTGATTTTATCAAACTGAATTCTTCGGTATAAATATGATCCTATTCCATCGCTACATTTTATGTCTTGGTATCTGGGGCTATATTTCGATACTAACATATGTTCTTTATCCAAGTCATTTATGTTTTTTTCGTATTTCATTACAATCTTTTTTACTTTTTTTTTTAAACAATTGCAGAATCTTGAGTAACCCAGATATTCTCATAATTTAAACTATTGAATACATTTGTAAGTGGCGATGCCCAGTTATATTTAATTACATTATCATAAGAGCTGTCTAAATTGTTAAGTTCGCTAAAATACATTTTAGAAAATCTAGTATCAGTCAGACGGAATAATTTTATCAACCATGAGATTGCCTGTTTAAGGACAAAAACTGCTAGTTTAGATCTCCTAGTTCCTAATCTGATGATATATCCTGGTGTTGAACGTGACCATCTAATTAGTGATTTAAAAAAATAATACGATACCTTTCAATGTTATATAAGACCATAAATTTCGCCCATATAGAGAACATTACTGACAGCCATGGCGTCGAAAATTCGAATTCTAAACCCCAAGAATCAGTTTTTGACTTTACCAGGGTGTTTTTTACATTGTTTTCTTCAACATTTCCTTTTAGAATTGAGTTGTTTACAGCTTGTAAAAACAACTATGGGAAAATGAGATTCCGAAGTAATTACAGTTCTTACTGTTTCAATTTTATCCTTTCCATTAATAAACTCTCTTATTCCTCTATTTCTTTTCTGTCTCCTAAAGATGAGAATTTTAATTTTATTAACATTTACTTCGAGATAGTTTAGATGATTCTGTTTTTAAGGAGCCTAATTTTTTTGGGACGTTAGCAACTGAATCGGACAAAATAACCAAATAACTGCATAGAACAATGTCATGATTTCGTTCATCTCATCAATGTTGATGCTGTTGAGAGTATCTTTTTTTAGGTGTTGCTCTAAGTCATTGGTGTCAAACACGCGGCCCACAGTCCAAAGCTTGAAGTTGATTTTATTAAAATAATAATACAAGTAATATCCAAATGGAATTGATTGAAATTCAGTGCAACACGGTGTTAAAAGAAAAGTATAATGAAGTTGATGTTCTAGATTTTTACTTGTACTCATCAGAACATTTTATTGAAATGCGTGTTTGGTAGTGCATACCTATGTGAATAATTATTTTCCCTTTTAAGGACTAATAACATTTCTCACACCGGCCAAGATTGACAGATAAGCATTTAGCATCTATACTAAAAGTATCATTATTACAAAAAATTACACTCGACATTAATAAAATTGTTCCTGTCAAAGACGCCAAGTTTCTAGAAAAAGATATTAATTTTTTTAATTTCTCTAATTTAAAATTTTGTTGTAACATTTGATAATAATACCTAAAACTAATATATTTTTTTTAATTATTATAAATTCATTAAAGAAAAAATAAAATTTAAATGAGTTATTTTCGAATATAAATAAAAGACCTTTTTTCGCTCGCTAATTTTTCTTTGGGTGACTTTTTTTGTCTGCGACCCGCAGACTCTCTTAAACTGACTTTCGTGGTCATATATAAGTTTGACACCACCTCTCTAAGTCATTTATGAAAAGTGCAAGGAGTAAAAATAGACAATATAAAATAACATTATTAGTTAAATTGATAAGGGTGTCGTTCAATCTTACATGCATATTTATTTTTTAATAATGTTTTTACATTTTTCTATATCAGTAATGTCGCAACCAATTTATGTCAATATGTTTTCAATGATTAATGCAAATCCAAATAAAGATAAAAGTGTTTGATAAAAGTAACAACACTTCAACAGCAGTGACACTGAAATAAAACATTATAGAAACACGAAGTACTGATTAAATTACTAATGAAATACGATTGTTATTAACAAACAATATACAGTAGACTTAAAAAGATTGACCTCAAAAAATATATCTTTCCTATAAAAAATAACAAGAAATCCTTTTACCTCGAAAAGAAAACCTTGTTGCTTTTCAAACAATTTTACAATAAATTTGCACATGAAATATCCGTCATACAAATGAAGTCATCACTTCCTCATTTATTTTTTTGGACAATTTTAAAATATCCCTATATATATATACATATATGTATAACTAGTGAAGTAATATATCTTCAAAATATTGTAGAAAAATTCGACATAATTCAAGCATTTAAAAATTAATAAGAAGACAGACTCGAAAAAAGATGACTCTCAGTTAATTAAGAGAATTTGCTATTAAAAAGAAATTAACTTCAAGGAAAGAAAAATAGTATTTTTAAAAAAAAAAGTATTAAACAACTTTTTCGCCTTAAATTAATATTTAACATATTCAAAACATTCAAATAATAATAAAACAAGTATTTAATGTTTTTTACTTTTTTTCATTTGCTCGTAGCAAGTATAAATTTAACATTCAGAAAGGTGAATTCCTTGAAATGGACTAACAAATGCGACGTTAGTTCATGATTTCTATTTTATTTGTTTACCTTTCAAGACTATTATATATGTTAATTGAAACAGATATATAATTACTCTTAAACATCGTATTTTATAAAATACTTAAATGATTACTTGTAAGAGTTATTAAAGTTGTATTTAAAATGCATTAAGGAAAATTCTGCGTTTTAATTTAATTTTATCTTTAAGAAATACTTCTGTAATTATTCGAAAATGGAATATTACAGACAGTATTTAGTAATAAGATTGTGTTGTGTATTTGTTTCTTCTACAAATATTGTTCAATTCAGTTCAATGAATGACTAAATGAAGAATTACTGTAATTATTGTAATATAGTTGTTATTAAGTTTTTTTTTGTTCCCCTCGACATATTTATCTACAAATTCAACATTAAATAACCATACTTTTAATACATATTTTACACCTCTTTTAATTAATTAACAAACAATTACTCAAAAGAAAATATGTTTACATAAAACACTGTTTCATTTTTTATTATTATTAGTACAGTTATACAAACAGCACTGTTCGATATTTTTTTATTTATTTTATTAAGAAAACAACTAAAATAATGTTTTTTTTCCAATTTGATCACTGTTGTATTTTTCTACGATCGGATTCGGTTCTTGAATCCTCTTTGTGATTTGATGATAACATCACTACCAGCCGCCATTGAGTGAATAAGTGGCCATAATAAGACAAAAAAAGAGCATAAATGCGATAAATTTCAAAATTTAGAATGTAATTGTACTTAAAAAAAAAAGAGAAACATATACTTAGTTATAGAATTAATTTTTATTCGTTAGCTTTCTCTACCTTCTATGAAAAATTGAGTATAACATACATTCTATAATATAATTTTGAAATAGTTGAAATACATTGTAGTTTATCATTCACGACGAAAATGCTATTTAATAATATTTACTTAAAAAAATTAAATACTATTTAAAAAATATGTGGACGAACGCTTTTCAATTATAATATAGTATAAGGGTGGGTAAACTGCGGCTCCCTAGACAATATCGGGTTTCATTGCCATTTTTCCTAGACTTTTACATTAATAATCTATAGCCAGATTTTAAATTATTAACTGTAAACATGAAAACTCAATCAAAGTCTTCAACAAGTACAATTTAAAAATATTCTTCTTTGGTGAGTAGGACTACTATATAGTTGTATGTTTTATTGTTTATAAATATAGTTTTAAAATAATATTTTCTGTGGCTCTTGAACATTCAAAAATGTATGAAAAGCATTATATGTGGCTCTTATTATCGAAGAAGTTTCCCACTCCGATACAGTATAATAACTAAAATATTTCACCTGTCATATAAACTGAATATTTGAATTAAAACTACTTTCTAGCAAAACAAACAATTCAGATTTGCATTAATTCCGCTCAGACTGACTGAAAGAGCATTCACCTTTTTAAATCGAATTTTCCCTGTGTGAGAATCAAACTCAAGATTGAAAACACTGAAAGCTGTCATACGGCTGTTCGATTGTTTGAGACAGACAGAGGCGCAGATCTAGACTGTAATATTCTTAATGAATATATAAGTGTTACACTTGTCTTTCTATATATAAAAAATGATTCCATCGTAAAATTTCCATAAAACAACAAATTTTTATCTTTCGTGTAGCCCGCCTCCTCGCAACGCCGCTCTTCACGCTTCACAAGTAGCACGTTAATCATTTCCATTCCCGATCATCAATGACTGGTTGACGGATATCGTGTGTTCTCTGTTCTGATTAATTGATATCAGTCACATGTATATGTAGCTAACGAAGGAATATACTTAAAAACTACTACAAAAATTTTTAATTTTGAGCTATTAATAACTGTTATGTGAATTTTTTGAGTTTTCCCACATATTCCAAAAATCAGGCTTCGCATTTATACATTGGCAACACACACTAAAATGATAGAGGTTGATTTCAGAGAAACTCCATCCCCAAAGTACGATCAAATATAGGAAGACACATATAACAATACTCACACTTCTCTCAAATTCCTAGGGAAAAAATGCATGTTATTAAAGTAGAAAACTAATTTTGAATTATCGAGGGTCCATCACAACGGTTCTGCAATGTTGTGGCAATCCAACGATGGATCAAAGCAAGCTTCTAAAACCACCAAAGTTCTAAAAATTAAACTGACATTCAATGTATTATACCAGATATTAAGATGATAAAAACAGAAACTACACTTTTGATCTTAAACTCATCGAACCGAGAAACGATACCGAATTTCTTTTCTTTTTTATCATAGTGAGCATTAATAAAACTATTACGACGCAATGTTCGTGCGGCAGTAAACAAGTTTAAGAAAACTTTTCTTCGAATGTTCACCGTTGCATCGTTCTATTTCTGGATTAATACGGATTCTTATTCCATTTACAAGTAACTATTAGATGTAAAAAACAATTTCAGCGTAAAACTGATAAGAAATTTATTCGAAATATTGTATTTACTGAAGCTTTAGAATAAAAAAATGTTACACATTTTAACATTGTACTCCATTGTTAATTTTTATAAACTTTTCCAATAAAAAATTACGGCTTCAATTTTACGCAGATTATTTGTGCGTATAATTTGTTAATTTCTGTTATTTGTTACAGGAGAACGAGCGGGGGAGAGGAAGCCTCGCTGGGGGTGGTCGAGCGGAATGAGTAGAGGCTGAGCCTCCTGATTTAAAATAAACGTTTTTTTTTTCTACTTTAGTTCATTGGATACTTATAACTTTAAAATAAATTTATATTGTACCAAAATATTTGAAGATTGTTCGTATTAATGGATGCTTGTGTTGCGTGTGGGAGTAACACTACCGACTTAGTGTGGTACTAAAGAGTGAGAACTCGACTCCTTTGTAAATTAATGAAAAGAAGTCTGTTTTTTTGTGATTTTACGTTTATTTTGGCAGTGAATACAAGTTGGTTATAATTTAAAATTAATGTTGTGATTTGGATACTGACTTACTGACTGACTTGTGACTTAATAACTTGGTTGTGACTTCATGACCTGTGTATCGTCTAGTGTGGCCGGTTTATATATTATATCTGGAGTATGGTAATTGTAATTACAGCTAATATACAGTTTAATTGTAACGGTTCAAAGCTGTAGTTTACAATGCAATGAATGAAGATGTCTTGATATTAAATAATAAATGTAACCCAATGAGCGTGACCCTTTCGAATAAAGACAGGGTTTTTCCACGCATTTGAATAAATTAATTTTGAAAATTGGAATCACCTTGTTAATAATGTGATTTTAATAGATACAACAAATTAACGAATAAATATAACTCTATCAGTCTTCAACAGCTTGAGTATGTTTTTTTTATTAAAAAAAATGTTTAAATATTTGAAGATTTCATAATTACATATAAAATATGAAAAATGTATCAAAATTTTATACCTATAATTAATAAGTATAGTCAAATACTATTGAAATACAGGTCAAACACGGATTCTTAAATTATAAATATATGTATTTATTATATATATTACACATACACACTCCACATATATATATATATATATATATATATATATATATATATATATACATATTTATATACATATATATATATATATACATATACATATATATACATAAACATATATATACATAAACATATATATACATATACATATATATACATATACATATATATACATATATATACATATACATACATATACATATATATATATATATATATATATATATATATATATATATATATATATATATATATATATACATATATATATATATATATCAATAAATAAATAATGTACAACATATCGCAAAATATATAAATGTTATTAAAACGACATAATCGGTACACTTAATTTAAATTTAACACATATCATTAAATTATCTTTATAAGCCAGGCACCAATGATTAATGGTGCTCTTTAAGATAGATAATATTGTACTACACAGTTGTTAATCTGAAGCCTTTCCACGATAAAGTATTTCAAATAAGAAAAATACTGTCATTAATAAATATTTGTAATACACGTTTCTCTGCAATGAATGACATTCATGGAAAATTTATTGCAATAATATTCGGATAACAAATGTTATTAAGTGTTATAAAAAACTATGTGACTTTTACATTGATAATAATAACACAAACATGTGTAATTATGTTTGTAAATAATATATACAATTATCTTCATAAATAGATATGCAATGAATGGAATATTTGGAATTTGATGACCAGAATGTATTATTCCTCAATAAAAATGTTATACAGATGGTATATGATTTTCTTTAATAGAATTATCGGATTATCATGAAATAATTACATTTACGTTAAGTATATGGGAATATACTGGAGAGTATCCTTAAAACGTTCCATTCTGCAAAATATCTTGCATGCATCACAAACATTGAAAGAAATATATTTGTAAAATATTTATATTTATTTAGAAAATTTCCAACCAGTATATTTCATTTCAAAAATTCAGTCAGTGTTAGGTATACAAAAAGTAATGAATTGATGATAAATAAAATGGGCAATATAAGCTTGTGATATTAAATTAACACTAATCTTTCAATATTGATAGTTAGTACGGTCACACTTACATTACTTGTTTCCCGGTGATTAGAGCGTAGTCATTTCTATAAATACAATTATATTTCATCCATGAACGAAATATACATGGTTATAACATTTAGAGTACTATTGATGAAGATTTTTCAGATCAAAAATCGATTTCAAAAAAAAGAACCATTATCTGTAATACCGATAAACCAAACCATTTTAACAATCTAATATTTTTCTTTATATCCATCTTTTTTCGTATTTTAAAAAATTGCACAATCGTCCAAACTTAGTAAATTTGATAGCAATGATTTCTCGTATTAACCATTCAATAATGAAATGAACTCTGTGAAAGATTTGTTATTAACAATAGTAATCAGAAAATGCTAACGATTTTTTGTTGAAGATATATCAATTATAATAAAATTATTAGGAACACTTATTTATAGTGTTATATTTGATAAATATAACTAATGTAATTACAAATCAAGCAGGGGTAAGCCTTTTTCGTTGAAATTCCTCGTCCTCATGGAAGTGGTTCGGGTCTTATAGTTTCGATACTTTTATAAAATATTATAAAATCATATGACGATTATTAAATGTTTGTAAACTTTATTATTAAAAAAAAACTCAAAAGTCTAGATCGACGTATGGGTCGCGTCCCAACATTCGATCACGTTAAATTTTTAATGGGTCGCGAAATGATAGCTACTACCTTCTGCAGAAATACTTGTATTACTGAAATATTCTCTAAGCACTAAGAACAATAGATGCATCTGTTAAGTATTGAATATTTTTTAACAACTTTTTTAGTTATAATTATTATTGTCACTTGATGATAAAATTAAAAAATGTAAGGACATGAAATTGATTTTTCTTTCCTATTTTAAATAACTTCTATTTTGAAAAAGTTCTTAAAAGATTATTCGAACTTGGAGTAGAAACTGAAATATTTTTAAATGATCAGAAGTCAACATTACGGGAATATTTATGGCTTCCTAAGTTTATCTATCTAGCGGACATACTTTTGTTAAAACGATTTGGATTTGTCAATGCGAGGAAATTAGGCCAATCTTTTTATTTGTTATTATAAAATAGAAGCTTTTGGTAAAAAAAAATGACCTCTGGTTAAATAAAGTAAAAAAGGATTGTTTTGATATATTTCAATCATTCTTACAAATAATTGAGGACAACATGATAACGAAGAAGGACATTTTGGATACACGTCAAGTCGAACAAAATCATTTATTAAAATTAAAAGAAATTTTTTTTCAATATTTCCCACGTACAGGAGATATTTGTTTGGAGAATTTGTGGATAATAAATCCTTTTCAACAATGTAAATTAAATAATTTAACTTTATCAAATCAAGAAAATTTAATTGAATTATCAACGGACAAGAGATTGGAAATAAAGTTTAAAGATAACCACAATAATTTACCAAAATTTTAGTTACAAACTGAAGAAGAACATAGAATTCTAAGTGAATAGGCAATAAAATTGTTACTTCCATTTGCAACAACTTATCTGGTTAAAAGTGATTTTTCAACAATAATTGTCACGAAAAATAAGTTTAGAAACCGACTCACATAAGTTCAACAATAAGAATTGCATTAAGCAATTCTATTGAAGTAAGAATTAATAAATTATTTGAAGATAAACAACAACAACAAATACATTAAATATGATCTTGTATCATTATATTCATAATTTATGTAAGAGTTTTTAATAAATATAATTCAAACTATTTTAGGGATTTTTATAATTTTGAAACAGCCGGTTTTATTTTAAATCATTCGTCTTACATTTTTTCATAGATAAATTTCGATAATAAAAACTGAAATTGAAGTATCTTTTGTAAATCGAAATTCGTCCGAACTGCTCTTAGTGTAAATGTAATCAATGTTACATTTCACACATAAAAGTTATTACTAAATATGCATAATTGTGTTTATTTATATAATATACAGTGACTCCAGCCTACCAGGTTTTTAAAAATTTTATATTAAAAACATTTTGGGTCGCGAAACCATTACAAACAAATATATTGGGGAAAGCAGCAAAAAGGTTAATAAACGCTGGTCTAGACTACAATATTTGAAATTACAGAGATACCCTATCGTATCATCTGTAACTTTGTCAGAAAATACCATGTGTGGATTAGATTACTAAGGACTGAATATTTTTTTGATAAAACTAATCTATTCTACGTGTGGTGCTCCTTTGATGGAACTGCTTCCATGTACAAGGGGTATACAAATATAAATATCAAAATCATCATGATAAATATAAAAATCAATCAACCCCTAAGATCATGATTTTTAGAGTAAGCGATATTTGGTAGCTACTTTGATTAAGCGTGCAGTTATTTTTTATAACATAGAAAAAGAACTACAATAGACTTAGGTATTTTTACAATGCTATTTATACTGTCAGATTCTTACTTAAATTCTGCACTCAAATATGATGAAGTCTAATATCAAATCGTGAGTTTTTTTTGTAAATATTTTTTTACAATTTTGCAGCCGTAGATGCGATATTAAAATTTTCTAGACAGTTCGAAACAGCGCTAAATTCTTTGAAAATACATAATTTTCAAAAGTATTGTCACAGGTATACCCATAATTCGGTTTCGGGGGTAATACTACTCAATGAATTAGCTCAAATATATTATACAAACAAATTTGACGCGAATAACCAATGATAATTTGAAAATACCCCATTGGACACTAAAATATTCGATGGGTCAGACTTAACATAAAATAATATATATATATATATATATATATATATATATATATATATATATATATATATATATATTTGCAATATTTTACAGTAACAACTACTCACTATTTATGTCGTACTGTAAGAAAACCTCGTTTGATAATATTTGTTAAGTGCTCAAAATATGAACTAATGTAAAAAATCAATATTTCTTTTATCTATACAAAAATAACTTTGAATGAGCACAACGATAGCACGAAAACGAATCAATGTTTCATTCTAATCAGTTGGTTAGCGTCATATCTCGAGTTTAGAACATTGTAGAGATTACATAAAATGTCACTGATACGAGAATTCGATTTAGAAATATTTACTTAGGTACGAATTTAAATTAAATTATAACAAATCAGTTAAACCCATACAAAAATAAAATATCGAAATAAACCATATTCACACAAAATAATAAGTTACATTTACTAGGTAGATACGTGCCAAATTGTATGATGTTAATTTACTTTTTTTAATGTTGAAAAATATTATGAATTAATTAAATAAAAAAAAACAAACATGTTTACATCAACATTTAAAATTACTATCAGGAAAATTTAACTCATTATTATTTAAGAAAAAAAAGCCGTTATTCAAAGAATAAATTAAAAAAGATACTTCTACACAAACAAATTATTTTTATGTTTTTTTTTTTTTGTTGTTGACTTAGTAGTCGTGCTCGATAACTAATTCACTGACGGATGAAAACTGTACCATTCTGCGACGGTGCTTTTGTTTTTATGACGAAATAAATAGATAATTGTTATTCAACTGTGTATTATCGAATTCTCGGAATGGAATCATTTTTGTTTCAAGAATAAATAATTACTTTCTTGAATTAGATATACGTAACATAAATAATAGTGTGTCTGTGTGTATATATATATATATATATATATATATATATATATATATATATATATGTGTGTGTGTGTGTGTGTTTGTATATACATACATAATTATGTGTATGTATATATATATATATATATATATATATATATATATATATGTGTGTGTATATATATATATATATATAGAGAGAGAGAGAGAGACACTATCCAAAATATTCAAATCGAAAATTAATAATGTGAAAACACCCACGAATTGCAAACTATACGGCTGTAATAACCAAATATTCAAATGAGCCTTAATATAAATAACCATATCTTCACTTTTATAAAGAAATCGTTTTACGGACATACCCACCCCATCAATTCGATATTTTCTAAAAACAATTTAGAATAACTGGAGTATAACTAGAATATAACAGTCCTGCATATCTTCAAATATTATACAGTCTATAAATTATCTATAACTCTGTCTATATTCACGTTTTAATTAAAAACCAATTAATAAACATCACAAAAGTAAGTGCAGATAAATTAAAAAAAAACGATGAAAATATTTATCTTGTTTCTCTGTCTTTTTCCCGTTTTATTTAAACTTTACATTGTTCTGTTAAATCACGTAGTATTTTTTTCAATAATTTACAATCACATTATTAGGACTTATATAAAAAAGGATAAAATTTAGGTAGAATTTACCTGCCGCGGTGACGGTTATAACCAGCAAATATTTAACAGGTACTATGCTCAGCTGCAAGTACAAATATTTATAAAATTGGAATAGCCTTGAAGTATAATACTGTTTTATTATAATGATTATTATTAGGTTATTTTATATATGTATATGTGTATATATATATATATATATATATATATATATATATATATATACATGTGTGTGTGTGTGTATATATATATACGTATGAATTTTTCAAGTGATAAAAATTTATGATAAAACTATTTTTTGGAGGAAATGAATTTATATATATATATATATATATATATATATATATATATATATATATATATATATATATATATATTGCAATAAAGAAAGTCTCTAAAATCACAATAACATACGGTATATTTAAATAAATTGAAGGAGAAACGACAGAATACTTTTGTATATTTCGTAACTAGTCGATGTGCGTTATGTGTTGTAATACATATGTGTTTTTATATATATATATATATATATATATATATATATATATATATATACTCAAAAATTAGAAACATTGCAAAATCATTTATCTTTCAAATGAATAAACAAAATGTATAGTTTATGTATACAACAAAATTTTTTAAAAAATGTCTTAATTGTCCAATTGTCTTAATTGTCAACTTTTATTATTGTTGAAACTCTAACCAATTAATGTAACTTAATAATCTGAACTGATTATATTTGACAGTGTACAGCTATTACATAAAGCCTCATAATATTGTATTTTTTCATAAATGTATATATTCCTTAGCCGCTTATAGTTGCTCTAAAACCTTAATCACTTCTCTCAAACATTCTATAACCTTATTTTAAAGAAGTTTCCTTACACATTTAATACATAAAATAGACATGAATCATTTTGAACACCAAGTTCTTGATGTACAAACATTTAATTAATTCAGAATTCATAATAAATTGAATTTGTATACGTCTTAATTGTCCAATTGTCTTAATTTTCAACTTCTATTATTGTTGAAATTCTAACTATCTAATGTAACTTAATAATCTGAACTGATTATATTTGACAGTGTACAGCTATTACATAAATCCTCATATTATTGTATTTTTTCATAAATTTATATATTCTTTAATCGCTCATAGTTGCTCTAAAACGTTTATCACTTCTCTCAAACATTCTATAACCAGATTTTAAAAAAGTTTCCTTACACATTTAATACATAAAATAGACATGAATCATTTTGAACACCAAATTCTTGATGTATAAACATTTAATTAATTCAGAATTCATAATAAACTAAATTTGTATACGTCATGATTAATTAAAATTCAGTAATTCCTATTATAATACCGGCACTGTATAAAAATCACTTTTTCTTTAATTGGTGCCGTATTGCGCATCTGGTTACATAAGTAACATACCGTCTAAACGTTTGAATAAAGTTAATTCGATTCGGTTCTCGTGGCATGAATAGAAAATAGTTTTAGTTAACGAATAATGTAGAAATGTTTTAACAAGAATCAATAAATAAATATATAAATAAATAAATAAATAAATAAATATATATATATATATATATGTGTGTGTGTGTGTGTATCTACTTGTGCATCTATATTTAAAAACAAATCTTTTAAAACATGAAACTGTTTACCTAATTCAAGTCCAAGTTTTCAATATTTATCATCTTTCATCGCGAAACTGGCTTTCTACCTCTATATAAACTTAGGACTGAATTCTAATATATCCACAAGAAAGTTTACCAACATAACCTTGTATTATAAGAAATCGTTACTTTGATATATTTTTTTTTGAAACCATAAATCCATAATATTGTTTTTACTGCAGTTTACTTTTAAGATAGGGATTTTATTAAACAGAACAATATATTTTTTTAGAAACTGTTTCTTTTTATATAGAAATTTATTTTTATTATCAAAATTAATAATTATAAGGATACTTATTAGGAAATAGTTTCTTCGCTAAAACGATCTGTAAGAGTTTCTTCGCTAAAATTTATTTTCTTTTTTAAAATATCGATACTAAAACTATTAAATAATCTAAACATCTCTCAGGATTCTAAATCAACACAGTTTTTACCTGTATATACATACAACACGTATGGAATGTTTATAGCAGGAAAATATTTATTTCGTATCTTGTTTAGTACGTGTCTTATTTGAAATTTAAAATACATATTATGATGATAAAAATCCCACAATATAGGTTTCTATTTATCAATAAGCCTTTTCACGACACCAAACAAGTCAACGTTCTGTAGTCTTAAAACATGATAAGATAAAAAGGAATGTATTGCATGTCTTCAACGTAAAATACAATTTCGATTATATAAATATCTACAGGCACTTATCCGAGAGAAAACCATACACGTATACATCGATTGAACACTGACGTTTAAAAAATTATGTCAAAATGTTTCGTGTTCGTTGCAAAAAAGGAATCGTTTCTCAATCAAGATTCACATATTAATACTTTATTTAAATTTATAATTACACGCATATTAATCCTTAAATGCATACGGTTGTAGAACTGCAATATATTTATCTTTCGTTTGAATAGAGGTTTTAGGTACTAGAGATGTGTTTGCCACCTACTGTTTAATTTCCACATCATAATTGTGTCAATTATTGAGCAATCATGTAAAAAAAATATATCATGTAAAATAATTGTTTTAAAAATACTTTTAAATAATTTCTCAGCCAATATCTACTTATAATAACGAATAAAGTAATTTTATTCAATTATATTTTAACTTTATTTTTTTTATTTTTATAAAAAACTAAGCATTTATGGATTAATTAAAAATGTTATTCAAAAATATCCAATTTAAAGTATTTCTCTAATCACTACAAACTGGCACAATTTCTATTCGACTATTGTTGCACTTTATTACTGTTTATATTTAAAATTTAAAGAATCAAGGTCGTAACCTTCTTACCTTTTCATTCGCCAACGGAGACATTGTATTAGATATAATAATTATAACTGATATATAGCAAAAAAGAGAAACTTCAATGTAATAAAAAATATGTTAAGATAATAATTTCAAGGACAGCAGTAACGTACAATCTAGCTGATTCGACGTTCTTGCCACGACTGAATGTTTTCAACTTATGTTTTGTATTATAAAAAGAACATCGTAGTATGGAGTGGCTGTGCATGTGAAGTTGCCTATGTATAATCATTTATCATATTTTAATATTCTCATAATTGATGATACATTTTATTATTAACTTATTTTAAAATAAAATAGCAGATGCAGTAAAAACATTTCATTGTATAAGAAATGTTGTTTTTTCTTACGAAAAAGATCTGTTCAAAAATGAAAACCTTGTATTAAATCATTTGTTATTCGTATATTATTATTATTAAACAATCAGCAAAAAACATTTCATTTTCACATTGCAAAAAAATAGTTAAATAGAATAAGTTCATAAAACATGCAAACATTAAATTACTCATATATATGACTAACGAAAAATTTAATTCAGATACATTAATAAAAAAATAAATAAAACGTTTAAATACTTGAATGGATTTCTTTTCACAAATGAATATATTCTTATCCCCTGAACCACAAATATATTTTCTGATCAAAAACGTTTAATAAATAATACCTAATCATTTCTGATTATTGTTTATGCATTATTACTATTGAATTACTTATAAATATTTCGATGACGATATCATCATCCTCAACATATAGAAAAATCCGATTTTTTAGTACCTTAAGATGACACCTTAGGATGATAAAATCTTCATTGAAGTGTGTATAATTAATATCATAGATTATATATATATTACCACAAATGAGAAATTTCCCACAAAATCGACGATATTTAACTGCTTGAGTAGATATGACAACACTACAATTAAGTAAACATAAATTAGTTTTCATATAGTTTTTAATATATTTTTTCATTTGAATAAAAAATTGACTACAGATGAAAATATTTACGCACTTATCGAATGTAAAAATTAGAAAAAAAATATTCTCCAGGTTTTGAAAAGATAATATAGTCACTAACAAGTTATCGTATACTATTATCTGTGTTGAAATTTTAAATTACGCTATTTATTAACTCTATTCTAATGTTATTTTACAGTACTTAATTATTTACTGTCTCGTGTTATTTATATTTGCATGCAAATATTGTCTTATCTTATTTTTAAATATTATTTGTCAAAATTATGATATTTACAGCATTAGACCTGCTTCTTATTATATTCTAGCACTGTATAATGGAAACAGTCATCTAAAAACAATACATGAGGTAATTGAAAAACTAAACCCTCTACTAATGATTGTAATTCATTTAATTAAGATTATTTTTTCTCCTATTGTGATGATTTGGCGCTAATGAAAAAATTTAGACACAGAAATAAAATTATTATACGTGTATGTTAAAAAGAAAAAATAATATAAATGATGGTAATTTTATTTCACATGCAAATTATCAACAAAATATAACTCATAATTAGCTATTCTATAACAAAATTAAAATTGTAAATAAAACAAAGGCAAAATAAAAATGTATTTAGTAAAATATATGACGTGGATTTTATAAGTTAATTTCGGGGTATTTATTCCACAATATGGGTTTTCTTATCAATTATTATTCGATTACTTAATCTACAAAGTAAGTATCGTCGCACTTCATGCAACGATCAATTCCAAATTAAAGGTTTCATTCAAACATGAAGTCAAGCCAATAGATAAAACTGATAATATTTCGCTTTTCATTTATTGGAGAATTTCTTCATTGTAATAAAATATCAAGAGTGTTCAATATTTTCCAGTATAGTTTTCAATACAGTATTTTTTTTCTTTCTCGGTTCTCCCTATCTGCCTTTCGGAGTGAGAACGGTCTAGGTCCAACTCTTCCATCCATCTCTCTTTCTGGTCAATTTCTTCATCTCCTGCATGGCGCTTCCTCGCCGTCTTCCAAGCTGCTCTATGTATCACTCGTACATAGTTCTTGGTCTCTTTCTTCCTTTTCTTCCCTGTGGACCTGCTTCTAAACATTTCCTCACTTTACTTTCCTCATTTGATCTGCATCCATGTCCATACTACTTCAACTGTCTCTTCTCCAGAATATCTTTCATGGTCCGAACCTCTAAGCTTTCCCTAATCCTCTCATTTCTTATGCAGTCTCTCCTTGTTTTCCCTGCTAATATTTGCAAGAACTTCATTCCCTCTACCGTGATGCGTCTTATGTGCTTATCGAGTGTCCTCCAGGTATCTGCTTCATATAAGATTGTTAGTAGGAACACTGACTTTTATATCTCCAACTTGGTCTTCTCCTTTACCTCTTTCTTTCCTAACATTGTTTGACTAAGCTGGTAGTAAATTCTATTGGCTTTCTTCCAGGCTCAGTACTTCTTGATCAATCTTCCCATCCCTGATAATTTTGACTCCTAGGTAGTTGTATTCTCCAACCTCCTCTAGGGTCTGATTAGCGCATGTTATATTGTAGGTCTCGATCCACATCTCTTCTTATTCTACTTTGCGCTTAATTGTATTAACTTCCATTCCTTTTCTTCTAAGCTCCTCGTTCCACTCTATGACCATTCGCTGCAACGCCTCTTCCGATTCCGCTATGATAATACAGTATTTGACAGGAGCAATAATTATAAATGATTAATAATCACTTATAGAACGTTTTTGATCAGAATTTTTTGTGGTTTGGGTGATCAAATATCTAATGTGATCACCTGTATTAATTTTTTTTCTAAACTGTAACCATGTTTTGAATTGAAATATTTTACATGACAACTCAGCTGTACGTTTTTTAAACGGACTGTTTTAATGAATCTATGAAATGAAAAATGAATCTATATGGATTATTTAAGGATTATATAATGCAATAAAATATTTACATACATCCTTTTCGCTCTGTGAATAATTATTTTCAAAAATGAATTTCTTGTTGTTTCACAAACGGCATTTTTTTTTGTTTGAGAATGTTTAATAATTGATTATTAATTATTTTTGACTGTTATTTATTCCCTTTTAGACGACTATATTGCCATCTTCAGAATGCTAAAATACAAAAAAAATCCGTAAAATCATCAAATAACATGCCGCAATGCAGATCAAGATCGGATCAAAACAACGTTCCATTGAAAAAAATATATACTACTGAATCATTTCAATGAGAAATGCGAACACAAACACACCATAGCTGATAAAGAGTTGATACGCTCTAGTAATAAAGGCAGTCTATTCAAAATGTTATCTTCTTTCTTGTTTTCAACGACCATGTACGAATTTCGAAGAAAAGGTCATTGTAATATAAAATTACATAAAGCTAATATAGTAACAATGTTATCAAAATAAGAATCGTTCTCTTGAACGTCAATCCGGAAATAAATTGCATATTTTAGATAAATGTGTATTTCCATTATCCATCTTATTTTATTTATTATTTACTATCAATATGCAGGTGTCAAATCGATATGTAATTCCATCCGTTAAAAATTTGAGGGATCTGTGATGGTGTGGGGTTGCTTTGCGGGCACAAGTTTAGAGGATCGTATAGAAATGGAAGGGAAACTAAACAAGGAGCACTACAAGGATATATTGAAGAAGCATGCTTTGCTTCCTTTCTGGAACAAGGATTGTTGGAAAATGATTCGTTTTTTAACAGGACAATGATCGCAAACACACGTCTAAATTGTGTATAAGCTTCCTGAAGCAAACTGAAATAAAGAAAAATCTTAAAATGATCGTTTGGCTTCCTCAGTCACCCGATATCAATCCTATAAAGCTCTTGTGGGATGAGTTTAACGGAAATGTTCGAAAGACATGTCCAACATTACAGTAGGATCTTTGAAAAATACTACAGGGAGAATGGAGAACAATAAAACCGGAAACACTGGAAATACCTATAAATAGAATAGCTCGAATATGCCAAGCAATCATCACATCAAACATATATATATATATATATATATATATATATATATATATATATATATATATATATATATATATATATATGTATGTACATATATATATATATATGTATTTATATCTATATATATATATATATATATATATATATATATATATATATTACGATATTGAGCTAATATATGCCATACAAGCAAAACGAGTCTCGTGAGCGAGCAGGGGTCAAGCTCACCGGAATCGGCGAGTTAACGACTAAGGGGCAGAGCCCCCTAGTTTAAAAAAAATTTGGGGTGTCACGGACAGGTAAGAATCTAACGTTTAGCATATAAGGATTAAAAATAAAACTAACAGTTGTATGAATGTTTACAGCTTATCGTTACATCACTCATCACTCAGTTACTTATCCAGTATTGTCAATCTGTGGGATGATCAGTGGGGGATGAAATAACTGACAACACTATTCTTAATCATCTAAACAGATAAATGAATCATAGTTTATTCCATTCATGATATAAATATTCTGTATATAAAAATAGTGTAATGTATGTTATTCGAATAAATAATTTTAAATTAATTTAATTACGTCTCTTAATTTCAACGATCCATCCCATCATACATAGAGAATGTTAAAAGTGAATAAAATATAGTTAATAATCTCACCTTGTCATTCGTCAACGGATACATTTTTAAACTGGACAATGCGAAGTATTTGTAAGTAAACAACACTTGAAAAACAATGAATGAAAATTATGTTGCAGAGGAAAAAATCACAGCGATTCAACGGATAATAACACACGCGGGGTTTCCCGTCACAACTGACTATTGTCGGCCTTCGTTGTTATTTTATAAAACAATACGAGTTCGAGGTGTGTATCAGTTTACACGTCGATGGTTCAATAACAAAGAACGATCGGTTACCTAAACTGATCAATTCTGGATTCTGATTGGTCTGTTATTATTATAATTGTGTTTTTATCTCGGATCTACTAACAATTCGAATAGAAGACCCGTGCGCTTGCTTTTACAGAATAGACAAGTCGCGACCTTGGCTACATGCGACTTTGAAACAGATTCGCGAAAACGTACAAGTGAATAAATGAAATGGCATGTTTGTGAAATAATCGAGCATACTTTACAGGAAAATAGATGTTTATTTCATGACACAAGGCCACAAACTTGAAAATAAACATTGCGAGTAGCAGTGGTGTCATTGAAGACTCGATCGCGTTCTACGTGTTATTTTTAAATCCACGATGGGTTACGTCAATCTTAAAAGACAGTGTACGCACACTGCCAATAGAATAACATTTATCAGTTTTACATAAACTGTCAGTTTTCGTGACTGCATTCGTTGGGTAAAATAGCAAATAATACTATAATTAAAACAAATATAATAAATTCATTAGCTGTTCAGATAAATTCAATCGGAATAACTTACATACTGAATCGTATTTTCTGCACGTTGACTGTAATATCGGTTGAATGAAATATTCTTTCTATAGAAACTTGCTCTTAAGACACAATTTACGTTTCGAAATGTACAAAATTTCACCAGTTGTAGCGCCATGATGTTCAAAAACCGATACACTCTATATTAAATTCAACACAGTTACATGAACTTATTTCTCGGGATTTATCTTATCTATTGTGGTTAATACATCTTATACTGTTTCGATATTCGCTAATTTATTTTTAACTAATCGTTTCAGTGAACTGTACTCATCAGTGATAAACACTATTTTTTATACACAAATATGTATGTTTGTCAAAATTTTAAAAGTCGGCTTGACGATACTCAAGTACATGTCCTCTCGACTATAATAGATAAAATCATTGAACAGTTAAAACTTTGGTTATCCGTATCAGTTAACGGGTAAAGAAAGTAGAATAACTGAAAAAATAAATATTAGGTTGGTGCAAAAATAATTGCGGTTTTTATTATTTTAGGTTTGGTGTCGATTTTTATAGTTATCGTTATCTTTTGTTATAGTCATGTGATGCATCATTGTAAACAACGAAATTAGCACTGCTGATTTCAGCGTATGTCTGTTGTTTTCATTCTTTAGTGTTGTTGGATATAACCTCTTAAATTAGACATGGAAAAAAGCAAATTTGTGCGATTTTGTTGTATGAGTTTAAATCGGGACGTAAATCAATAGAAACTGCTCGAGATATCAAATTTGTTTTTGGAGAAAAGTCAATTAGTGAACATACAGCTCAACACTGGTTCAAAAAATTTCGTAATCGGAACGAAAGCCTTGATGATGAGGAGGGCCGTGGACGTCCTTCAGCTATAGACAATAATGATTTAAGAACCATTATTGAAGCGGACCCACGTAAAACAACTCGAGAGGTGACAGAAGAAATCAATGTTGATCATTCAACAGTTATTCGACATTTGAGTCTAATTGAAAAAAACAAAAAAGCTGGATAAATGAGTGCCGTATGAACTAAACGAACATCAAGCAATTCGACGATACGAAGTCTGCTCTGTGCTTCTTTTGCGTAACAAAAATGATCCCTCTCTTGATCTCATTGTCATATGTGCTGAAAAGTGGATTCTCTACAACAATCTTAAACGTTCATCACAGTAGTTACACCGAGGAAAAGCAGCAAAACAGTTTTATAAGCCGAAACTTCATGAAAAGAAGATTATGGTCACTGCTTGTTGGTCGAAAAGTGGCATGATTCATTGCAACTCTTTAAATCCTGGCGAGGAAACAACAGCAAAAAAATATTGTCAGGAAAATGAAAAAAATCATGAGAAGTTACATCTTTTACGACCAGCATTATTCAATCGAAGAGGATCAATTCTTCTTCATGACAAAGCTCGACCATACGTCTCACAAATGACTTTAAAAAAATTAAATGACCTTGGTTATGAAACCTTACCTCACCCACCTTATTTTCTGGACATGCCTCCGACAGATTATCATTTTTTTAAAACATTTGTGTAATGTCCTACAACAGAATGTTTTCAAAGATCAAGGCATCAGCTCGAATCGCTTTTGATAAATTCGTTAATTCCAGGTCTCCAGAATTCTATCTTGTAGAAATAAACAAACTTATTTCCCGTTGGGAGAAATCTGTGCTGACCAATCGTCTTTATTTAGATTAATATGTATAATTTTTAACTGATATATGTGTCTTTATACTCGATACGTAAGAACCGCAATTATTTTTACACCAACCTAATACTTTTACATTTTCTTTAATTATACAGTTTTAATTACTTAAGCATATAAAATACTTAACAAGTATGTATAGGAACTGCAAAAATACACGAAGCATTAATCTAGGAAATTTAACTAGTATCCTAATTCCGTAAAAAGAAGAAAAAATAAAAAATCATTTTCGTTTTGTAACAGATTAGAATGTTATTTTTATATTTCTTAGGGTTTCTTTCATTTTATATCATAGTTCTTACTCCCCTAGGTCTTATGATAAAGCTGTAATCAAATTGATTTTAATTCAGATAATCTAGCACAGATTTAGCCTAGCCGCCTACGAGCGTATTTTTATAACGCTGTAATAACTTGTATGGCTAAGAACTATGAGTATATTCTTGCAGTGCAGTTTTCTATGATTTGCATGTACTTGTATCAATACCAATGAATATAGGAACGATGGGCAAACTACGGCGCGCGAGTCGCATGCGACTCTCAAAGTTACTCTGTATGGCTCCCTAGACAATACTGGGTTTCATTGCTATTTTTCCTAAACTTTTATATTAATAATATATAGTAGTAATCTATATCCAGATTTTAAACTATTAACTGCAAAAATGAAGACTCAAAGTCTTCAACGAATAGAGATTAAATATATTCTGCTTTGGCGAGTAGGACTACTATATAGTTGTATTTTTTATTATTTATAAATACAATTTTAAAATAATATTATTTGTGGCTCTTGAACATTCAAAAAGTATTATATATGGCTCTTATTATTGAAGAAGTTGCCCACCTCTAGAGAATATAGGATTTGAAAAATAAGTTCTCACTCATCCATTAATGATAAAAAAAATCTAAGTGTGCAAAGAAAACAAAACATTAGATATATTTCTCACTAACCTTTATTTTTTCAATTCTATTGCTATATGTATTAGGTGTACAACTTAATTCGATGGCTTTAAATTGAATCAATCATAAATCTGTTTTAAGTTAAAATATTTTTTCGTCGTTTTAGGATTTTAAAGTGCTAACTTTAACATTCAAAAACACTATATATCTTGGACAAGCTGTTAGCATAACTTCACAAAACATTAGTGAACGCGATGATGTTTGAAAAGCAACATATTAAGCATAGCATACGTTTCAACTTTAGGAGATGGTCCTGTGACGCATAAAACATGCAAAAAATGCTAAAATAGTAGAAGGAGTGGCTCGAAAATTCACTGTCTTTTTTCGACAAAGGATTCATCAGTTATTCGACAGGTGGAGCAAAGTTATATAAAATAATGGGGGATATTTTGAGGATTGGAATGTATTTCAGTTTTCCATAAATATTAATTTTCTATCAAAAAAAGACAATCGAACTAATTTGTAGACCTAATATTTTCCTTAATTACCATCTCAAATAGCGGGAAAATTTTCTATTTGTTAATAAATAGTTTAATGGCAAAAAGTGATTCCATTTTATAGTTAAAATTTTAAAATTAAATGTTTGTAAAAACTTTTCATTCAAATATAATAAATTCTAATACGATCAACAAGAGTGGGACAAATTAAAGTCCGTTCAATTTACGCTTTACCATAACAAAAATAAATGCATGAGGTCTTGCGTGACACATATTTTGACATTGTTGGCCACACACACACACACAGTTTGGGGGCGTTTCTGGCACTTCGCATCAAATGCGCGCGACTGGAGAATGACGTTCTAAAAGTGTTGTTGCACATAAATACAAAAATAATATTTGGTTAGTGGAAAAATAATTGCGGTTTTTACTTATCAAGTATAAAGACGGATATATCAGTTAAAAATTATGCATATTAATCTAAATAAAGACCATTGGCCTGCATACATTTCTCCCTACGGGAAACAAGTTTGTTTATTCCTACAAGATAGAATTCTGGAGTCCTGGAATTAACGAATTCATCGAAAGCACTTCGAGCTGATCCTTGATCTTTGAAAACCTTTTTTCGTAGGAAATTATTCAAATGTTTACTCAAATTACTCAAAATGATAACCTGTCGGAAACAGGTCCGGAGAATAATGTGGGTGAGGTGAGGTTTCATAACCCAGTTCATTTATTTTTTTTAAGTCATTTGTGAGACGTGTTGTCGGGCGTTGTCATGAAGAAGAATTGATCCTCTTCGATTGATTAATGCTGGCCATAAAAGATAAAGCAACTTCTCATGCATTTTTTCATTTTCCTGACAATATGTTTTTGCTGTTGTTTACTCACCAGGATTTAAAGAGTTGCAATGAATCATGCCTCTTTTCGACCAACAAACAGTGACCATAATCTTTTTTTCATAAAGTTTCGGTTTAGGAAACTATTTCGTTGCTTCTCCTCGATCTAGCCACTGTGATGAACATTTCCAATTGTTGTTGAGAATCCACTTTTTATTAAATGTGACAATGCGATCAAGAAAGGGATCATTTTTGTTACGCAAAAGAAGCGCAGAGCAAACTTCTTATCACTGAATTTCTTGATGTTCGTTTAGTTCATACGGCACTCATTTATCCAACTTCTTCGTTTTTCCAATTAAGCTCAAATGTGGAACAACTGTTGAATGATCAACATGAGAACCACTCTTAAGGAACGCTTTCTTCCGTTGTCGATATGACCGTGTGCGTTGCACTTTAAATCTTTATACCTAAGAATGAAACTTAATGAATTAAACTTGAAACATATGATGAATTAACAAGGCAAAGATAAACATTTCTGACTAAACCATAGATGAACATTTTTGTTAGCGTAGACTTCGCCCTGCGAATAGAGAAATGTGGGTCTTTATTATAATATATATATATATATATTATAATGTTAATTTGCTGTTACAACATATTTTTTAAAACTACCCCATAAATTGTACGTAACACAAACAACTAAATTTGTAAACATGTGAATATATATATATATATATATATATATATATATATATATATATATATATATTTATATATATATATATATATATATATATATATATATATATATATATATATATATATATATATATATATATCTGTTTAGAGACAACGGCGTAATTATTTTCTCCAATCACAGAAGGATATATCGATGTCTTACATTTGATCACAAGACAATTAGGCAGTGTTTTTGTTTAGATGTTAGTATTACAGTTTTAAACAAGGAATATGCTCGTGTACGGTTACCCATCTAAAATAATATTGTTTTTAGGTAATATTGCAAATTTTATGCGCATTTGCTGGTAAATTGTTCGCAGTGCTGCTGCAGAACGTCGCTGACACTACTGTAAAGCGTACAGAAATGTTCGTGGAAGATCATCTAATCAGACACAAATTAGTGCAGCACCTGCACAACAGCTCCGCAAAAATACACTCGTAAAGATTCTCGTCTCTCATTAAAAGATTGTAAAACTAGTGTATATAACTAATTTTAATGTTATTTTCTATTACTATTCTATTAACCTCTCATTAAATTTCTGAAATCATATCAGAAAATTATACTTTTAAATTATCTGGCGATTCATATAGATAAACTAATTATCAATAGTTACGATTTGCATATTTATCTTTGAAAACAAATTGAAAAAGTGTCTCTATCTCATGTATGTTGCTAAATTATTTATTATCTGTTAAATACAAAACATTATTTGTACATACTCACGTGTCTTTCAAGTGTTTTTATACGGAGTAAATTGTTAACTTGTTAAAATGTTTTTCAATGTATACGCTGTTTAAATTACAGTATATATATATATATATATATATATATATATATATATATATATATATATATACATTAAGAACAATATAATACAAATATTTTATTTATTAATAAGATTAAGGAAGGTATTAAAAATGTACCTTGAATCTTTCAGTTCATTATCTTGTTTTACTAACTATATTGTCATTACCATAGCAACTATAATAGCAGTGTTTTTTCTTGATTGTTACATTCGTTTAAAAAATGCATAGCTATATTTGTATATATATAAATATATATATATATATATATATATATATATATATTATAATATATATATATATATATATATATATATATATATATATATATATATTAAGAACAATATAATACAAATATTTTATTTCTTAATAAGATTAAGGAAGGTATTATAAATGTACCTTGAATCTTTCAGCTTGTTATTACTAACTATATTGTCATTACCATAGCAACTATAATAGCAGTGTTTTTTCTTGATTGTTACATTCGTTTAAAAATAAATACATTAGATTATATTTGTATATATATATATATATATATATATATATATATACATACATACATATATATATATATATATATATATATATATATATATATATACATACATACATACATATATATATATATATATATTAAGAACAATATAATATAAATATTTTATTTCTTAATAAGATTAAGGAAGGTATTAAAAATGTACTTTGAATCTTTCAGTTCATTATTTTGTTATTACTAACATATTATCATTACCATAGCACTATAATAGTAGTGTTTTTTCTTGATTGTTACATTCGTTTAAAAAGAAATGCATTAGACTATATTTGTATATATATATATATATATTTATATATATATATATATATATATATATATATATTTATATATATATATATATATATATATATATATATATATATATATAATATAAGTCGTTTTTTTGAAAGTGGTATAAATTTAATCTTTCTTTCACATATAAATTGTTTTCTCACCCCATAAACCCTATTTTTTTTATCAAAAATATTCTATAAATGATTATTTATAATGTTTGATTGTGTTGCTTATGCACATTTCGTTGTCGATGCTACCGTCCTTAGAACGCTAAGATACCTAAAAAAACTTGTATTGGCGTTCCAAGGATGGCATTACTATCGAAATGCATAACACTTTATACTACGTACAGAGCAGCAAGTAGAATGATTGAAGTATATAGTTGTATTATTATTTTCCTACGTATCAATTTTTGATCGATATATCTTGAATTCCATTCAACTACTGTACTATTTCTCCTATAACTACAACGATATTCAATATGAAAGTTCTGGAAAACCAGTCTAAATTGAAACATTTTTGTAGATCTTTTGTGTTTTTTTTTTGAAGTTTATTAGCTTTTACAGAAGAAATCTTTTTTCGCTCCACGAACCATAAAAAAAATTCTGATCAGAAACAGTCAATAAACGATTATTGATTGTAACTTATACGCATTTTGATTTGCCATCATCCTCAAAGTACAGAAAATAGCATAATGTTATCTATGAGGGAAAGTCAAAAAGTAAAGAAACCTAAGAATTTAAAAAAAAACTTATTCTACAAGTAGGATTTTTATCAAGGTTTTTTTTCTACCTAATGATCTTCTGTATACTTGCAAAAAAAATTTAGTCTCCTGTGCAGCTACTCTTCAATCATATAAATAACCTCCTTGCCAGAAAGAAATTTTTGCACTACTAGCTCTCTTTTTAATGACCCGAAAATGTGGAAATCACTTACTGCTAAATCGGTACTGCATGGTAGGTGGTCGAGAAGTTCAAAAACTAGATCACGAATACACTGATTTGTTTTATTAGTCGTATGAGGAGTACAGTTCAAGCGTGGATGAGAAGAGAACGAAAATTTTCTTCCAGGACGGAATTCAGAAGCTCATTAAGTGTTGTGTAACTAAGTATATACAGTTAAGAGGAATTATGTAGAAAAATTACCTTAGTAGAAATCCTGTACAGAGAATAATTTTCTTTTACTTATATATTAATGTACTTTATTTATTTTTTGAATTACCCTCTTTTCGATTTACCGACATGTACCGTTTTTGTATTGCTTCACTTATTCTATACTTTATTGTAGC
Organism: Acanthacorydalis orientalis; assembly: GCA_034766995.1. Classification (NCBI taxonomy): domain Eukaryota; kingdom Metazoa; phylum Arthropoda; class Insecta; order Megaloptera; family Corydalidae; genus Acanthacorydalis; species Acanthacorydalis orientalis. The sequence continues at coordinate 23,289,643 of CM068317.1, forward strand.
GCTTTCAAAGAATAAGTAAAGTAATTATTAAGTATAGTCGATTTAATACATATTTTATTAACATTTACCTATAGGTCTGTCAAATCATGAAATAGCAATTGTATTTTCTTGTCCAAATAAATATATTTATTTAAATCTAAATCTACAAGAAAATACTTTTTTTCATTATTTAAGAATTTTATAAAGAAGACAAATTTATTCTAATTAACTATATTAAAAAAATATATTTATTTGTACTTAAAAATATCAGACTTCGTTCGTGAAAATGTACAACACATAATCTACTTTACTTTTATCAAGTTAAAGATAATACGTTTTGCAATTACTCGACACGCATTCCTAAAATTCTCACATAAGCAACTTCAGAGATAAATTATCACCTTTATATTTACATGAGGATAAAATTCCTTTCCAGTGATATGCTCCATGACAATTAAGATATGTTTGTAATATAAATGAATAACGTAACATTGTGTATTTTGAACTTAAAATTCATGCCGTGATGATAAAATTGTCAGTGTACATGATTTTACCCAAAACTATTAACACCGTTTTGATTACCCGACTTTATTGACTTTAATGACTGTTGTTTTTAATTTGTACCATTTAATATATTATTTTCGGTGATTGTTGTACCAAAATCACCTCACCTCACCAGCCCCATCAGCAGTATGCGATGGCACATATAAAATGTATGAAAGTGATCCGTGAGGATTTAGCAATGCAATGCGCTGCGATCATCCTAATGACCGCGAGCTTTAGTTTGTAGTTTAATATCATTCAAAAAATATTCCTGCATAATAAACGAGAAAAATGTAAAAATATTGAATATAATAATGGGATAACGTATACGTATTTGATCAATGGCGCATTCAGGATTTAATCGGGGTGGGGGAGGGGGCAAGTTCAACGATTAAAAATTTTTTAAATATGAATTCAATAAAATTCATTAAGTGATTATAACAATTTATTTAAAGAATAAAATCCAGTTTTCTTTTCTTTTTACAAAGCTCTTGAATTACTTCAGTCATGGTTACATAAATCTTTCTGTGTATATAGAAGATTTGAGGGGTACCAGGACCGCTTTTCCCCCTCCCCTGTGTGCGTCACTGTATATGCTATTATTTAATGAAATTGTTCTTAAATATTTAAATATACTATGATATTTATATAAATTATATATTTGTAGATTAACCCATTTGTATCACACGAAAGAATGAAAAATATGCTCTCATCACAAATTACTTCCTGAGCATATATATATATATATATATATATATATATATATATATATATATATATATATATATATATATATGTATATATACGGTGATAATGGCAATGAAAATTGAGCGTGAAATGTCACATCTATCTGATATATCGTGGAAAATCGTTGATAATATTAGGAGAAACATAAATCACTTGATTGGAAACATATAATTGAAAGCGGAAAAATTGATTACAATTGAAAATTTGCAGAAATAACATTACTGTTGTGTGTGAAAAATTTTGAAACAATCAAGTGTGCACAAAACGGTTTCACATCAGTCACATCTTGTACCTGGACGTAGAGTCTCGAATTTTTTTATACGCTTTCTTCCAATGATGAACTTTTGAAAAAAAATATTATTCAGCCCAATTCTCAAGTTCAAAATTTTTATATGGTTTCAAATGAAAAAACCGCGATTTTTCTGATTTTTGGACGACCGTATTTTGTTTAGTGAAATAAAGAGTCAAATTTAGTCTCATTAGAAACAGATTAGTGACCTTTAAATATGTCAGCCAAAAGATAGCGTTCTGAGACCATACTTTCTTTGGAAAACATCAATGGATTCCTAGATCCATGCCCGGTTTCAAAGGGTTAATAAATACAGTTGATTTTGGACAAGTATTTTAATTAATATCTTAATTTAAAAAATAAAGTTTTTAATAACATACTTTGATTCTAAACCAATATGTATATATATATATATATATATATATATATATATATATATATATATATTATAATAATTAATAGAACAATAAAAAACAAAGGGAAAACATTTTCTTAAAAAGAGAGTAATATATTTTAAAGTTCCATATGAAAAAAATATTTATCACCTTCAAACCTGTTTAGAATTACAGTCGGATCGACTAGATATATAAATTAATAAATATAATAAAAATGTTGGAAAACTTAGAAACGAAGTCATATAACACTTTGAATTAACATAAATTACGCCTCATATAATAAACAACTTATATGGGTTTAAACCTGAATAGAAAAGTATATTTCAATGGTCACCAGTATATCTTATGTACACATGCACGTGTACACTCACACGATATGTATTTTAGTGATTAAAATATCAAAAACAACATTATAAAAATTCTGAATTTGCATACTTTATATTATTTTTGCTATAAAGAGTACTAGATAGTCTAGTTGATAATGAAAAATGAAAACAGATTAAGTACATATGACAGTGAATTATTATCTATTGTTTTGTTGGGAAGAAAATGAAATAAATTAACGGACAGTCAAAACGGACGTGTAATGATTATAGATTATTACATCAAGTCGACGATTAAAAAAGAACGCGAGCAATAGTAAAATGTAGCTGGTGGCTGAAAATAATCAATGTCATATTTTGCAGCACGTGTGCTCGCGAACATGTGAATACGATTTCAATCAGAATGTGGAAATGTAAAATGTCTGAAGTTATTATTACATCTTAAGTGACGAACAACCTGAAAATCTGGGATGTTCGCTTCTTGGACGATGACGTCGTTTGCTGTCGAGTAATAATGATGACTAACTGGGATTCTACTGAACGACTATAAAAAAAGAAGTTTTCTAATGATATTGAAAATATATTTTGTACTATTAATTTGTGTATATCAGTGATGTCAAATCCATATATGAACACGGGCCACTGAATTCAATTTAAGAGTAAACAAAAAAAAGTCACCCAAAAAAAATTTAGCGAGCGAAAGAATGTCTTTTATTTATATTCGAAAATAATTCATTTAAATTTTACAATTATTTTTCCTTTAATGAATTTATAAAAATGAAAAAAACAACATTAATTTTAGGTCATGAACATTAGAACAAAATTTTAAATTAGAGAAATTACAAAAAATTATTATTTTTTACTAGAAACTTGTCATCTTTTGGCCGAAACTATTTGATCAATATCGGGTGTAATTCTTTGTGATAATGATATTTTTACTGTGACCGCAAAGCGACGTCCCTTACAATTATACTTCTATAACTGCAATATTTTAAAAATATATTTTGTATTTTTTAAAATTCTATTTTATTATTTGAATAAAATCAACTTCTAGCTTTTGGCCGTATTCTAGTCTTGTGGGTCGCGTGTTTGACACCACTGGTGTATATTGTCTTACTATATTTACATGTCTTCTTTTTCTTAGTTTCGTCAAAGATCATGTATTAGTATTGTTATGTATCCATCCACAGTATGTACTTATTTATAAATGAGTCACAGTATGCCCGTTCTGACTAATGAATTTCAACTGACCTGTCAATATCTAAGTTATGTATCCGTCTTAACAAAACTTTTGTCACGTTCCTATCGTGATCCCTGTGTTCACACGCTTAAATAAAATACAGTTTCATCATTGAGAACAGTATATAAACGGTAGTTGTATCAACAATTAAACAATAATAATAAGCAAATATTTGTTGTGTATTATTTCAAACCTGCAGCATTTATATTATAAACATATATAAAATATCCAAAATATAACAGTGTATTGAAAAATCGAGACATTTATCATATGGATAAAAGGTAACATGTCAGTGTCATCTATTGGTTTGAGTTGTTTATATGAAACTTATAATTTTTAATTGACTCTGACATAAAATACAATCTCTTGACTTTCTTTACATGTTTAGTAATCAAGTAATCATTGACAAAAAAAAAAACATATTTTGTAACAAATACTCCAAGAAAATGTTTTAAAAGTTTGCAAAATATATTTTACTAAATGTATTTCTATTTTATATTGCTCTTACAATTGTAATTTTATGTTTTTATATAAAATTCTTAATTGACTTATTTTTCAATTTTAATAATTTATATGGCAGATAAAAGTATTTTTTTTGTGTATATATGTATATATATATATATATATATATATATATATATATATATATATATATGGAGTAATTTCAGTATTCGGACTAATTATTAGGAGGCTACATTAAAAGCCGGTTTTTTTGTTTTGTTTCTTTTAGCATTTATTGCAACAAAATGTGTGAATACATTAATCAAAGTATTTACCCTCGGAATCTGACTTTCTGGCAGAAGTTGAATTCCGCGATGAAAGAACGGTCTGTTTTTTGAGACAATCAGTTCATCAACCCAATTTTTGACTTTTTCGTAGTTATAGAAATGTGTATCTTCCAAAGCGTGTTGCATCGATCGGAACAGATGATAATCGCTTGGGGTCAGGTCCCTAGAATATGCTGGGTGCGGGAGAACCTTCCATTCGAGCTCCATGAGCGTTTGTTTCACGGCTTTAGTAACATGGTGCCGAGCGTTGTCATGGAGAAAAAACACTTTTCGGCGATTTGATACAATTGACGATCGTTTTTGCATCAAATTATCATTCAAACGCTCCAATTGTTGTTGTCGATAACGTTCGGCGGTGATTGTTTCCTTCGGTTTCAACAGCTCACAATACACGACATTCTCCATATCCCACCAAATAGAGAGCACTGTTTTGTGACCATGGATGTTTCGCTTTTGGTGTCGACGTTGATGGTTGGCCAGGATCAACCCATGATTTCTTGCGTTTCGGATTGTCGAAATAGATCCATTTTTCATCGTCAGTCACGATACGTCACAAGAAACTTTTCTTTTTACGCCTTGTAAGTAAAGAAATCGAGATGTTTAAACAATTATCAATGGCATTTTCGGTAAGTTCATGTGGTAGCCATCTCTCTTCTTTCTGGATCTTTCCCATGGCTTGTAAACGTCGTGAAATGGCTGATTTATCGACTTCGAGTTCTTGAGCCAATTCTTTGAGTGTTTGAGTAGGGTTTTCTTCCAATAGAACTTGCAGTTGTTCATCTTCGAACTTTTTCGATTGACCTGGCCGTTGTCTATCGTGAACGCCACAATCATCACTTTTGAATCATCGAAACCAATCTTTACATTATACTGTTTCCGATGGAGCAGATTAACTATAAGTTTTCTCAAGCAATCGATGAGCTCCAGCTGCACTTTTTCTCAAATCGAAGTAGTGAAGAAGTACATATCGGAAAAACAACTTCCATAGCGTTCCATTTTAATTCAGTTATAGAAAAGCACTCGTGTAACCAAAGGATGGCGTCTGATGACTGAGTTTTAGTGGGAAATGTTCACACTTCAAAATGACATAAGAGACAAACAAACCTAGAACCAGCTATACATGAACAGCGACTTTCAATACAACCTGTTATTATATTTCAGTATCTACATTTTTTTATCAATGCCAAATTATCATGATTGATGAAAAAAGTACCTTAATTAAATGAATTACAATCATTATGTTGTGATCATTTATCATTCTTTTGTTTTTACATGACTATTTAGATTAAACAACCCTAGAATGGAATAAAAAGCAGATCTAAAACTGATAATTAACATACATCAAAAAGTTCTTATTCGTTAATCGTTTCATTGAGAGCTGTTACAATAGTACCACATACTTTTTGTATTGGGTTGACCAGTAAGTATTGTCGGATTTTTTTGTAAAAGATTGTTTCCGCTGTTTTTAAAACAAAAGACAATTTGTAACCTATTGGCAGGGAGCGCTACGAAAACGACATCTGATGGTTACAAAAAATCATGCTCGAGAATTATGGGAGATATGTAAAATCAGTGTAAAAAATAAAAATTCGTTATAAAAACAAAATGTAAAAATTTATAATGATATAAGTAAAAATGTGCAATTGTATTTTTGAAGGAGAAAATTAATGTTTCCTTACTGATCTTTAGTATTATCATTTTTTTTTCTGATACAAAGAATTATAATAAATTACATTTTTTTACGATATTCCATGTAAAATATATACCAAAATACTTTGAATTATATACATATTATTATATTTTTTCAGTTTTACATGCAAATATAAACACGACATTTAAATTTATCTTCAGCTTAGCAATTAATATTGATAGAAACATACCGTTTCCTTATGTAAGACGTTTAACAAAAGATATCCAAAAATATTATTTTATAAATCATTTTTTACTCTAACTTATTTTATTTTTCACTTAAATATTTGTTTTAAATTACAGTTCGATGACTGAATATTTTCGGACAAAAAATTTTTAGTTTTGTTAAAAAACAAAACGATTTTCCGATCGAACATTTCTTAGTCAAATTCGACCGATTTGATTTTGCAGTGCAAGCGGTTTAATGCAACTATAAGTTCAATGACTGCTTAATGGAATGCTCTGGTCTTTAGTACTACCGCGGGCTATATTTTGTAAATCATTTTGATATTTTAAATTAAAAGGAATGTTTAAATTAAACCACTTAGTTTTTGATTAATTATTATTGACTTTTTATTTTCTTATTATAAAATATAAGAAATGCTAACTTTCAAATAAGGAGGGGGGAGTATTGTACTGAAACAGACATACTTTTATGTTGAGAAGAAAATGATCATCTTACATATATTTAAAAATAGCTTTACTTATTTTTTAAACAACTAAATAAGTTTTTTTTGAAAAAATAACTAGAATAAATAAATGAATGAGATTTTTTAATCACCCCACAAATGAAAAAATCTGATGAAGAATATTATATAACTGATCATTAATTATGTTTGATTATTATTTATGCTTACTTCAATGGTAATTTCATTACCCTCAGAACGCTGTGGTTACAAAAATTTAGCCCAAGTATCAGAACCATACTGAAACAGATGAGATTAATGAATTCAAAAAAATATATTTCTTTGACCACGAATAAGATTTGCTAGATATGCCTAGAAATATTATAAAGTTTCGGCCACTAAATATAATTAAAAGTTTTACCTGCGAATATACAAGAAATCCATATTCGCCAAATTATTGACTATGGTCATTGGACATCCAATATTTGAATCTTGATAAGACTTTGTGTATATTATTCGTCTATGCTGAATTATCTCATTCCTCTTGAATCTGCTTATGTTATTACTGCACATGGTGTTTAACATAAACATGTATTTACTTACGTATTTTTAGTATCTACGAACATACTGAGATGCGGTTATTGTTTATGACGTTTCCTATCGTTTTATAACCACCCTGTTCCTTTTTTCGCCTTATATTTTTATTGTATCATGATTTTGAAATCCTATGATATCAGAAAATACATTGGCACTTTTACTAGTACTGTTTGACTTTCATTATTATATGCACTTGCATACTTAAGCGCTGAAAACAAAAATCTAAACATTTTCTTGAAGTAAAATTAATTTAATATTTCCTTTTCAAAGTACACAATTGGTTATAAATCATCCGACAACTTTATTCATCTTGTTATTTTAGTTTATTAAATTTATCACATGATTTTTATTATAAATATTTTTATAATTTGTTTTATAACAATTTATTACGTTCATACGTGCTTCCATTTTTTCGGTTGTCTCGTCTGTAAAAAAAAATGTTACAACTTACCTTGAGACACAACAAAGAAAATCCATCTATGGTTCAGAAACGGTACTAAAAAGCATACATTGATCACAGGTAAGTTTTGAAAATATATTTGTTCTAATAATAAAAAATAAACGATAACATAAAATATATATTGTTTGTCTGTTTTGTGTTTTCTTTAATATATATAGATATAATAACAAAAGGTTAGTTTCAAAAAAGAATAATAATAATAATAATAATACGAAAAACAACAAATGTAAATAATACATTTTTTTTTAATTTTCTATTTATATGTTTTAAGACATACACAAGCTTCTGAGATCAATAAACTGGCCTCAATAATTTTTAAACATCTGTTTTACAATTGATTTTTTTTTCATTAATTTCATAAAGTTTTTTCCCACTATGATATATCAACATAAAAATATACAGTCATCACGAAACGTAAACTAATAATACGAAACAAGAATAAAACTGAAGAGAAAGATACAATAACAATAATAATAAATAAAGGGCGGCGAGAAAAAACAACGTCCGTCCCCGAAACGAAAAACGAAATATATTATATGTTTATTTATATATATTATATTATATATTATTAATATAATCGCACACACACTGTGCTGATATACCACAGTTAGTTTTGTTTTTGAGATTCAAAAACGTAAAACCTTTTTTCTTTGTTATTTAAAAGCTTAACAATATAAATGTAGAGATACATATGAGTGTAAAGAATTTGACTAGAATAAAGCTGTTCGTACGCATTTTTTTTTTATTATCATCACATATAATATCAGTTATTTATTTATATTATTCTGTTTGGTATGGTTTAGTTTTCTTTTTCCTGTCTCCATTTCTCTTCATACGATCTGTTAATAAACAAAAAATAAAAACGAGAATTCAAGAAGACGAAAAACGTACGTTTCGTTCTCTCAACAGTATCGTCGCATGTAACGCACTCACTCATATTCACTTTTTCAAATTGTCACACAACATGATCGATATTAATAATAGTTTGGTATGACGTACGCACATGTACCATTTATTTATTCACGATTTAACCATTATTTCAAGTAGAAATAAATATATTGTATTAGTTTTGATATGTTTTTTTTTGCATATATTTGAGTTATTTATTCGAGTCGTTTTCTAGTTATAAATAAATATGAAAAAACAGCGGATAAAAGATGCTTATTCGTTAAATTACCGTTATTTACCGTTTATTTCAATGTTCCAATCACCTTTTTCGAAATCTTTTACAAAAGAAAGTGTTCCAAACTCAGAAGATTGTCGAAGAAGGTGACTTAAACGCGAACAGAACTCAAAAGTTACAATCGTATAAATACAAATAAAGTAAAAGTTAAAAATGCGGCAATTTAACGAACATTAATGTCACCGTTAAAATTTAATACCTAATATATGTATATGTGTATGTATATATATATATATATATGTATATATATATGTATATATATATATAGTTAAATTAATAAACTGTTAAAAATATATCAAAAAATTATCATGTTATTAGTAAACAAATCTATCAATTGACAATTATATACAAACCGTGCGTACGGTTGTATATGAGTTACAAAAAAATGAAAGCATAACAGAACGAAATATGAATAAATTATGAAAATGATATTAAACTAACTGCACGGATTTGATTCCCTAATAGAAAAGATAAACCCGAATCAAATTTAAGACTTTCTTTTCATGTCTGCCCGGAGATGTTTTTATGTTCGATATTTATTAATACAAATCACGTGAATTTTACTTCATAAAACAGTCTTACTGTTTCACTAAATAATAATATTTATCAAAAAAATGGAATATTTCTTAAAATTATTAAGAAAATGTTCTTTTGGAATAAACACATGTGTATCTGTTTATTGATAAAAAAATGTTTTTAACGTTACTGAACACGTAATTATTTGTTATTGTAGAAAATATAGATTTTATTTTTTATATTGTTTAATTTTATAGAGTAATTTTACTAAAAGAACACAAATAAGAAAGAAAATGATGTTAGAAAAGAATAAAACGTAATTAATAGAAATACTTGTTAGAGAGTAAACATAGTGATTCTGTTTCAGATTCAGGTCTCGCACATAGTGAAGCAGTAAGCAAATAAAATAATAAAGCAATGAAAGTTTTGTTAAAAATTTCACACTGACGCAAACAAAGCCGAAACACTACAGATTTGATAAAATATAGTCGGATTCAAGCGAGTTTAATTTCTACCCTTCGTAGTATTTTTTACTTCCATTAAATATACAAATTTAAAATCAAACGACAAAGGCCGTTTACATAATGGAGCGATACGAAAAAAGAACAAAGCGATAAACAGAGACTAATGAAATTTTCTGAAATTATTTCTATACATGTAGGAACCTTAATAATAGTGACGCGGAGAAGTGTTGTAAAAGTCCAACTTCCAGATTCAGGCGATGAATACCGCGTTTACATCGACGTATAAAAATAGAGCAAAGAAAAAAGCAAAATGGTAAAAACAAACCAAACTATTTAGTTTGGTTTGTTTTTACGGTTTTGCTTTTTTCTTTGCTCTATTTTTATTTTTCGATATATACGCGGTCATCGCCTGAATCTAAGAATGTGTATATAGTAGAACAGTGAGTAAAGAATATACCAAAGAAAATAAATTAACTTAACCGAATATACAGCTATATTTACTCTTTGCGTCACGATAAACGTTCCAAACATGTTTCGATTGGTTTGTTTTCACTGCTCTATTCTTTCCTCGCCGATTCACTGTCTATATGTCCAACCAACCAAATGTAAACGTATAGGAGTAAGCATGTAAAGCAACGGTTTTTGTTGTTAATTAGTATCTATCCCTCTTTGAACATTTAATCACCTGAACCTAAATCTGAACTATCACATTATGTTTCTACGCTTAAAGTTATTGACTTTTTTGCTCGACAAAAATTGAAGAGATGATCAATTTGATATTACTATACAGATGTCTTTCAAATGCCATTAACTAGCCAATATAATAACACACATTTATGTAACTATATTATCAATTTTATTAATAAATGTGGATAGGACACTGGAACTGAAATGGTTATAGGCTCACTTGTTCGATAAATCAATAAATAATTTAATGCAAGTTTTATATTCTGATGTCCTTTTTTAGAATGTTAGGATCGAAAATATATACTGTTCAATATATCCTTTGTTTTAAGGAAAGATTCTGTACATTAGAAGTTTGAACTTTAAACACCGATGCAGTCTGATGTACTAGTTATGTAACTGCAATTGTTTTTCTCAATTTCTTGTGTTTATTTTTGATAAATTCTATACATGCATTAAAAAAGAAATCAATAAGTATAAACAAGTTACAGGAATATTTTTCAACATTAATAAAATAGTAATTTGAAACAAATCAACGCAGTTATTAAAATACTATTTAAATTAAAATACTTATTTGTAAATAAATAAATGATTAAAAAAATATTTTTAAAAAATTTATCAATTTAACAACCTTGCTCTTATGAAGTTCTGTTTTTGTAATTATGCGAATTATTAAATTTCAATCGATGTTCATTAAATTAACGTATTTTTCTATTTGTAAATAATTTAAATAAGAGAATTTATTTATTCGCTGTCCGAAATACCATTACACAATCGTTTCTATTGAATATTAAAGGTGGTTTGGACTTAACATATTTAATAATTATTAAATAACTGCAAGTTTCATGATTTCTACTTCTATAATGAAATCCAACAGTTAAGAACAAGTGTAACTAGTAATAAAAATTAGATGGTTTCTGCCATTGAGATGACTGTATCAAATAAATGAAACACTAGGAATTATTCATACAAAAACGTATTCTTTTACTTTTGATTTCACGTTTGAAACCTTTCGGACTAATTTGACAAAACGAACGGTCCATATATTTGAAATAGATTTGCAAATGGCCCTATTTTCAAATATCATATAAATAAATTAATTGTTTATTAAATTTTAGTTGAGTAGAAAGTTTTTTGTCAATTTAGGTTAAAAATAGTCTTAAACGGGTAAAATAATTTTTGTAAATGAGATTCAACTAAATTAATTAATAAATAGTATTCGCACTTAAAGCAATAACAAACAATGGTAAAATCTTGTTAGATGATATATTTTTTTTCAAATCTCAAAAAAAAATGATTCTTGGCACATGGTGACGTACGAACTAGTGATGTGTCTTTTCTGAAAAAATAAAGAAGCAAATTGAGAGTTGCGTGCTTTTATCATCAATGGATTACTTTGTCTCTTTTTGACTATAGATACTTAAACAAAATAGAATCGTATAATCTTTCATAAAAAAATTTGATTCACAAATTCGAGCGCTAATTACCTTAGTTGTAAACGTGACCTTAAGGCCCGAATAAGCAACCAACATTAATTATTAAACTATGAAATGAATATAAATTAAGAAAAGTTTAACTCAATTGGTGTGTCAAGCATGATTCAACATAAAAATAACATGAGTTTTTACGTTACAATCGTAAATATTTAGATTATTATATTTGTTTTTAAAGCGAAAAGCATTATATCAAATACTTGATGTCACCAAACTTAAATGTAATTGAGCATTTGAGATTAATTAGATCAAATAAGGAAATATTGTATAAGCATCAAAACGGAACTCAAAGCAAAACTTGAGGAAGAATGGAATAAAATAACCCCCGAAGTTAGTAAATATTTAGAAGATTCGATGGAACGATGCTTGAGGGCTGTATAAAGTGTGAAAAAGAAGATCCTACGAAAATTAAGAATGCTTGTGGCTTATTAATTATTACCCATAACAATAATTATAGTAAAGTGTATGAAGACTTTTTTGTCATGTTTTCCGAAATTATATTTTGTTTTGTTATTGTTTTCTTAGAAATAAATTTAAATGTGCCCACTTTTTTAATAACATATTATGATAGATAATAACAACATTTTTGTTAAGTTTTATAAATAGAAAAATAATTCAAGTTTTTTGTTGTAAGTTGTGAGTAATATGTATATGTATGTATATGTATATACATATATATACATATACACATATACATATATATATACACATACATATATATATATATATATATATATATATATATATATATATATATATATATATATACTTTATTGGATTTAGAGATAATCTTAAAATTTTTAAATTTAATACTTTAAGATACAAAACATTCGTAACAATAATGGCAAACAAGATTTTACTGTTTTATGGATTTTTTGCAACAATTTGTGAATTGTTCAATAAACATTAATGAAGTATTTATTCTGAGAACCGATTCATATTTCACACGTGTTCATATATCCTATAAAACGGTTGTTTCACATAAAAGTAATAGATATCAGAGAATAACAGGTACAAATGAATTTTAAATTAATTGGGCAATTTTATTACTTTAAAAAGCATTCTTGACAATGTAAATGTTATAAACGAAATCATATTTCCCACACAAAGTTTTCAATTATGAAAACTATTCAAATATCTTACTAACATGACAATGAATAATGTGCCTTCGAATAAAGTGATCAATAATATCAAATTATTGAAAAAGAAAAACAACTTTAAAGGTTTAAAAAACGTCGGATGTCATTAAATGACAAATAGTGAATTTCAGTTTTATATGATGTTTTAAGCTTGGTTTTTTTTAAATTTTTATTAGAAGTTTATGTAGATTGATAGTTAAAGATTTGAAGTTAGAGTTAAAGAAATCAGCGAATAAATTTTAACTAAAACAACAATCATACGCGTTTACTTGAATAACCCATGTTTGATGAACAGTAATATTGTTAACTTTTAAGAAAAAACATATATTCACCTTATAAAAAAACTTTATTAAAACAGTTCATGAGACCAATAATCGTGCTTTAATTAAAGAACACAAATGTCTGAGATTCGTTGTTTTTATAGACAATCTTAATATATAAAAGAGAACTGTGTCCAATAAACTATATCAAAACTAATACGATTATGAGATTCGAGTGCAACAATCTGTTCTACAATAATTATAATAATTACAATAATATATAATCGAAACAAAAAGAGAACAACAAAAAATAAAGTTTATTTATATGTATATTTTTATATATAATGTAAATATATTAATTACATATCCTATGTCACGATGTATTTTTTAAATCTCTCTATCTCAATCGATTCTGTACAACACCTAATTTTAGTTCAACGAACGGCCGAAATCTTCATTCGCATCAGTGCCATTTAACTTAGTCTCCGGTGCCTGATAGATCCGCATATAAGCTCGAATTACATAATTTGTCGACGACTCAGATGACTTTCTGCTCAAATTTATGGTCCCTAAATCTACGTTAAATATATACATAGATGTCTTAAAATTCTTGTAATTTTTTTTTGTTTAGTAATAACTTCAATTGAAATAAAAAAAATAATTTTCCAAGCACAATGATGTATATATTACAAATTATATACGAGAAATGATGTCGCAAATAACAAATTTATTTATTTGCTTTGAATATATTTAAGCATTATTTTATATTCACAAAAGCGTATTCAAACTGTTTTAAAATTTCAAAATAAAAAATTAAAAACTAAAATACAATATCACAAATGAATTTTTCACTTCCTACAAAATAAACATCTTATCAAAAATATCCCATAATTGATTATTGATCAGTTTGATTGTTCTTTACATGGACTTCGATACAGTTGCTATTACTTTCAAAGCACTAAAAAATTATCAATATCAATTATTGAACATTTTTAATCGGAATTTTTTTTAGTTGTTTATAGGAGAGTGCAAAATTTATTTATGAAATTGAATTTAGATGACACAAAAACATAGCCACAAATTATATGGTTAAGTACAGTAATTCATTTAAACGCATATATAAATTTATATATATATATATATAGACACACACACACAGTGAAATAACGTTTTCAAGTCTTATTTTTATGAAAATAATGCAAGTTAAAAGGTTACAAATATTTCAAAAATAAAGAAATGAATGTTTTCCATGAAATATAATTCAAAAATTACGATTTCAATAACATGCATTGACGTTTTTCTTAAGCAAGGAAATCATATTCTAATTTTTAGAAATAATTCTTTAGGCACTTTATTTCCAGTCTGGCATTATCAGCTGGTCAGTAAGCACATTTAATCGAAGTTGTGATTTATCTGACAAACATGAAATTTGCAAAAAGTAATGAAATCTTGAAATAAAAAAAAAATAATAATTTTCATATTTGAAGTATACTTTTTTTTTTATTTTTCAGTACAAAAATCCATACAATCAAATGGAATTTTCACAAGAAGTTTGAGGCAACGATATGTATATACAGACGGCGGAACGGTAGTATTTAAAAATTAGCACCGTTCAATTAGTACGATGGTTCATTTTCTAGAAGACTAAATCATGCAGTTCCGTACACAGAACGATGCGAATCAACTTCGGTTGTCCGTCAATTGACCAAAATGGTACCGGTCTGAACCCGGACGTTTTAGAACAACACGGAGAAACGTAGAGCCATCGATCCTGACCATGGCAGGCAGAATACCTTGAGATACCGTCGTACGATATCCGATGATGATTTTACATCCGAATAATCGTTTTTTCCCTGTTTCTCATTTTTATTTATTTATTAAAACACTAAATCACACAGACCTCTGCCGACATCGTCTACGTACCGTACGCATCTCACTCGCATGCTACATTCAGTTATCAATTCTACCAAGCAGCATGTGTTTCAGGTAGGATTATCTGTAAGAATGGTAGTGGTAACAGTAACGCTAACAACAGTTTTTTTTTGGTAGCGGTAGAAATGATTTTCTTATTTTATAATATTAAGTAGGTATAACAGTCACTTCATTCGATGCGCTACGCTTCGTACCCATGCGGACAGAAGACAAGTTGTTTTTTCTCGGATCATTGGCTTTCGTTTAAAAATTAAGCTAGTCAAAAAATATCAATGACAAGAATCATGAATTCAGTACGTTTATAATGCACTATAATAAGTTCAACTATATTTTCGTATATTTATTGAATTGCAATATATCTCACTTTTCAAAAATAAAAGTTCACTATATTAAAACTTTATTTCGACCAGAATATCATTGGCGAGATATAATATATTTATTATATTATTAATATATATATTTATATCTATGTACTATCGTTACAATGAAGATCGGGACTCGCGTTCCCAGTCGTCTGAACGGTAAAATATCAACGTGCGTCGGATCTAAATATTAGATACGACGGTGAGGTTAGTAGCTACCATATTCACTCAAAAAGAACACTTTTCTCGTTCGCGTTACAATCGGCGTGGGCGTTCGTTACTGAATTTGTATTTTTATTCACTTGCACGGTCAGCCGGACAACCATGCAAGTAAACAAATGGTTGACCTGACTGACTGGTTGGATGGCCTGGTTGAATGACTGACTGGCTGGCTGGCTGTTTGGTTTCTCTATTTTTTCCTAACACTCTCTCCCAAATTCCTACCGTTACATTTGTTTCGATGCGTTTGAATTTCTTTTCGTTTTTGTTTTGTAATTTGCTCAATTTCAACTACGTTGTCGTCTAACCGTTTAAACAATGTGATTCGAAACGAAACGACTAAAACGGACTGTAGATTTTACTTTGTTTGATTTTATTTACTTTTTTATTTTGTTGTCAAGCAGAACCGTTCTCAACTTCATAAGCTTATCGATAACGTGCTCGATATTACAGTAAAACATTATTCAATAATTTAATTCAATTGATTATTTTTTGTGTTATTTTATTTATTATATTACTTTTTTTTGATATTTCGAATTAGCTGCGTCTAAACGGAAAACCGAGTGAATATCGCTACTATAACAGACTATAAGCTAACCGTTTTAATTATTTTTTCTTTTGTTTAAATTTTTCTACGCCCGGAGTCACTTTCTCTTCTCGATATTTATTTATTTATTTAAATATGTTATTTTTAACTTTCTCTACCTCGTACAAAGTCACAGCTTTCGGCGGTACACGTCCGAACGAAGTGAACGGCGGACATGATGATGAGCTACGGCGGTCAGCCTACTACGCGTTGCTGCCGCCGGTAGCCTGAGTCATAGGCCTGAAACGGCGGCGGGATTCCTTTTCACTTAGTGACAGCGCAGTCTGACCGGGCGGAGGCGTCACGTTACCAGGCGTCGGCGATGGAGTGCACCGTGGCGGCAACAAGTTTGTGGGAATGCCGCGGACGCGATTTCTGCTCAAACAAAATCGTAGATTAGAGATCGGAATAGAAAACATTGTTATACATTTCTTCGATGTACGTGCTGATTTTGTGGCACGTGCAGCTGCTAAAAATTTAATTCTTCAGAAAAAAAACAATAACGATAATTTCTAACAGATTTATTTCAAAACTATTTGAAAACGGTGCAAAGACAATTTCCTTACATTAACAATCGAAATCAAAAAAAAAAATACATACCTAGATAAATCTGTGGAGCCGGGCCTAGCGAAACGTAAACTCAATTGCGACGGATCAGTAACGTACTTTTCGGCCGCATGTCTTCTACGCCTTCTCAACGCAGGGGTTAATTCTCCGGCAGCCGCTTGAGGCACTGTGTTGTGTATAAAAGTGCTTAGGTTAGTGGAACTGGGTCAAACACTCTGTGAAGTCTTTTTATACAACTTTTACATGTATAATAAAACCACACGCAAAATTTATATTTGTTTATAAAATTTATAGAAAAATTTTGATTGAAAATAAAATAATAGTCTGAATTTAACTTTGAAGTCTGGACACTCATAAAGAATACTGCATTTATGTAATCTTTTTATTAAAAAAATCGTTTATATATATATATATATAAACATTTTTATGGTATATTATCTTTACTTAAACTGATATAGGATTATGAATGTGTTGTCAAGTATAAATGAAATTTTTTTGATAAAACATCTGAAAAAAGTTTCAAAATACTTAAAAAATAGGTTAGAGAATACATACAAACATTATTATCTTTTACTTTTTAAACAAAGAGGATGACTAAAAAAAAATAAAATTTGTCGCTAAATTAATGTTTAAATTTAATCATACTTCATCTTTTCTCAAAATAATATGAAAGAAATTATGTGTCAAAAAATACAATATATATATATATATGATCTTAATGGATTTTACTTGTATACTATACTATATTTTAAGAACAGAATGAATGAAATTAATTCTAAGACAAATAAAGAATGGGTAGTGGTTAAAATGATACTAATGATACAGCACAATGCCAAACTGAAAATACATTGTTGGCATAAATTTTATCAATCGAATAATATAATGTCATCATATTCAATGTACATACTACTTTTTTTAAACAAAAAATCTACTTTAAACAATCCAGTACTCCATCAATCCTCATTTTAAACATTATTAAAGCTAACTGGATCATTTCCTATTAATTATATAGCAAATGCATGATAAAATGTTTAAAATATCATTTTATGGGCAAATAATCATAGGATTTATGATAAATAAAAGAAGTTCTTTTAAAAATTACTGAATTAAAAACAATTGAAAAAAAACAACATAAAAAACATTTTTTCTGTAATTTTTATATATAAAATAATTAATAGATTTGCTGTAATGTATCTTTTATATGATAAAAAATAAACTTTAAAATACTGGATATTTTTACAAGAAATGAATCGTTTTTTTTATTACGTTACAAAGTGTTCCAGTTTATAAATTATTAACCCTTAACGGACGGGACTATCTATCTTGAGAGTTAGCCTGAAAATAATTATTTAAATTTTACTGTAATATGTAGAATTTATAAAAGATTTAAAGACAGATGATTCACTTGACATATTCAATAAAAGACTGATGCAATGCCACAGAAATACACTGTGGGAGGGATCAACATCTAATGTTTATGAGAGTTGATGCTAACAGTAGATCCATAATAGAAAGTCTTTTATCTATGCATAGTAGTCAAATTCATGAAACAAAATCATCTCAGTCTCTTCACAGAAAATGTCTCATAAACACTATAGCAAGTCACTATGTGCCAAATATTCAGACGGCAATATGCCGATACGCATCCGTAACACCACAAAACCTCAGGCGGCTATTTACCAACACTCATCCGCTAAGGGTTAACTAATTAAATTTATGTTCTCTCACTTTTAACAGCATAATTTTTTGTGTGAAATTTGTTACAAATACATTTGCAAGAAATATGTCATAAAAATATACTTATTAAAGAAGACTACTATTTTTAGTTATGTAAAAATACCATACAATCAGAATTTCATTGCTCTTGAGTATTTACATAGTATCACATCTGCTCTAATTGATCCTTAGTATGCTTTCTTTCAAAAATGAAATAGAATATTAGTTTTCATATTATTGATTAATAGACTCAATACTGTTTCTGAATGAAATTACTTCCATACACATCAATGTAATAAAAAAAAATAGAATATACAAAGTCTAATTAATTAAAAAAATTCAGAATATGAAAAACATGTATTTCAACAATGTAAAAAATAGCGAAATACAAATATAATTCCTGCTTATTGTCCTGTAAAATCAATCTAAACACATTGTTATACAATACAAAAAGTAAGGCTAAAAACATACAAGTGTATTTTTCTATTAACAATTTTCTATTATTAGTATGTTTTTATATCTATTATATAATAGTATTTGTGTGTTTGTATAATTCTATATTGAATATATTAGGTGTTAAAATTAATTCGGCACCTTTAAGTTGAATCAATCTCATAAATATTTATGTTGATTGTTTTAAATTAAAATATTTTCTTGTCATTTTACGATTTTAAAACGTAAACTTTAACATTTAAAAACACTATATATCTTGGACAAGTAGTTGGCACAACCTTACAAAACAATAGTGAACACGATGGTATCTGAAAACAGCATATTAGGCATTGCATACTTTTTGCATTCGTTGAAAAAAAATGCTGCCGAAGCTGAGAGAATGATTTGGTGAGTTTCGGGAAAGGTGTTACGATGCATGAAATATGCAAAAAATGCTAAAACAGTGGAAGAGATTCAAAAGTGCATTATGACTTCATTGACTCAAAGTCGCCGCCTTTTTTTCAACAAGTGTTGAGGGTGAGGATTGAACATTTGTGAGCACCTAGTCTAACAACAGTAGATATTTATAGAAAATATATTAATCCCATAGTACCTGTACTTAAAGACGCATATGCACTTTGATGGATATCCATACTGGGATTACCGGACCATGAAAGACACTTTGACAGTCTTGCATTTGAAACTGGTATTCTACTGCGTGTTAGGCTGTCACTACCGATCTAAAATGAAAAATAAAGTCAAAAATATATATCAATAAATCATCAAGTTAAAATTATACTAGATAAGCTAATTATGCAAAAAATAAAATATAGGTACATCAAATAGTTTAAACAATTAATTTACTTTAATCATAATTATAATATGATCTACACTAAATTTTTATCTAATTATGTTGCCTTTTCCTAATTACCATCAAAATACATTAATTCGAAACTTATTATTTTATTTGATATATTCAATGCTGTCGTAAAATAAAAAATAATCCTTGAGACTATACATTTTTTGTATTTTTTTTAACAAAAAGTTCTTATTTGCACATTCAATAATAGATATTTGTTGAATTTATTTACTTATTTATAGAAAGCAAATATTTTTGTTTTTAAATCTATCGTCTAACAATACATACATACATACATATATATATAAATGTACGAATGATTAAATTACATAATTATTTACAATATATTTAAACACTACAATTTATCAAAATATCTATAAAAAATTATTCTAACATTTAATACAAAATCAAAAGTGATTCACTTTTTGATGTTTTCCAATTGCTTAGATAGCAATTTTGTTAGGTATGTATATGGTACTACAGAAATATTAAATATTTGTATATTAGTATTGTATAAAACATGTGTCTGACATTTATGTTTTTACCATTTACTCTGTTCAAATTGTCTGCCTGGCAAATATATCATGAAAAAAATATTAGATATAAAAGTAACTTTAGTTTTATGTTGCCTATTGATAGTAATTGTAAAGTGGATAAAACACTGCTAACTTTCTAACTATTTTAAGAACTGGGTGATATAATTAATAAGACTTATTAAAGAAAATTTTGTTCAACCTACATTACTAAAATATATACCTAATAAAAATATTATCACTTATATTTTTTCATACCCAAAAAGATAGTAAATACCAAAATTTTATGATATTTCAATTTACTATTTTCCTTTTTTTCATTTTTTTGCTTCTTATTATATTATACTGTGCCAACTGTTCATAAGAAAATATATCTTTGCTATTGTATTTATATATTGTTACTAACAATGCTTTCTGTCAGTTTTCGTATGTGTACTAATTATTATTTTATTACTTGTAATTTTACTTTACTTCTTATTTTAAACTTTTTATTCTATCACTATATTTTATTTATAAATGAAAATAAATTATTCTACAGAATTTTTCTATCATTATATTATATGCTCTGTATAAAATAAAATATAATTTGCTTTTATAAGCTAATACAATAATATACAAAAAAATTCCATATGATGCCACATTAAACTCATATTCACACTTGCATTCTTTTTTAAAACAATAAACAAACAGCTCCCAGTGAATGTAGGTACAATGTCAATCACACACGAGACAATATGTTAAAGATCTTAATAATACCACTTTTGTTCTACTGGCTAGTTTATTACATTAAGAGATTACATACAAAAATGACTTACCGAATTCTCCTTATCTCTTGCACTATTCTCATTGACCCTGCTATCGTCTTGTTCACATTCTTCATTGATCTTTGATTCCATTCTCGGTGGTTCCTTTTTTGTACCACTTTCCGACGCATCAAAATAGACTGACTGCTCTTCGATGCCTGGACTAAGTTTGTATCCACCATTGACTGCTGTTTTACTCTTCTGCACATCGATCTTGAGCTTTTCATTATCGGTTTTCACACTTACATCAACTGTTTCTTCCTCTTCATTTTCCTCTTTCTCGATCGTGGAGTTCTCTAATTTCTTTATAGGCTCGTCATCCTCAACGGTGTGACATGGTATGTTCATCTCAATAACTAGTGGATCAACAGCTGTTCTCTCCGGTGAGTGTTTTGTTACCTCGCGCGCTGTCTTCAATGTGCTTTCTGAGGATGCGTTGTTCTCAGAAATAAGCGGTACATTCGATTCCGGTGACGATTTCTTAATAGCTGCATTCATAGCATCGAGAAAATGTTCGACGGACGGTATTTGGATTTCAATGATTTTGTCATTCTTGTGTGTGTCATCTACAGCTGCGGCAGCAACGTCAACATTGGTATCAGCTTCCTCCTTGTTACAATCTGTTGGTTCAACTACATCTGGTATGGCAGGTGTCTCTTCAATCTCCTTATTGAGTTCCACTTTTATAAGTTTTTCTATATTCTGCTGCTGAACGATACTGTTCGCTGGACTTGATGCTATGACAGTTGTTTGCGTATGCGGATCTTGATTGACATGTTGACTAGGAACGGGGCGCATCGGTTTATTACTCGATACTGATGGAATGACATGAATTTCTAAACGACCTGTTACTGGTTGAACCGGCTGTTCTTCCTCTTCTAATGCATTCAAATGCATTGTCTGAAATAATGTGTATATTTATAAACATGAATGTTCATTTACTTGTATCGATTTGAGATTCATTACATAGTTCAATTACAATGTCGCTTTATTTCGAATCAAATAGAGAAACACAGATATTAAAATGCTCTCATGCACATAATGACTGTTTTTAAAAGATTACAATAAGATGATTATGGTGATGATTATTAATATCATAAAATCGCTTACAGGTAAACTTAATTTCCTTTCGGATTCTAGGTCTTTATCAGGTGGTGGCGCGTCTGGATCTGAACGTTTAGCCACGTTCCAGACACGATCCCACATGAACAGAGCTTCATCAAATGCAGCCTGCTGTAACAGCGGTGGTGCCAATCCATCCCTAATGTGATTGACTATACACGGCGTTGAACCAGACCGTGGTAACACAACTGACGCTCTGAAAAAATACACAAACAGATACAAAAAGCACAATAAATTTCAGAATGTGATTGATGAATGCCCTGTTTTTTCTGAAACATTTTTTTTTTGTTTAATAGTATCTATTTTAAGGCTAAAATAGTAACACTATTTTAGTCTTTTTCATTTTTATTTTTTCACATACTTTTATTTTTTTTATATACATATTTATTTTTTGTTGTTCTTTTATTATTTTATATATATATGGGATTTTTTTTGTTTTTCTTTTTTTTTTCATATTTTTTAAAGTGTTTAAATATATCTTTTTTTTAGATAGTGTATTTTTTTACTCATTCTATATTTTTTTCATAAAATTTTGTTTGCTGATTATTTTTTAATATTTTCAAATGTTGCCAATTTTTTTTATTTTTTCATATTTTTATATTATAATATTTTACTGGTTTTCAATTTTTTCAACCATTGATTTTTTCTTTTTTTTATTCATTATATATAAATTTATTTTTTTGATACTTTCTGATTTTCCACATTTTTAAAAATTTTTGATTTTTATCTTTCACTCTTTTTAGTCAAATCTTTTTTCAATTTGGAACAAGCTCTTTAGAGAAAACATTCGTCTTCTCTTAACTTTTCCAAATTATTTTTTCTTTTCACACACACGAAAAAAAAGTAGATAATGTAGTACCTAAATTAAAAGAACTTTAAAATTAATATTAACATAATTCACTAAAATCCGGTATTGGGGAAGATATTAATGCTCCGAGATACGGAACAATGAAAAACAACAAAAAAAATACGTAGATAAATAGTTTCGATTTAATAGAGAAATATACAAACACTAAAAAAATTATAAAGTACATTAAAAAAGCGTACTGTTCCAATAAGAACAAAATTATTTGATCGTTAATTAGTTTCCAGCTTTACTATTATTATTTGTATAAAAAAAATCTTACTCAGCCGACATTCGAGTTCGTTTGATAGGGGAAGAGGGGTCTCGTGAAACGCTTGCACGACTTCCAAGCCTCATCGAAACTGTTGAGCTTAAAAGTCGTCGGCGTTCACGGTACCCGTTTTTTTGTTTGCAGAGGGGCTGACTGAAATGGTGCTTACTTCTCGTCGACAGCATCCTCGACGATCTTGTACTCGACTACATGCTCGTTCTTCTCGACAAACGTCGGTTTCACATCTTGACTCGCTTTTGATTCATCGATGTCTACAATCTTTCTAGGTTTCTCACTATTTTTGTCACCTAGAATTTCATTGATGTTTACATAACTCTCTCTATTTGCCTCAGTATTCACTTGTGTCAACTTCGCGTCATTCACCAAAAGTGTGTTACTACCTCGATTGGGAGCTTCGCTCACTACGAACGAATGTAAAGGATGGTTTCGTTGATGCTCGGGACTCTCTGGTTTCCATTCGTTATCAGTCGTCTCTTCGCTATCGTCAAACTGAGATTTCCATTGGCTAGCGAGTGTAAGTGCTCCTCCACCGTATCGCGTCATCTGAAAGAGGAAACGAGTAAAACATAAGAAGTTATGCAATACTCTGATATATATGTTATTCATCTAGCCAAAGCTCTTACCTGCTGTGAAACATTGTCGTCGTCAATGACAGCAAACTGAGTTACTGAATGATCACCGCGTACGCTACGACTTCTACGCTGCTGTTGTTTAGTTGCCGAACCCTGTCGTCCTCGATCTGTTACACCCGTCTCTCCGAGCTTCAACATAAAAATGCATGTTATAAAATATGTAAATTATAGAAAAATTCAAAATTGCAAAATATTATCCATATATAAACATACACAGTACAGAATAGATCTTTTAATAAAAACACTCAATAAGATATTTCAATCATCATCAATTTCAATCCCATCACACACATGTATTTATAGCTGAATAACATGTCACAGTTACTAACTTCCTTACATGCATATTTATTTATTTAGTAAACTTATGAAATATAAAAATCTAAAAATTCCAAGTTAGCATATTTAAAATAAACTTATATAAAAACAAAAAAATCAAACCATAATAATTACATTGATTATATTTCGGAATATGTCATATTTTTGTATAAATGAAAACTTCATACTTTAAATAACAGAATAAGTAATTTAAATTGAATAAATAAAATTTAAAAGTTTATTAGCAATTGACAATTTATTTCATGGGTCAAATAAAGATATGAAAAGTTTTGGAGATCAGTACACGATTTTTTCCAGATTTAAAAATTTTTGATGTGGTATATGTCTACAACGAAAGTCCCACTTCTATATTTGTTTTCTGATATAGCTAATACAGATTATTAATATAAAAATATCATTTTTACTTATTTTCATTGGCCAAGTGTTCTAATCTGTGACCCATGGGATGCTATCAATGGCTTAGATCAATCATAAAAGCAAAACTAATAACTAATAATCATTGGTAGTATTAAAATCAATGTTTAGATCTATAAGGATTTTTTTAATACATCCATACACATAAAACACACCCATTTAAAGAATTAATAATCTTTTTAACGTAAAAGATATTTTTTTAATAACTGTAATATTTAATATTATTTTTATAATTAACTTTTCTTTGTTCTATTTTACAATTTTTTTAAAAAAAATACTAAACTCTTAATTCAATAAAATTATTTTGGTTATTCTTTTACCTTTCCTATCGTAATTGTAGCTGGTGGTGTTGCTGGTGTTTCAGTAAGAACACGTGGGGAAGCTAGTTCCCCAACTGTCGGTGTTTGAGGCTGTACAGTTGCAAACTCACTGACTGTGGCTGGAGCTGTCATTACTCGTAAACGGACAAGGCTCGGATTATTACGATTAGCCTTTTAAATAATTAAATAACAATGAATAAAAAACGAATACAGATGGAGTTACATCATGAACTTTGAAATACCTTTTGATTTGTATCGGAACTAGACCTGGCTGAAGCAACAATGGCATCAGCCTCATTATCGACAGGCTTCTCTGCAGCAGAATCTTGTTCAACATTACTAGTAGCACGTCTTTTCTTGGGACTACCATCAACTGGTGTAATCTTAAAATCAACGGTGTTATTCCAAGCGGGTGTAACGACCCCAGTAGCATTGTGATTCTTATCAACACCGACATTAGGAACAGGTCTCGGATTCGTCTGCGTATCCGTTACTAAAGGCCCAGTTGTATCATCGATACGACATTGTGCCGACTCCAATTGTGCCTAAGAAAAATTATATTTATGATACAAATGGTCATAAAGAAACTGCAAGTTCCATTAAGCATACCTTCTTGTTATCCGTTGGTTCCACGTTTTCTTGATTATCATGTGTAACAGGTACCCGCCAGTTTCTTACAGCATCGTTGGTTGGTAGAGTCACTGCACATGGTTGATCGTCAACAGGCAATAATGGACCAGAAGAATCATTCGGAATCTGCTTTAATAAAACATATGTTAATTATATTCCAAAAATTAAGAGGTAAAAAACTATCCTTCTAAAATATATAATCTAAAATATGATTAAATAACATTTAACCTGTTTCGATGGATGTTGACGAGCTGACATAAGTTGTTGAAGGTTTGGAGATACCTTCTCCCAATCATATGGATCGGATTCTTTGACTCCCCGTCGCTTCATACATCGTTCAAATAATCCGATGAGCATCTACAAAATATAACAAGATTTTTAAAAATGTTACTTCAACTTAATCTTTATTAGCAAACTGACTTGATAGTCTGGTTTGTCTGCATATCCTAAACTTTGAATATGTTCTAAAAATTGGCGTAAATCAGATGGTAAGTGCTTTAAAAGCAGACGGTGATCATATTTTTCTTTTAAAATCCCCACCTATAAAGCAAGAAATTATTAACTACGAGACAAAGTTTTATATTAATTGTGGTTATCTTTAAGTAAAAATATAATAAAATAAATTATAAAACATGAATCTTTAGAAGAAATATCAAACTGTACCTGTTCTTTATCTTTAATCTTCCTCCATGGTAATTGACCATTCACAAATTCGACAAGCATATAAAATAAACTCCACAGATCATCGTGTCGCCCCATTTCACGATTTCTGTGAGCATTAAGACTAGCATAACGTACGGTTCCTCGAAAACCGGCAGCCGCACGGGGCGCTCTCACTTCTCCACTACTGGTTGTATACTGCCGCGCGAGACCAAAGTCCAACATATATACTCGTCTCGAGTTGTGTGGCAGTCGACCCATTGAAAAATTGCTCTAAAGATAAAATATTATACATAAAAGTTTGTTTTCAGCTTAATAAATGTAAATAACCTAACATCATAGCTTGTAACCATTTACTTAACAAATATTGCAAGTTTTATTAGACTAAAATCTTTATTTATATATATTTACTAAATAACTTTTTAAATGAGGTCAATGTTTTAAGGTCACACTATAGTCTACATAAAAATAATTAATGTAATTTAAGAAGTAATTATTCATATATATAAACTACAAATTCAGAAGTTTAATATTAAAGTTGCACTAGATTACACTATGCCATTTTACAAAGTGTATTTTGATTTAGAAATATTATCATACTTTTCTATCAAAGGTAATCAAAAAAATCCTGTTCGAATAAATCTCCAGATAATAATAATAATTTAGTTAAGTATAGAAAGTTCATAAACATCAGAGAAAAAATAAAACCTTTTATATAATAAAATATGAAAAAATGTATTTGATTTCAGTAAAATAACTAAAAAGATCTATTCAAAGAAATATATCACCAATAAATGCCATACTTTGTTCATAACTGCCTCAATAATCATTAGAAATGTGTTAGCTTTAAATGTTTACATGGTTATTTAAAAGAAAAAATATATATAAAAATAAAATAAAACAGTATTAGTCGTTAAAAAACATATATGGGATAAAATTCAATAAAATCACCTAGTATTTCAAGAATTCGATAATAAAAAAAATTTGCATAAGCATTACATACTGTTAATTTTTAATTTAATTTTGAAACTTAACATGCAGAATAGCGGTGTAAATGATTGACTGTATCTTTTAATTTTCAATACAAGGATCAATTTGAACAAAAGGATAAATATTTGTATTTATTATTTTAAGAGGAAATGTACAACAATTTACTCTGAGAGTGAACAAGCAACAAAAAAATAATAAAATACAATTTATGATAGTATAATACTTACTGGTTTAATATCACGGTGCAGGAAGCCAACGGCGTGAATACTTTCTATTGCTTTGAGTATTTGAAGACCTAATCTGAGCGTTGTCGATAAACTGAAAGCTCCACGTGGTTGTGAACGTCTTAATTCTGCTAAATTTCTACCTTGTAGCTGCATTACGACATAGTTGAATCTAAAAAATTCGAATCTGTTTTAATAATTTTGAACGATTGAAAAATTGGTAACAATTTATATTTTCTTTCAAATATGTTTTTGTAAATTATTTATTTCTTAATATGCAGACTGACAACAAGGTATTATTGAGTATTAAAAATTAATTCTGATAAAAATATAAATGTACATATGTATCTACACTAATAATTCAATATTAAGCATATGAAATTTTATAAAACTATATTTAACTTAAATATACAAAATGACTACTTTTCTATGTTATCTAGCACTTGTTTGGTTCATTGTTCAGATATATTTTTTATGTGATTGACTATATTAATGTGTAGAGAAAATTGTCAGCTTTAATATTTTTCATAAAATATTTTTAAATCTATTTTAACTAAAAACAATCGAGTAAAAGAGATTTCCACTGCTCATTGATGATAAATCAATCATTAATAACTAGTGAACCAAAATGATAAATTTATAATTTATTTCTCATATTTATTTTTAATCAATTATTTTTTCCAAAGAAGTAAAAAAATCTGCAGTAATTTTTACAATTAAAGATATTTTTTCTAATGGAATAGAAACATTATACAAATTAAATTTTAAAAAAATTAAAGCATTAAAAAAAGATTTAAAAATACAAACTAAAAGAAAATGTTCCAGGAACATATTTAGAATTTTATGAAAGTGGGTGCTAATTTGAATTTATATTAATATGCTATAACGTTCGATATGATCCGCCAAGATGCAGAAAAGATACTGGGTGAACACAAA
Source organism: Acanthacorydalis orientalis (assembly GCA_034766995.1). Taxonomy (NCBI): domain Eukaryota; kingdom Metazoa; phylum Arthropoda; class Insecta; order Megaloptera; family Corydalidae; genus Acanthacorydalis; species Acanthacorydalis orientalis. The sequence goes on from CM068317.1 coordinate 23,318,467, forward strand.
CTGGGTGAATTTGACAAATAAGCAGTGACAGACTCAGGAGAGTAACAGAGGTAATTAATCTTTAAGATTTTTTCTGAAATGATTAAATTATAAAATTGAAATTTAATATTTTATAATATGTATATATATATATATATATATATATATATATGTATGTATGTATGTATACATATACATATGCATATACATATACATATATATATACACGTGTATTTCTTAAATCACTCTCCTTCATTACTTTCTCTATGCTTGCAGGTTAAATTCGTTGAGGGTGAAAATAATAAGTGTAACCATAATATTCGGAACATTTTTTAACAAAACAATCTCATTAAAACAAATAAAAATTTAGAAATAAATTAATTAATTTAAAAAATGTAAAAACATATTTACAAAATCAAATTAATCTATTTATTTTTTCCACTGTCAGTAAACATGTCAACAACTGTATTGCAGTCTATATTGCTATCTTTGACTGATTTTAATATATAGGGAAAAGATGATTATCACTTCTCCTGGATACGCCCCTGATACATTAATTACTCGAAAAATGTATATTTATATTTCATATGTGAAATGTATGAGTTGGTACAATTATTTTTTTATATTTAGAATACTTTGATGAATTGTATAACTGAATTTAGATTAAATATTAATTCATTTATTGATGTGTTTAGAAAATTGTATAATTATTTTAATAATTCAGCATTATATTACTACGGGTTTGCGAAGATAATTAAGAAGCAAGAGTACACTAAAGGTACATTAGATATTAGCGTATTTTCTTGTTTACACGTTGTAAATACTTACTATGCGTATACATCAACATACTTTGGATGTGCATTAATAATGATAATCATATGCTAAGAACTTTTCCACATTCCACGATCCAAAAGTTTATTTAAATGTAGCGATTGATTTATTCAGTATAGAAACATCGACTGACTAAATCATTCGAAAAATATTATTCAAATAAATGTTAGAATCTAGAAAAAACATGTAACAAAATTGAAATAGATCACAAGACGGACCTGTCATTTCGTCCGCAACCGATGAAACGGCAGACGTGTTCACGGCCCTGTAATTTTTTAAGGACGGCCACTTCCATTTTTAACACCTGCTTCGGCTGTCTGGCACTCTCTACCTTCAGAGCGACTTGTTCGCGCGTCACCAGATCTGTACCTTCGTATATTTCGCCAAAACCGCCGCCACCAATCTTCCGTACTACCTGCAAAAACACATTTAAAACCCATTGTAGACACATCAGTTTTTTGTAAATCAAAATTTTCTTCTAAAATAATAAATCGAAAAAAATCGTGAATATTTACTTCTATTTAATCAATAGATACGCTTAAATATAATTTGAATGTTTGCGTTTACTCAATAGTTTGTATCATTTATATCTTTAATTATCATTCATATCTAATACATTTTATTATATATAAATATTTGAAAATATTTCTTGGATAAATACGTATTCAAATTTAAAACGTTTGCATAATAATTTTTAATTTAAGACATTATATTGTACACTCTAGTAAGTCAATGTCTATCTCTGAAAACGTTATTAAAATTAAATAATGTTCTAAGTCACCCTTGAAACAAAAATACCATGAAATTCACCAGATATAGGCAGAGTTTTGTATATGCTACAAAACGTTACAAAAAATCTGCTTTACATTGCTCTATTATTCAATTTAATTTTATTATTTGATACTCGGAAAATAATGTAAACAATTCTAATTTTATAAAAACCGCATTATTAAAAAACTTGGACATATTTTTAACACTTCACAGTTTTAATTAATATTATTACACTACCGCAATTTATGAAGTACGAAATTATTGTCCAAGAATGCATAATAGTGAATTTTAATTTGAAATGGTTTATTTAAAAGTGTTGACATATATTACTCAACGAAAACGCACGGTATGATAAATTAAATACTTTAAAAAATACATAAAAATGAACTATAATTTTTAGCAAACAGTTGAAGATTGTTAATATTATTAATGAATAACAATACTACTTTTTAATATAGATTAAATATTAAAACATATTTCCGAATTAATTTTTACTCATGAATAGTGTTAATGTAATTTATAGAAGTATTTACATTTTAAAAATAACTACATTACAATAAAGATATTGTACTTTCCGTTTCTCAATCAGTAGTTTGTGGATCCTTGGACATCTACAATGAAGATCCACAAGATCTTAACGAGAATATTAAAAAATATACTTTCGGTTCTAAGATACGTCGATGATAGCGTTCTAGCATAGATAAGAGTAATAACATCTACGGTGGAATATTTATGTTTAAATCATACTTTATTCAAATCTAAATCAATGATGTGTTAAATTACTTAAATGTCAATGTATTTATTTTAAGTTAATATTTTCCAAAAGATCTTGGTAAAAGATACAAAAGGAAATCAACTGCTAAAATTGAGGGGTTGTGGCCTGACGACACAAAAATAAAAATGGAGTAAAATAAGATTTAAATTGAAACAGGACAAAACCAAGATGTGAATTAATAAATTTAAAAAAACTACGAGCATTTATTGAAATTCGATTTTTATGAATTCTGGTAAACGCTCTGTAAATCCTAATAAACCTATGTTCATTCGTTGAAATTAATACAAATCACGATTAAAATTTTACAAAATACCACTATATTAAAACAGAAAGAAAAATTTAAAATAAAATTAAAAAGTTCAATTTATGAATGCCAGGATTCAATTGACGGTAATATAATAGGATGCCGACTAACATTATTATAATTTACAAATATACTTTTTATATATAATAATAAAAAAAATGAATTAATTGTACATAAGAAATCTTTTCATGGTCTTAATGAAAATTCAGTTACGAAAGTAATGCAGAAAAACAATTTATAAACAATAAACAATATAACACAGAATATCAACATTTTTTGTAAATGCTATAAATACAATGTCTATGTTATATATGTTTTTATGTCATCTATTAAGAAATTTATATTATTATTTAAAACTTACTAACTTTGTAATTTTGGCATTTAAGAAAATATTTATTCTTCAAAATATTTAGACAGAAAACGATTTTATTAAAAATTTATTTGTTCTAACTGGTTTCACGACCATCTATAAATTGATTACTAATTGTTTAACACTAGGTTTGCTTTTTGTAAAAAAAAAATATTTTGAAAACAAGAAAAAATCAAAAAAAGATTCTGAAATGGAGCATATAACTTAAAAACTTAATGTTCTATTGTTATATTTAAGATAAAACTGATTCAATTTATAACGAATTATATTTTACTAATAATTAAACATTCTTCAAATACGGTTATATTTCCTTGTTAATGGAAATACGTCCCTCCCCTAGTGCCATAAATTATAATTATATGTTTTATAAAATGATAAAAACAGATTTTCTAATTATTAACAATACATAAAACAATATTTGGTTATATAAAAAATCAAAATTATAATCTGTAATATCTATAATCACCGAGGAACCCCATTGAATCGAATGAAAATAAGTTAAAACCTAATAATGTTATAGTGAAAAGTACAAAAGAAAGATTTTCATATTTTACAATCAGCTACAAAAAAAAATTAAAAAATTACAAAAAGAACGATCTAAAATTCGTTTTTTACATAAAAGTAAGACAGCATTTAAGTCAAAACGCACATAAACCAAAAACATTCATTTACTTTGTCGAAATTTAGTATTAACATTATCATATTTAATATATGACAAATTACTCTATTAATTTGAATAAGGGGATAATGGATAATTACATACACGTCAAAACCACTTTAGTTGAGTGGATAAAATATTTCCCTTAAATTGAATTTTATGAGCAATACAAACAGAAAAAATTAACCCATCCTCATTTTTGTCTCTGATCGCTGTTTTTATAAATATAACCACAATACATTTATATATATATATATATATATATATATGCGTGTGTGTGTTTGTATATGTGTGTGTGTGTGTGTAACAAAGAATTAACCATGCATATATACAACATTCTATACAAAACCATGCAATAACTAAGGGTTCCTATATTAACTGAATGGAAACATTTTTCTGGAATAATAAAATAAACAACGCTGAATGAAGAACGATATTTTTTGGATTCCTTTAAAGTATAAGATCGTTCTCTTCTAAAATAACGAAAGAAATATAAAAAAAATATAAGCAGGCATTTTTAGTTTACTTAATAGATACCTGATTTGACCATAATACAGAAATAATGAATACTATTTAAAACCTGATCTCAAAAAGGTTATTCCCGTGGGAGTCGTTCGTTAATTTTTTATCGGTTTATCAAAACCCCTTTTCAGACGCACGAATCACGTTTACTAATTTATATGGATAATTAATCCATACTTCGTGCTTAAATGTTCTAATTACTTCTTTTTACTTGCACTATATTTTATATGGATGTATTGAACATGATAAGATGGTGTACACGGATTTCACTTTTGCACACTTAACAATTTTTAATATCTGTTTAGAAAAGTTATTGTAAAATACTTTAATCTGTCAGTTATACGTAATGTTCTTATTCCAATTTTTAAAAAGTGCTTTGTTTTGAAATAAATTTACCTATCAATATAAAACGTAATGAAATCTCCCCCTTGAATATTTACGAGATATACATTTTTCGTTATTTATTTTCTCATTAATTATTTATTTTTCAATAAATCTCAAAATCAAATAACTTCTTATGAAAATAACACTTCACGTAAAAGGTATAAAACAACTACTATTTAATTATTATAATTTATCTATTGACACTTTTTTTATATATAAGAAAAAAATGTTCCCGTTATAATCTAATTTTGTATGAACATTATAAATTTCATTTCAAAGACCATTTTGTAAAATGATAATGCATAAAAAGAAACCAGTTTAATTTGTCAAATTTCACGAAGCAAAAAATATTAATATACTAAATTGCAAACATTCGAGACAGTAAGATTAAAAAAAATAAAAAACACAAAATAATGAAACACATTTTCAAAAAGTAGTCTTCCTACATCACTTAATACTTAAATCTTTTCTGGATATATAACAATGGGAGAAAAAAAAACATCAAACAATGAATGATTAAAATGTATTTTAATTCGAAGATTTAATAACCAGAAATACTATTTATTAGGTTGTTACAAAAAAAATACATATGTACATGAATGTATGTGTATTATTTTGTATTTTTTAAATTTTTAACAAAACAAACAAAAAATTTAAAATCATACAAAATAATTATCATAAGTGAAACAAATATACAAACAAAATTATACATAAATTAATATTTGTGGCACATTAAGTTTGAAAACATAAATACTTTTTGAAATATTCAATCAGAATATTTTTGATATTTAAATATGATCATACATTTAAATTAAAATTGATATTTACAAATAGTATAAACTATATAAATTTTAACAATACAGGCAACAAAGAAAATTTAAAACATATTTGTGATTAAACTTGTATAAGAAGCAAGCCTCTAGCTCATGAAGTTATTAGTGCAAAAAGATAAATAAATATTACTGTGAATGAAACTATAGTTAAGTCAAAAATACAACTAGTGAATAAAAAAAAAAAAACAACAAATAATTCATGTTTAATATCGATTTATGATTTAAAAACTTATAGATGAAGAATATTTAGATAATTAATAAATAAATTAACTAAAAATTGGTACAAATAAAAATATTCTTCCACTCATATTTATTCTAACAACAAACTAAATTAAAAATTATTTAAAATACTTCAATTATTTGGCAAAAAATTATAGTAATAACAAATTTTATCAGAACATATGCATTTAGTTAATTTTTTTTCTTTTAATAACTTTCTATCGTTAATATTTTGTAATCTATTTGTTCACTGCCAATTTAATTGCTACTACATCTCAATATAATAGTATTGATTATTTATTATTTAATAACTAGTATACACAAAAATAAGTATATTATATCTCAAGTATTTATAATACTCTCTTTTAAAATCTAAGTCAATCATACAAAATATATAAAATAAAGACTCCCTAGCTGCTGTTTTCTTTTGTATATGCGATAACATTTATTTTTGAATTTTCACTAGATAACTTTTTACATGTTCTATACTTTTCATAGAAACTACAGTAGTCGGACAGTGCATGAATTAGACACACAATTCTATCATGCAATTAGGGAGTTAACAACAATATAAATAAATAAAAACATTTATTTAAACACACAGAAAAACAAATTTTACTACAGAAAAATATTAAGAGAACATCAAGTAACAATAAAAAGCAACCTAATACTAATAACTGTAATTAAATACAGGAATAAACAAACAAAATAACCAAATTCAAATTATTATTATTATTAAATAAATATATATAAATATATATATATATTTCTGACGATATGAATATTTTTATAATAACTAATATAAAAGATAAATAAATTCTTCTATCTTTATAACAAAAAGTTGTAAATTGTAATACTTAAAATATTAAAAAGTGAAAAAATTAATGTATTTTTTATACAATATTATTTAATGCAATTGAAAAGACAACTATTTTCATATCTTTTTAAAGTTAATTGTAAGAACTTTACACAGAGGAATACAAATATTGATATATAGTAAATCAATAATATAAATATATTAACAACTCATGATGAGACATGAGAATAAATTCAATGGGTGAATTTAACCTTTAACATTTCTGAATTAATATGAAATATTAAAAATGTTAAAAAAAAAACAAAATCATTTATGAAAAATACAAAGAACTAAAGAATTTAAAAAAATTACCTTGACTGATTAAAAAAATAATAGTGAAAAATATTCTAAAATGTTTAAAATAAACTATAAATAATTTTCAATGATGTTATTTACATTCAATTTCCAAAATATATGTACCTTTACTTCATTTATAATAACATTTTTTTTTAAATAAAGGGCCAAATTATGTTACATAAATCATTTTCAAAATACACTAAAAAGAACAATAACCTCATAAATGTTCTGTTTTGAAAATAATTTTAGTAAATGAATATTTTCAATGTATAAGAATAGTTTTATATAATTCTAAAAATACTAATACAATTTACAGAAATTATTGAATTTTATTCATAACAAATTAACTATAAAATGTTTAAATTATATATATATATATAATAGAAATTTATTTTCAAAAGTTTATCCTGTAATAAGATACAAAATACTGTCTTTTTTATACTATTTATACAATCAAAAAGCAAAAGTACTAGTGAAATACATAAGTAATTTCAAAAATATGTTACCAAAATATTTACATAAGAGAAAATGTGTTTTATTTAAAATAACAAGTTTATATTAATACATTTTATGTAATTATATTTTAAATCTAGTATATTATAAATTAAATTAGAAACTGAATGAATAACATACTTAATTTCATCAAGTTTAAATAATGTAACTGCGAAAATATAATTGCTTATGATTTCTATTTATTACGTCAACCTAACCGCAAAAAATCAAAACTAAACAAAAGAAATTAGGTTCGATAAGAACATTTTTCACTTTCTAAATACATTGTATCAATGAAAATTAATACTTTGATAATTTCAATTGTTAAGACTTTACTAACAAAAATACTTCTAATCTTTATAAAAATACAAAAAACTATAAATTGACACAAATACTTCTATCGTGCTATTATACAACAATTTTAATATAGAACTGGTTGAATAAAAAAAACTAAACATTATGAAAGCATTTAATTGCAATCACTAACCTTCCATCTCTCTTTAACAACATGACCTGGTTGAAGTAGGTCTTCTGATGTCATTTTGATGTTATTGTTCTGGTCTGTAGAATCTAGACCAGTATGCGAACTGGACAACCTATTACGCCTGAAAAAATCATATTTATATAAATTTTTTGTATGATAGCATTACAAAAATCTTTATTATTTTTACTAGACCGAGGCGTGACCGCACACCAATCCTGATCGAACGTAATTAAATGGGCTACTTTGAGACTTAACCGGATAATATTTCACATCGAGTGCATACATGCATAAATAGAAAATAAACATACAGAGAATCGCGAAACAGAATGAATGTTATATATGATTTTATATATATATATATGTGACAGAGTGATATACTAAAATGAATATTTTATAAAACAAAACAACGGAAATTTCGTCAATAAAATTAATATATTTGTTTTTTAAATGAAGATGTTCGTGTGGAAGGTGAATTATTGCAGAAGTAGATGAACATGAGTGCTTGAAAAAAGAAAATGGTTCAGTCCAGACTGACTTAACACCATTATTGTATTATACATAAGAATTACGTAACGTGCGAAAAATGAAAAAAATGTGTCATTAAAACATACGTTCAACTATTTGATCGGATTCTCATTTTTTTAATGTCGAAATACAATCAATATGAAATGTCAAACTGGTTTTTTAACCATTCTTTACATATAACCGACATAATGTCACGGTTTAACGACTCTACGTATCCGTTGAACATCATTGTTCCCGATATCAATTCAGCGACATTTGTGTATGCAGACCGTAATGTGCAATTAATTAATAAACTTTCTTACTTTCAGAAGATGAAAAAATCAATACTTGCGCCATCTTGAACATTTTGAGCCAGTCATATGTGCGAAGATAGCGATAAGATACTCGTAAATTATTTCAACAGAAACAGACAAAGTACCCACAAAAGGAGATATTAATACAGAATTTATGAAGCACGAGATGTAGAAATGATTCTCATTAATGGTTATATTTTGTTTAGGCTCTCCTATCAACTTTTTTTTATTATTTTGTGACATGTGCGCTTACTGTCAAGGTGAATCAACGATATACGTATGTCACACTCGTCGACGCATTATCATGTCAGTTATATTTATCGTCGCAACATTTTCATAGAGATAAAGTTCAAGACCGTGAGTACACACAGACAGACACTCCTTAATAAAAGAATAATCATTGTTTTATTTCTTCTGTACACACATTCACCACGCACCCGCATATTCACGTTAACAATGTAAAACTGTATGTGCTATCCATACATACATACATACATTCATATATATATATATATATATATATATATATAACACTGTAGGTGAGTATAATTATAAACTGACCTGTGAAAACCCAAAATACAAAATATTTTTGAAAGGAACTAATATGCATTATATACACGTTGAATATACCAACAAACGTCGAGATAATAATAATGTGAAACAATCACGACAACTCTAATTCTCTTTAGTAGTTATTACTTTATTTAACATTATGTTAAATAACTAGTAAAGGACGTTTATTGATAGAAAACTAGGAGCAAAGCACAATTATATAAAGTATGCACACACGTTTATAAATATTTATAAATACAAATATGTATATATTTATATACACACACAGGAGCGGCTTATGAAATGTGGCCTGTTTTTAATATTTAAATAAATATCGCCCGTTCTTTACAATATATTAAGTAATGTAATCTTTTTATAATATCAATATTCACTAATTATAAACATATTGTTTTGTACTAAAACTCATTCCTACATATGTATATTCTATACAATGAAATGTACATAAATAAAGATAACATTTTGAAATTTGCGCTCATATTCAAAACTGACACCGACACAACAACCTGCACACAAAAAATAATTAACAGCAATTTTAACTATAGTTATTGTAACTCTATTATATTTTAAAGTAATTTTATTAACATATTTCAAAAATATATGTCAAGATATAAATTTTGTTAAATTTTTTAATTAGGGAATGTAAGAATAATTAAACTAGATAATATGTTGTGCAATGAATTATGTAAAAAATATTAACGATTACAAATAATAACCAAGTATATTTTAAATAACGTCTGCAATCTAAAAAGTGTTATATTTGAAAATATTTACTTTTATATTAATAATACTTATTTTTATTGACCATATAATTAATTATCGTATCTATTTTAAAATCTACAGAGCGCTGAGATACAGTTCAAACTATCAACTAAAACATTCCGATATATTTAAATTCAGCAGATATATTCTTTTTTTAATAGAAATAAAGTAATTTTTTTATTAATGTATAAAAATAATGAAGAATGACTAAGTTGAAATGAATGATGAAGTTGTTTATTTCTTTTAAAGAATGCGAAAACGTTGATAATAAAAAATATGCATATTTATGTAAATGTTAATCTTGAAACGTAACCTTATTGTTATCTTTTATTTTTGATGTCCTTGAATGATATACAAAATTTATAGACAGCTAAATATACCTGATACATTTTTTATATATAAATTAATGTAAATAAAACAAACTTTTTACTTAAATACAAAAAAAACACAGTTTTTTCAAATATATATTATAATATTAGAACGAAAGTATTTTAATTTACATTTATTATATGTAAAAGTTAAATGTATTAAATATTCTTCATATTTTATAGGGTTATTATATATATATATATATATATATATATATATATATATATATATATATATGTATGTATGTATATATATGAACTAGTAAATAAATAATTTATAAAGAAAATTGCAAATATTTTCTAGATATATGAAATATTAAGAACTAAAATGCCATTTAATGCTATTTATTTTTTAAAAAAACTAGATCAATTGATCTTGCATATAGGCAACTTAGTATACTTACAATTATATTAAAAAATGTATCATGGGAAATTTTAGAAATTTCATTATTCATCGTTGTTCATTTGAAATACATACCAATACAAATTAAATATGATTCATATTTTCCATTATTTGTTGCCTAAATTATTTTAACAGATTTCTAAAATTCCCTTTTCTTTTCGTTTTACCCAGTAAAAAGTTGTGTGTAAATATTTAATTAAAAAAATCAGTAAACAAATGTTATACTATAAGTTGTAGTCATATATATATATATATATATATATATATATATATATATATATATATATATATATATATGTAAATTGTAAAAGTAAAAAAATATTTCTTATAAAATAGGAAAAATGCTCTCAGGATAACATTTTAACTATGTTTCTTTTGATTCTTGTTGCTTACGTGAATTTCATTAGGGTTGTCATTAGCTTTATAGAACTATGATAATTTTCTGCACTTTAGCATATTAAAAAGTCCCCACAGAAATGCGCATAAACAATCAATCATTTAACATTTTTAAACATTAAAAAAATTTGCTCTATGTGAAAAAGTAAAAAGTTCATTTGTAAAAGAAAAGTATAAATGTTGTGTTGGAATGAATTTTAATGTAGTTTTTACAAAATTATTTCAAGATTTACATAAAATGACCAAGAGTGACAATTTGATTAAACATGCGTTAAATTAGATTAAATTTAATTCATGACAACGAACATTTCTTATTAGCCATTAAACAAATATTATTTCGAGCACTGTTTTCAAAATTTAATTTTTTTAAAACATCGCCATGTTGTTTCGTGTAAGAAAATTGATTATAACAATCGCATTAAATAACAGCCACTGTATTCGCTCATTAATTTCTTTGATTTTCGTTCACAATAAACATCATTTTAAGATAATGGATCAAATTCTATCAATCTTCAATGGTTACTTAGTGAAATATTTTGATTACTTCAATAGTAGAATAACTTTAAAACTCTACCAGAATACAATTCTCTCGTTGTAATTAAATTCGTTTTCATGAATGAATTTTTCGCTCACCCCACAAACCACAAAACTTTTTCTAATCAAAAATGTTTAATATATGATTACTGATTCTTTTTGATTGTTGGTTATGTATATTTCGAAGGTGATGTTCTCTTCTTCCTCTTTACATTCTCCTCAGAGAGTTACGGTACTGAAAAATCTCAGAAAAAATTTTTGCTAAAAAAATTCACACAAAAGTTTAGTTCATTCCAAGTATATTCCAAATTTGTCTCAGATTTTCGATGAACGCTCTGTTGAAGATAATGCGGAAATTGATTATTTTAGAAGTATTTGAGAACTGATAAAATCAACATTGAAAAGTAAAAAAGTAGACTGTGTGGTAGTTTTTGCAGTTTATTGTGAAATGTGATTTTTATAAATCTCTTACAAGCGTGTTACAATATTTAAAATTCTTCTCGACTATGTCTATTGCTTCACGCGAAAGATTTTTTTTTAATTGAAACGATAAACATCTTTCATTCGACAATAAATCAAATAAAATTAACAAGACATTATTTTCAATTTAAAACGAATAAACGAAAATTTTGAATTTTTATGGAAACGTTAATTAATTTTTTCGAAATTAAGGATACTTGGACTGAATCCTTTCTATTTACATCTCGAGAACAAATTAAATTATCAGAATATATTTTCTTGTTTTTGTAGAAAATAAAAAACTATTATTTTTATTGTTGAATTTCTAATTTTCTATATTTTTGTCATTTATAAGTTTTTTTTTTATGTAAAAACCGGTGTTTAAAAATATGCTAGAAAATATAGTACAATCTCAATTATTCGTGCCAATGAGTGATTAAGTAAAATGAGATAATCGAAAAACACAAATAATGCAAGATTTGTTTACTGTATAGCATAAAGTATGTACAGTGATAAATATTTTACACATTCATCATCAGATCATTTTCTGAAATTGTCCCAATCCATGTATCCCCGCTGTTTGGTTACAACAATTAATGAATACATTCTCAACTCGACATTCCTTAAATGATCTGAATTTTTTAGCTTATAAACGATAAAAAAAAGTAAATATATTACTTTTCAATACATTTTCACAATACATAAGTCATGGGTTTTTAAATTTATTTTTTTTCCATGTCACACCAACTTCTCTGTTAATAGGTAATATTGGCTTTGAAATCATTTTTCAATAAAGTGTGTTTTCGTTATTATTATAAGTTTGTTTCCAAACATAAGGAGCTCACTTAGTAAAAATTAATTTAATTTTTTATAATAAAATGTAAAATTGGTAACAAAAATTTCTATCGAAAATTTCTCTTTTTATACAAGCTCATGAGTGTACCTCTGTTTAAATTTAATGAGTCAACCTAAAGAAGCCCTGAAATACCGTTATAAATCGTAAAGCCTTCAGGGTAAGTTTTTTAGTGTCAAAGACAGGCACGCATTCAATTAAATTTTATTAAACCAATTCAATCCAATTTTATTAAAACAATTCAAAGATTTATCCAAGTTCTCATACGTTGCTTTCTTTAAAGTTTTATTTTAAAAAGTCTTTGCCTCACTGGCATATTTTAGTGTAAAATGAACAAAATTTTCTTTTTATTTCGTAATATCCTGTTAGGTTTTTCATTGCTTTTATTATCTTTGAAATGTTTTTCCGTAGATAATCCTTCTGAAATTTTTTGGCAACTTAACGTTTTTCATGATTTTTTAGAAGTATTTTTTGTGTTTTTTTCTGTTATTGCACAAATTATTGGAAATTTGGCAACAAACATAATCTATAGTCATATAATGTCATACGATTTACGTTTTTGGGAAAATTTCCACTTTGTAAAATTCCAAACATATAAAGTAACATTTTATAGACGCATTTTAAAAATTTCTATGTAATTTTATACTAACACAGCAAAAATAACACGAAAAACCCGCAAAAATACATATTTTTTTTGCTTAAAATATCCAAATTGTTATAAAAATGACAATTATTTCATGCTGTTCGACTCGTATTTTAATGTTCTATATCATATATGGAACAAAATTAACATCGGTTCATAATGAATACCGAAAAAGTTGCAAAAACCGCGAAAAACCAGCAAAAATACAGGAAATATTGGAGCAAATGTTTGTTCTATATACTTCTGATATACGAATAATCGGAAACTTGGATAAACCGCACATGGATAATTGAGGTTTTAGTAGTCCAAATTTTTTTCGCATGTTTAAATTTTAAAATCATTTATGGAGAGGAAGATCGGTTGTAATAAAACTTATTATTATGAGGGTCGTTTGATGAGTTTGGTAAATTCATATGAGATGGCACCACCATTCATTTGGTAACGTCACGGCTATCAAGTGCCACTTTTCAAACTAGCATAGGCGAAATGTCGACCAGAAGCGATGCGTTGTTTACGTTCTACAGATGTTTGAAGCCAGCATTATAGCAGTTGTCGCAAAAATAGAAAAAAAAACGAGCAGGCCTTTTTGTGTCGATTCGGTGGATGAAATATGGATCCACCACTACACACCTAAGTCGAAGCAGCAGTCAAAGCAGTAGACAACGACTGGTGAAAGTGTGCCGAAGAAGGCGAATGTTGATGATTGTGATGGCCACTGTTTTTAAGATTCTCAAGGAATCGTCCTAATCGACTATTTGACGAAAGGAAAAACGATATCAGGAGCCTGTTATGCAACATTATTGGACCGTTTAAAACAAGAGCCGAAAGAAAAACGACCAATATTGGCGCACAAAAAAGTGTTCTTTCACGAGGACAACCGAACGTCGTAATGGAAAAATTAACACAAATTAGGCTTCGAATTTATTCCTTATCCACCCTATTCTTCAAAGTTAGTTCCGTGCATTTTTTTCCTTATCCCAAACTTGAAAATTTGTCTCGATGGGAAGAAATTCTCGTCGAATGAGAATGTCATCGCCGCCGTCAATATGTATTTTGCAGACTCGCTGGACTACGTGTACAGTCCTCAATGGAGACTATGTTGAGAAATAAAATCGTTTTTTTCCAAAAAAAACGACGTTTAACTTGCTTTTTTACCATACTTATCAAACGATCCACGCATGTCGGGTCAAAGAAAGGATTCATTTTGGAAACCAAGTACTTTAGGTATGTCTCTTATCAAATTTTGTGTTTTTGATCGTTGCGGTTAGTTAATCAAGTAGTATTTTTTGAGATACTGAACTCTTATAAACAATAACTCAATAGTTACAATAAAATAAACAATAAATTATGAGATAATAATACAAGTATCTGAATCAGTTATAGAGATTGTAAACAAAAAAGACTGAAAGGAAGATAAAACCAATTAATTGGTTGTTTGCTTCATGTTTATGACTTCCTAAATGCACTACTCAATCATATTAAAATCTTAATGTTTTAATTACATGTATTTTTCTGAAAAATAGTTTTCAATGCTTACATTCACTTCTTGATTTTATTTTTAAATACCGAACGAAACGCGGCTTTCAATGATTTGCAAAATCGACTGACTTGTTTCTTTTTGATTCAAATCTTTTTCGATTGAACGTTGTTCGATTGAATATTGAACAATAGTAAAGAGATAAGAATGAAAATTATAGTATTAGAAACAAATCATTGGAAATAATTCTGAAACAATTTTGAAAACAGCAAGTATTTGATTTCTTACATACAAAACTTAATTCAAAAGTATAAAATAACAAATATTATAAATCATATAAATTATTTTTAAATTTACTTTAAGACTATATTAATATCAACGATATCACATTATTTAATTTACTATTAAGTTTAGAATTAAAAATGCTATATTTACTTATAACTAAATATTTTGTTCGATTTGTATACTATTAAAATATAAAATAATTACGTTTAAATTCGCTCAAGTGGCATTTAATAATAACTCTTGAGCAAATAATAATAATAGCTAAGTAGGAGGTCACTGTACTTCCTTAAATGTCCAGATGCTTGTCCCAAATATGTTTCAGTCGTTACGAAGAACGTAATGAAAAAAAACGTTATAAACAAGCGAATCAGACTAGGCGTGTATTTAAAATAGAGATTTATTTAAAAATAGAGAAATATGAGACGATGTGTACACCGAAAATGTACAACAACTGTAATATTAAAAGAATGTTTGTTTCTAAATCCATAATAATATTTATTTAATGTAATATATTTAAACATACATATATATATATATATATATATATATATATATATATATATATATATATACATTTGTGTGTGTGCGAAAGAGAGGGGAAGAGAGAATCATTGTGTACGAGGAAATGTAAGAATGTATACAAAATACATTATCTGTCATTAAAAATATTTTTAAACATTTACTAATTCGTTTAAATTTATGTTTAAACATGTTCAATATTTATTCGAATAAATAGGTTATAACATGGCCGTACACAAATTTGTAATCAAGGTGATTTTATTATTAACTATGACGTCAAAAGTCAGTGCCCTATATTTTCACGATGTGAGAATGTGCGATTGTTGAATAACAATAGATATAGCGATGTTGATATTTTGAATTTTTCTCTGAACTGATCTAGATTTTGATATAATATCGTTTCCTAGATATTTGATTGCGTCTTGAAAACATGTTTACAAATACACATGCACACATATTGTAATATATACATATATATATATATAAATATATATATATATATATATATATATATATATATATATATATATATATATATATATATATATATATATATATATATATATATGCAGATGTAAAAAATACTCCCTATTTTTATTTGATGTACAAATTAATTCAGTGCCTTTTTATAGAAAATGAATATATACTGAAAAAATAGAATAATCAATCTTCAAAATATCCCCCATTATTTTGTATAACTTTATTCCATCTGTAAGGTAACTGACGAATCCTTTGCCGAAAAAATATGACCGCTTTGAGACGATAAAATTGTCAATGCATTTTCGGATTCATTACACTGTTTTAACGTTTTTTGTATGCTTTATGCATCGCAACACTTTCCCCTAAAACTTAACAAATCGTTCCCGCGACTTTGGTAGTAATTTTTATAACTGGAATGCGAAAAGTAGGCAATGAATAATATGCTGTTTTTCGATAACATCGTGTTCTCTACTGTTTTGTGAGGTTATATCAACTGCTTGGCCAAGATATATAATGTTTTTAAATGTTAAGGTTGGCACTTCAAAATCCTGAAATGACAAGAAAATATTTTCATTTTGAACTGTACTACTAATAATAAAAAATGAAAGTGTTTATGTAAACATATTTTCTTTTGAATAATTTTTTGTTAATTAATAAAAAGAAGTGTAAAATATGTATGAAAAGTACGGTCATTTAATATTGAATTTGTAGATAAATATGTCGAGGGGAACAAAAAAAAACTTAATAACATCTGTATTATAATAATTACAGTAATTCTTCATTTAGTCATTCATTGAACTGAAATGAATAATATTTGTAGAAGAAACAAACACACAACACAATCTTATTACTAAATACTGTCTGTAATATTCCATTTTCGAATAATTACAGAAGTATTTTTTTAAAGATAAAATTCAATTAAAACGCAGCATTTTCCTTAATGCATTTTAAATACAATTTTAATAACTCTTACAAGTAATCATTTAGGTATTTTATAAAATACAATGTTTAAGAGTAATTATATATCTATTTCAATTAACATATATAATAGTCTTGAAAGGTAAACTAATAAAATAGAAATCATGAACTAACGTCGCATTTGTTAGTCCATTTCAAGGAATTCACCTTTCTGAATGTTAAATTTTCAAATAAATATATTAACAAATATATTTATTTGAAAAGAAAAAAATAAAAAAGAAAATTAGTTCAAAAGAAAAAAATAATTCTTAAAAAAATAATATCTAATTATTATTATTAATATGTGAACAACTGCATGATTACGTTTTGGTAAGTATAATCGTCATTAATTCTGACCTATCTTCGAAAATATATCACAATTACTTTAATTTTACTACTTACTCTTTATGTAAGTTCCATTACAAAGACTCACTTTGTAGTATAAGAATAAAAAATAAATAATCGTCTGGTGAATTGTAAAAAGCACGAAATATAAATGTGCATGAGGAGCATTTAATTGTAAGTGAAATTAAGAATAATCTTGAATTTAGTACATAGAAATTGTTTTTTTTTTTCGAAAGACATTGAGAACACGACTAATAATGAAATGAATTGACAAAATTACAGTTCTTTTTCTAGTGACGATAAATTTACTTTCATTCTTCACACATTACCAAAATATTTTCTGTCCAAATATTCAATCATTTTTAATATGGCTTTTCCTCTATCTTAGACTCTTCTGTACCTCAGAATTTTGAGAGTAATGATATTCTCATCAAAATATCCCACAATACACTATAAAAATTATGAACAATCAATGACTAAACTCGACAATATTTGTTGTCGTATGAAAAATGAAAATTAATTTTTAGGAATTAAATAAATTTTTAGAAAACTTAGCTACGACAGAACCACTAAAAAATTACTCCATTTCATCTTTTGTAAATAATGTAACTTTTTGTGTACGTTTTATATAATCTTAATAAGATATATAAAAATTATTTTAATTATTTAAAAAGTCAATATTTATTGTACATATATATATATATATATATATATATATATATATATATATATATATATATATATATATATATATATATAGATAGATAGATAGATAACATAAAACTCATTCATATTTTGAGATTTAGTATTTTATAGAATCAAATTTTATAGATTGACTCCATAGAAATTTAAAATTTACATTAAAAGAAGTGTGTCTGCATTGAAATGAAATATTATACATCTCTACTACCCCTATATTAGAAAATCATGTGCGGTCATTTCAGTGCAGTATCTTTCTTTGTGATGTTTACTGTGAAGTTTTGTGATGTTTAAGTAACAGTGCAATCACTCATTGGCAACTGAATTGCCTAGAATAAAAACTAATAATTTCCAAAATTTTACATTTTAAACAGACAATAAATATGCTCTCCTTTAATTAACGTGTAGCTTAATGAATGAATTAATGATTGTTATAACTTTGCAGAACTTGATTTCAAACATTATTTAATAAATTCCTTAAATATTAGGTTGGTAGGGAAATAATTACAGGTTTTGTTCTGAATTCTAATCACAACTTTTTTCAATGAAAGTGTCACTTTATCGTCATGAGGTTAATATCACTTTAAAGTACATTTCTCGGTTTATATTTTGGTAAAATCTACTTTGGTTTTATTAATAATTTTGCTTCAAATTTAGCTATTGAATTAAAGATTGAAAAGAAGCAGATAAGAGCAATTTTTTGTATGAGTTCAAAACGGGTGATAAAGCAATAGAGACTGCTCGTAAACTAAACGATGCTTTTGGTTTGGGTACTGTTAACCCTTTGTGCATGAATCACAAGACACTCGTAAACTGCGAAAAACACTTTATCAGTCAATCACGAGTTAGACTCGTGCAATCTTTATATAAGTTAAGTACACATGTTTTGACTAGAAAAGAATGCTTCGGATTTAGATCTATTTTACAAAGTTCGAACCAAAGATTGTTGGGAAATGGTAACGAAAAAAACCAATAGATACTTCCTTTCAATTGAAATAGCCATTTTGTTTGCATTATTTTTTTAAAAAAATACAAGCACATCGGGTAAAGTAACGTACGGTGCAATGGTGGTTCCGAAAAATTCGTGCTGGGAACGAGAGCCTTAAAGATAAAGAAGATCGCGGGCATCTTTCTTTAGTTCATAACGACCAACTGATGGGGTTAATTGAATCAGAACCACGCACTACAATTCGAGAGCTTGCACAAAAGTTAGGTATTAGTCATCCAACAGTTCTGGACCATTTAAAACCACTTAAATTAAAAAAAATGTATATGAATTTGAAGCTCATAACCCGCAATTATTTTTCTACCCACTTAATAGATTATTAATAAAATAGAACAATCGAAGTCTGAGTAGCTTTACCCGATTTCTTAAATTTCAAAATTTTAGAGAGTGTAACTTGTGATTCTGATCGTCCTTATATATTTTATTGATTTATCCATAACGTCAAAAACTACAATTGTCTCATTTCACTTCACTAATAATCGATTTTTCAATGTCTTGCACCAAGAAATTAATTGTCTGTGCACCTGTCTTGACGTTCGTTTTTAAATTTGTCGTCTGTCGTATGCATTCAAATTGTTCTTATTCATATTTATCAAATAACTAGTTGAACTACAGAAGTACTTTCACAATTTATTTTCACTTCGCAAATTAAAAAAAAAGTTTCAGTCAAAAATTTTGAATAGGTCATCGATCATTTTTGATTTTTGTTGAGCAACAGTCAAAAATGATCGATAATGATTTATTGAACATTTTTGACCAGAAAACATTTTCATAGCTTGTAGGGTAAAAAAAGAATTTATTTGTAGAAGTGAATTTAACCACAGTATTAAAACTGTGTTATGACAGAAGTACTTTTTATATAATATAACATTAATGAAAACTTAGTATTGTATTTTATTTTCGTATGATACTTTTTTATATTCATTCTGAGCCGTTTTCTGTTTAAACCCTATTTTGGAATTTCATATATCAATATTCTGGATTTCAAAAAATACAAATGATCCTGATCTTTTTTACCTCCTAAAAGGGACTGACTATATATATATATATATATATATATATATATATATATGTGTGTGTGTGTGTGTATGTAAATATATATGAACATATTTTGTTTAGATTATTTCTTTAAAAAGAGTTTTCATACTATTTATTTAGAAAGAGTTTTGATTTTTGTTTATCATAAAGAGTTTTAATGAATATACGAGGTCAGACAATTAAGTAATGCGACCGATTTTTTTTCTCGCCCTGTGGTAACTCTGCGAACCTGTAACTCCGCCACCGTAATAGCAGATCCCTACTCTCTCGATTGAGACCTTGACCACCCTCGTACGATCATTTCTTCGCCAGCTGTTTAGTGTTTTGTAACAACGCGCGAGTAGTGCATGTCACGAAGCCCACCGAATGAACATCGCTCAAGATTGTCTCGAGCAGGTTGAAAGTGATCCTACTCTTCTCGATCGAGTTATTACTGGTGATGAAAGTTGGTTCTTTCAATATGACCCCGAAACTAAACGACAATGCCAACAGTGGCTGTCCCCTGGAGCACCAAGGCCAAAGAAGGCGAGAATGAGCAAGTCCAAAGTGAAAACCATGTTGATTTGCTTCTTCGACAGCAAAGGGGTGGTTCACAAAGAGTTCGTACTACCTGGACAAACCGTAAATCAAGTATTCTACCGCAATGTGCTCGAAAAATTACGAAAAAGGGTGCTCAGAGTGCGTCCAGAGATCGCGAAGACTTGGGTTCTGCATCACGACAATGCTTCCTGTCACAGTGCGTTCAGTGTCTCTCAGTTTTTGGCATCTAAAGGCATCGCAACGTTACCACAACCGCCCTATTCACCGGACATGTCACCCTGCGACTTTTTCCTATTCCCCCATATGAAAAAATTCGTCAAAGGTCAACATTTTGACTCCGTTGAAGATATCCAAGAATCTGTGACGAGGGTACTCGGAGAGGTCCTACAAGAAGTGTTACAGAATTGTTACGAAAACTGGAAAACTCGCTGGAATAAGTGTATAGATGCGGGAGGGGACTACTTTGAAGGGGATCGCAGCGATGTACCTTAATTTTTAAATATACTCGATTTTTGAATTTTGTCCCATTACTTAATTGTCTGACCTCGTATGTTATGTGATTAGAATATCAATATTTGTTTATGCTTTTGTTGTTCCGAATTTATCATTTTTTCTTAATAACATTTTGAAGATGATTTATTGGATTTAAAATTGAAATTAAAATAGCTATATTTATAATTTATCTCTTAACTGTCTAATAATTTTTTATTACATATTTATTTATTCCATAGATTGGTTATATTATGAATTAGAAATGAATTAATTTATTGTAAAAATAATTTAATTGTTAGATGTTATATATATATATATATATATATATATATATATATATATATATATACATATATATATATATATATATATATATATATATATATATATAACATCTTTTTAAGCTAACCGTAATTTGTGTTTGAAAAAGTATGACAAGATCAAATAAACGGAACTCGTCTCACAAAATGTCAGAAATACGTTTGTTTTCTTTTCTCAGCGCTGCTCTTCGATTATGACATTTGTATGAAACATATGATATACGGTGCGAGCATTACAGACGACACTATTAATAAAATGGTGGAGTATCAAACGAAAACAAAGACTGTCATGCACACCACCAATTTGCTAACGCATGTGATACATTTGTAAACTTAACTTGATTTATAAGAAATGTATTTTCGGGAACGCGGCAAGGTCAGAAATTATATTTAAACCGTGTAGACAGGCTCAATTTATACGTTGATTTTACTGATAAATACACATCTTTTCGGTATCTCGATAATTATTTCACATTAAAACGAAGATGTATACATCAGAACGCTCGAAGGAGTTCCTGCGAGAACGTACATCAAACGATTACGGCGAATCCATTATTTGACTTAGTTGTTTAGGTAAAATAAAAAGCAATTAAACATTTATCTGTTTTTGTAGTAAGCCATATTAACTGTAATTTAGTTCTACTGAATTTACATGTTTTGCTTTGTAATAAACCAAAACGTGATTGACTTAAACTACATTCTAGAATATAAATACTACGAAATCTACGAATAGATAATTCTTTACTGTTTGGATTGTTTTGAATTTGAGAGCTTAATTTAGAAACAGGTAAAATTAAAAGTAATAAATCAAAAAAAAATATAGAGTATTTTAGAAAAGAATATTCAGAAAATATATACGCATATATTAAAGAAATATTAAAATATAAATGTTATTTTGAACTCAAACTCGAGTTTTAAATAAATCACGAACTAAATTTTACCGGAACTTATTTTCCATTAGATTGTTGTAGGAAAATTATTATTAATTGTTTACTTATAAAAAAAGTTAATTCTTACCAAGGTGTCAAAAAATGTATAAATCTAATTGTCGGTTATTTCAAAAACTTATTCGCATACCTATCGATACAATAAGGTAGTATTTATTTAGTACAGATGTAAATGTTTTAAAGTTGGGTGATGATTCTCTTGAATATTAATAATCGTTTGTTACACATTTTTGATTAGATTTTTGTGTATTTTATGGAGCTAGAAAAAAAGGTTAATGGTAGTAAATGTATCCACACTGGTAAAACTATTTTGTACCGAAGTTAAATTATTGATTATTTCGTGCAGATATTATACATTTTCATAACAAAAAAACAAAATATGACAAAAAAAACCGTGTCTAAGAAATTCATACTCAAATTTATATATTTCGTAAAATGTTAAAATAATGTATTGCTTTTAGATAAATTCTTGTATTTCACATTCATAATTTTTATACTCAGTGTGCAATAAAGATGACACATTATTTACCATTATAGTTTCTGATATTATAACTTAATTGATGTTAATTCATTGTTTGATTACTAATTCATTATCACAAATGAGTTTTCACTCTTCACATGCCACACATTTTTTATAATTGATTATTGTCAATTTTATAGTTTTTTTTTGTATTTCAATGACGACGACATCATAATACGAGCATTAAGGTACAAAAAAAAGTTATAATGCTAATTAAAAATGATCAGCGTAGGATTTGGATAAAGGCAACATGTGCCACTGCCCAGGTCGGCAAATTATGATGAGCGACAAATTTTGAAAAGCTGGAAATTTTATTTTCAACTATAATTTCGATTTACAGGTAGCTCAAATGTGAAATGGAAAATTAAATCCAACAATTTTTGTAGTTCAAGTTTTGTTATTGAAATTTATGTAACAGAACTGCTTAATTTTGAATTAAGAGTACTTAGTCATAATTGTTTCTGTAGAGTGGTCTTGCCATCTATATATGTATCAATGGTGGCACTTTCAAACCACTTAACACTCTTGGTTATTTTATGTCAGAATACAGATATCCGTTGCAAGTATTGGCGGTTATAGAAACGTCTGAAGTAATAATATACTCAAATAAACATGAGTGACGGCCGAGATTGAGTGGTTCTGTATAAAAAAAACGTGCCCTGGAGAAATTGCAAAAAGATGAAAAAATTCTATCAAAAACTCGTCAAAACGATGCATTTTTCAAAAAGAGTCAGAAAAATGATTAATCTTGACGAAAAATTCCTAATGGAAAATTTTACAAATTTTTTAATGATCATTAAAATTTTTACTGTTGGAATGTTTTTAAAATTACCAACAGTCACGGATTTCCCTTAATTGATTTGGACAAAATTGGTGTGGGGGGGAGTCGGCATTTGATTGGTGGACCAAAGGCGGCACGTGGTGTAAATCCAGCCCTGTAAATGATCAATTATTGAAATTTCAAATAAGAAAACTTTTTGTAGTATATATAGAGTTAAATTAATTTATGAAAATGTTAAGCAATATCCAGAGCTTTCAAATTATTGCAAGTTTTGTATTGTCAGGAAAATGTCCTGATATGTTTATTATTAATATAAGAAATATTTTATGATATTTCTTCGGTATATAAATTATAGAAAAAATTAAAGACAGAATTTTATAGTAAAGCATGCCAAAATCAATTCTATCTGATGAGAAAAGTAAGTGTAATTATAATTCAAGGAGCAACATTAAATAAAATTTAAACAGTTGATATAAGTTTTAAAAAAAAATAATTCCTTTCCTCTGTCTGTCATTTTGAACATCGAAATACGTCCATGACTATGTCTTCGTCTAGAAAATTTATATTTCCATGATGTATTCAAACGAACAAAAAACATCTGTTTTAAGCACATCTGTTGTTTTGTGGAATGTATCATTAGTTCTATATTTATTTCATAATAAAACGTCGGGTTTATATTCTCTAATCGATTTTATACAAAAATAAGCGACATCGTCTGCTTGCCTTCTTATACTATCAAAAATTAGATATTATGTATGTATATGTGTTCTCATATAAACACAGATATATATATATATATATATATATATATATATATATATATATATATATATATATATATATATAAGCTCGTACAAAATATTGACACTAGACATCATTGAAACGAATGTAAAATATTCAAATCGCTATTAAATAATACGAGTATCCATTAAAACCAGTGATATATTTATAAAAACATACATGTTCTTAGACGTTTGATTGTTATTTCTTGTGTAAACATATTATAAAGTGTATATACAGTTTGTGTGAAGTTTCATTTTTACAGTTGGTACTGAAATGAAGTTTTTACGAGACTGTTTTGAAATGAAAATGTAGTTTATTGTTTTAACAATTTCACTTCTGCTCATACCGTTGCTGATCTTTTAAATCGATAGTATTACGGCGTTTTATAATTAATGACAAATTTTCATACAGACATACATATATTCATATATATATATATATATATATATATATATATATATATATATATATATATATATATATATATATATATATAAATTACAAATAAATGTGTCTTGTTGATAATATACACATCTAATTTCTCGGTGAAGTAATTTTTAAAAACTACACATTTTTTACCTCTAGATCAAGAAAAATACAAATTTAAAATATATAGGGTCATAATATTCACTGAAACTAGGAGGCTACTTTGTTAGTGTGAATAACGTTCGAGGGTCGTTTGATAAGTTTGGGAAATTCTTATGAGATGGCGCCACCATTCATTTGGTAACGTCACGACTATCGAGAATCATTTTTCAAACTAACATAGGCGAAATGTCAGCCAGAAGCGATGCGTTCACGTTCTACAGATGTTTGAAGCGAGCATTGTAGCAGTTGTCGCAAAAATGGAAAAAAAACGAGCAGGCCTTTTTGTGTCGATTCGGTGGATGAAACATGGATCCACCACTACACACCTAAGTCGAAGCAGCAGTCAAAGCAGTGGACAACGACTGGTGAAAGTGTGCCGAAGAAGGCGAATGTTGATGATTGTGATAGCCACTGTTTTTAAGATTCTCAAGGAATGGTCCTAATCGACTATTTGACGAAAAGAAAAACGATATCAGGAGCCTGTTATGGAACATTATTGGACCGTTTGAAAGAAGAGATGAAAGAAAAACGGCTAATATTGGCGCACAAAAAAGTATTCTTTCACTAGGACAATCGACCGTCGTAATGGAAAAATTCCACAAATTAGGCTTCGAATTTATTCCTTATCCATCCTAGTCTCCAAACTTAGTTCCGTGCAACTTCTTCCTCTTTCCAAATTGGAAAATTTGTCACGGTGGGAAGAATTCTCGTCGAATGAGGATGTTATTAAATATATTTGAGATAAATATAAACGATTAGAATGTTTAATGATTTCATAATAAGAACTCATTTCAATCAACATTCTACTATTATCTGTATATTGTTCTCTGTACTAGGAAGATTGAAGTTAACTAAACAACATTTTCAGTGTATTTCTTTATAGTTATGGGGAAAAAATCGATTTCTAACTTTGAAAGTTTACTATTAAACACACATTCTACTATTTAACATGAATTAACTTACACATTAGATTATAGTTATCTCTGAATAAAAAATATATAAAATATGTCTATAATTACCGAATGACCTAATACAATTTATCAGTAAATAAAAAAGCAATTAAAAACAATAAATAAAGAAAATGGCAATTAAATAATATACATATATATATATATATATATATATATATATATATATATATTTATATGTATGTGTGTGTGTGTGAATACGTGCATTTTACAAGTAGCTAATAACGTCTGAATATTGAAAAATATAAAATATATTTTTAAATGACCTCTAAGTAACATATATTGATAATACCATTTCATTGAAAAATATATGATATTTGGCATTCGCTGTCAGATATCATTAAAATTAAGGAAAAACTACGTCAATAATACAATTTCGCAAACTATGTAGTTAGTTTCTCGTATTGTTATTCGTACACAAATATTGTACGCTTTTAAATGTCCTATTTTCAGTACAACATATATATATATATATATATATATATATATATATATATATATATATATATATATATATATATATATATATGAACATTTGCATGTACGTACATCGCTTAAAATGATATACTATATTTTAAAATATTTTTTGTATAAAATAATGAATGAAATGTAAATACAATTCTTATTATCGTTTGTTTATTTTTTTTTTTTTTGATACTTATAAAAAAATAATTGTAAATCTAGATCACACGTCCAGTCTAGACTTTTATAAATAAGTCAACCTTTAGTTATTATCATTAAATGGGGAGGTCGGTCCCGAGTCGACCTCCCTCCCCCGTAATACTGTTTTGCAAATTTACCATCTGCTTACTGCTCAAATCGTGCCTTCCGCTCTCCTCAATACTTATTGGGGACGAGCATCACCACCTGCACAAGATAAAGGTCCTTGTACCACACACTTGTACCCGTAGCACACTTCGCGCTGGCACAATCTCGAATTGTATTACCATTTACTCTTTTCATTTTAGTCCTAACGTTACTTTCTCAGGGAACAATGATTTATTTATATCAAAGTTCATTCATTTTAAATATCTACGCATTTATAATCCCTTCAATACTTACTCCTTCCTAATAATTATATGTCTTATATATCCTTTTTATTATTATACGTATACATATATATGTATATATATATATATATATATATATATATATATATATATATATATATATATATATATATAATAAAGTTCATATGTTGTTTTCGTCTGTATTTTACTGTGATGTTTTCTCGAAAAAAATGAGCTAGCAAATAAAAAAGTAAAACAAAAAACTATAACAAAATGTTTTTTATTAGATATAATAAATATAATTATAGAGCAAATAGCGCTCTGAGGATGATGGCGTTGCCATTGAAACCTGCATAAATAACAACTGAAAATAATAATTATTTATTGAATATTTTTGATCGAAAAATGTTGTTATTTGTGAAATGAGAAAAGAATTCATTTGTGAAAATATTTTTGAGAGTTTTTGCTGTAATATATTAGATGTACAATAATTGTTATACAGATGTACAATATAGCGTTAGATGTACAATAATTATATTAATTATTCTTATATATTATCAAAATTATAACAATATGTAAATATGTCATTTAAGCTGAGTTTCTATATATATATATATATATATATATATAAATGTACAAGCCGAAACTTAAAGAATACCTTCTAAGCAATAAAAATATATTCTACATATTGATTCTAATTAAGAAATTTCGAGTTATAAGCATTTGTTACATTTTTCAGATGGTTGGAATGATTGTTACTAAAAACTATAAAATTTCTATATTAGTTTGGTAGGAAAATAATTGCGGAATTCAGAAAAATAATTGTTTTCTGAATTCTAAACTTAACTTCTTCAATGAAAGTGTCATTTCATCGTGTTGGAGTTAATATCATTTTAAAGTGCATTTTTCGATCTGTATTTTGGTAATATCGACATTTGTTTTATTATTAATTTTGCTTCAAATTGGGCTATCAAATTAAAGATGGAAAAGAAACAAATAAAAGCAATTTTATGTATGAGTTCAAAACGGGTGGTACAGCAGCAGAAACTGCTCGTATACCAAACGATGCTTTTGGTGTGGGTGGTGTTAAGGAACGTATGACGCAATGGTGGTTCCAACAATTTCGTGCCGGGGACGAGAGCATTGAAGATGAAGAAGGTCGCGGGCGTCCTTCTTCAGTTCATAACGACCAACTGAAGACGTTAGTTGAATCAGTATCATGCAAAACAATTCTAAAACTAGCACAAAAGTTAGTTACTAGTCAACCAACAGTTCTAGACCACTTAAAACAGCTAGAAAAATCAAAAAAGAGAATTGTATATGAATTAGATGGTCATAAATCTCAATTATTTTCCTACCAACCTAATATATCGTGGAGTTCTGATGTTGATTTTTTCTAATAGAATGCAAAATGTTATTTCTACCGGAACCATTTTATATATTTTTAAAAAAACTTTGACTTTTAAAAATATGCTTTAACTTTCTTGTTATTCCAGATTTTTTAATAGGCGTCATTCTAAATTTATCAAAATAATGAAACTTACAAATTGAAATCTATAAAGAAACTACCCCTTATTGTCTATAACATTTTGTTAATACGAACTCTATAATTGAATCGCTGAGTTAAATCATTTTCCATCGGGATTCTCTCTCTCATAAAAGGTGTATTTGTTCTTAGAAAGAATAATCTTTATTTTACAGGAATGTTCAGAACAATGATTTTCTCTTCACCTGTGTAGTTACGTTACAATTTTCAAATGAATTGAAAAAAAATGAAAAAAAAATTAAATTATATTTTGTTATTATACTAACTTCTAACTTGTAAATTTTTTATCAGATTTATATATACTGAATGAATGCATCTTTGCTTACAATAATAGTATATGAATAATACGGTTTATAAAAAGATCTTATGAAGTCACATTATAATGCAAAATTCTGTTTAGAAGACAGTATATATGTATTGTTGCCGGATACGCTCTTAAATTATAAATAATAATAAAAAAGAATATATGCTCGTTTATCTACAATACTATTATTTTATTTATTATATTATAATAAACAACCACATTGTCCTGAACTGATATTTTTTTATTTTTTTGTCATAAACTACTTATGAATTCGATTTAAACGCAGTATGTTCTTGAAATATTTGTTTATCAAAATCGGTAAAACTTTATAAAAGAGAAATTCGAGATTTTTCAGAAAAGTGACAAGAAATCGAAAATATAATTGTAAATTCCATTTTCTGTTGCTATAAAAATGAAATTGTTTTCAAAAAATCTTGTAATAATCAAAAATTATGCAATCAAAATGAAAAATTAATTTTCTCTACGAATGAGTTCTATAATAATAAGAGACTAAAACGGTTTAATCCACATTTGTTATATCGAACAATATAATGACAGAATATCTGAAAAATTGTGCCATCAACTTTGCAACCATGACATACAAAGCGTATTCATTATCTGTACACACCTGATAAAACATTCAATAAAAAAATGTACCAGTATAACAACTTGTCAACTATGTTTATTATTTTACGTTTATATCTAAATGTTTCACGAATGTTACATAAAACTCATATCTAAATGCATGATATCAACATTGTTTACTTTAAATTAGAAAGATATTTTGCAGATGTTTTGTGAAAATTAACCATATATCTGTTCCTTTCGCCTTCTGTTTAGTAATATTCTATTAAGTAAACAATAAAAATCGTTATAGAATAGACGCTCCGCTACTTAAACATATTAATGTACGGACAATGAACAAAACAATAACACAAAAGATATAAAAATGATCCATGTGATAAACGGCGCAAATTATTGAATTATAACTCTGATATAAACTAAAATTAGATTTGAACTCTAGTGTATCTACTTAACGAAAAGGAAGGAATTGTTAAAGCGTTGTATTAATAGAATATGTGAGAGCAACACTTGGCTCTATCTGAAACTTATTGGCCAATAGTTCAGTTAGTTCAGTGACCCATACCGGCAATAATGTTTAGACACCTGTAAGTGCACAGATTAATTCACTGTTTGTATTGTTGTATTCCGTATTTTAATGCAGAAACAATTAATATATATATATATATATATATATATATATATATATATATATATATATATAATACACACACACTAATGCATTCAACACAGTACAGACACACGCGATTTTTCACATGCATAAATTTTATTTAAAAATAGTATGAATATACGACCTGTAAGAAGGATTTATTAGAATTATGTGTTTTATTAAAAAATTTGCAGTATGTGTTATTTTTGGTATTGAAAAAACGACAGATAAACACTGGGTCACGCGAGGACCTATAAGTGCTTTTGTGAAAATGAAAAAAATGCTTCCTTTTTAAAACTGAGTTCGACAGAAAGTTGCATTGAAAAAATGTCTATTATCCATAGAATCATTAAACACTAAGATAACAAACGAGAGCACGGACAATGAAATTATTGGCATAATCTGGACAAATATTGAAGGTCGCAGATGTTTATTGTTATTTAAGTTTAATATATATATATATATATACATATATATATATATATATATATATATATATATATATATATATATATATATATACATACAGTGGCGGATTAACAACATGGAGCGCTGGGTAGTCAATTTATATGAGCCTTTTCATATAGCCGCATTTTTGAAATAGTAAGAGAAAAAATTAAATCCGAATAAAATAAAATCGCTTACACAATATATTGAAGGTCACATATGTTAAAAAATAATCATTATTCTTTTAGTTAATATATATATATATATATATATATATATATATATATATATATATATATATATATATATATATATAT
The DNA here is from genome assembly GCA_034766995.1 of Acanthacorydalis orientalis. Lineage (NCBI taxonomy): Eukaryota > Metazoa > Arthropoda > Insecta > Megaloptera > Corydalidae > Acanthacorydalis > Acanthacorydalis orientalis. The sequence goes on from CM068317.1 coordinate 23,349,648, forward strand.
ATATATATATTTATATATATATATATATATATATATATATATATATATATATATATACACAGTGGGGGATTAACAACATATGGAGCCCTGGGTGGTGAATTTATATAGGTCCTTTTCACATAGGCGCATTTTTGAAATAGCAACAGAAAAAATTAAATCCTAATAAAATAAAATCCCTTACACAATATATTGAAGGTTACATATGTTCAAAAATGATTATTTTTCTTTTAGTTTAATATATATATATATATATATATATATATATATATATATATATATATATATATACACAGTGGGGGATTAACAACATATGGAGCCTGGGTGGTGAATTTATATAGGCCCTTTCACATAGGCGCATTTTTGAAATAGCAATAGAAAAAATTAAATCCTAATAAAATAAAATCCCTTACACAATATATTAGGACTTAAAACTTGTCTTACCGACACTAATAAATATGTGCATGCGTCAACGACAAGTGATAAATGATCCAGGTTAGCGTAAAAACAATTAATAATAATCTCACATAAATTTGATTAACACCTTATATTGGAATAGGAAAATTAAAAGCTTAATATGAATTTAAACAATAATAAGAGACTCAGAATAAAACAATTAATAATACACTACCATAAATTTAATAATGATTTATATAGAATAATAAAATAAAGAGTTTGATTTGCTTGGAACTCTATGAGTATTTAATCAATGTCTAAACATCAAAACTGAAATTCATGAAATGGATAACTTTATTATAAAAATTCGCCGAAAATATCTTGACGTATTTTATATGATATTTTAAGTATACTGGTTATTTTTCAGATCTTCAACAGGGGCCTGGGCGACCGCCCAGTCAGACCCCCCTTAATCTGCCACTTTATATACATTTATATATATATATATATATATATATATATATATATATATATACAATAATTTGTTTATATGTATATATATATATATATATATATATATATATATATATATATATATATAAACAAATGATTAAAGCGAAAATAATACATCAGATATATTTTTGTTATGGTGCTTGTATTTAAACTGACTCTTATTTATTTTACTTTTAATTAAAGAAAAAACACTTTAAAAGTTTGATTGATATTTTATATCAAGCTTTAACGAGTTACACGCTGATCTCTGTTGGCTTCTTAATATTAGCCTTTAATATCTACCTAAGAATAGAACATCTGTTGAAACTAACAGTAGAAAACAAACAGCTAAGTTAAAAGGAGCAAGACCACCAGTACAATGTAACAACAGGATATAAAATCACAATTAAAAATTTAATCATGAATTATATTCCATTTTAACTCAAACAATAGAAAGAAATTGAAAGCAAAATATCTAATAAAAAGAATAAAATAGAAAATGTGTAATAATTTTAGTTTTTTTTTTTAAAAAAAAATCTTATTTATGTTTTTTCACTTTAAAAGTATATTTTTTACGGAAGTCATTATAAATAAAGGATGGTGTTAAAACGTTTTCTTGAAATTATTGTTGAGACTGAATGTTATTGAAGTTATATGAGCTAAAAGTATGTACAGAATAACCTGATTTATCAGGAAATTTTAAAATATGTGTCAGACGGTAGACAGAAAATAATAAACTGGATGTGATGATAAACTGGTGTTCTTAGCCTCTTGATGCCTTTGTATGTCACACATCATTCGTATAAACAATCCTTTTCTAAAAATGAAGTGTATTAAAAGAATTAGGGACAGACTATTTCGGCTGGTTTTAGACAAATCTGCATATGAAAATCATCATTGCTGTAACAAAACTTATATAGTGTTAAGTACTAAGTACATAATTCATATTTTTTTATAAACATCGTATAGAGACATCCCTCCGAAGTTAAGATATTAATATTAATAAGAAGTACGAATTTGAGATTCTTGAAGACTCTACAAGGTCTGATTTTAAATGTTAAAAACCGGCCTTAAATGGATACTGAAATAAAGTGATGTTTCAAAACATCAAATAATAATATTGTGAAATCATAGTTGCTCTGTACGAATCCTACGATCTGTTTAGATTTTCAACATCTTCAGGTAGATGTTTAACTTATTGTCGAACAAAGATTATATATTGCTTATATTAAAGCAAATAGACTACTGAATTGAATTTTCAATCAAATTATTGTACAGCTACGAACCATGAATCTCGAGGCATGATAAAATAAAATCATATGATCATTGACAAGCAGATTTGAATGTTATTTATAAATAATGGCGCAGCCAGGCGAGAGGATAAGTGGCACTGTCACCCTTCAAAAAAAAGGAAAAAAATTTTGAACAGCGAATTCAAGTTGTATAAAAAAATTGAAAAACCATTTGTAATAGCCACATGAAAAAATTCCATTGATGCAGTTTCGAAATCTGATAAAATGATATATATCTAACATCTATAACTGATTAAAAATATTTGCAACGCTTCCGGTAACAATGTGAATCAGTGAAAGGTCATTTTCTACCTTACGCCTTTTAAAACCTACCATGACACAATCACGATTGAACGATTACAGACTTTGATATCTATATGTCTGTATGTATATATATATATATATATATATATATATATATATATATATATATATATATATATATAGAGAGAGAGAGAGAGAGAGAGAGAGATTAATGTAATTACGGCTGAAGTAATTCAAGAGCTTTGTAAAAAGACAAGAAAATTGGATTTTATTCTTTAAATATTTAATAGCTTAAATGAATATTTTTATTAAAGCTATAGAGATCAGTACATTACTTCCAATTGCTCTTATAACAGTTAAAGATATGTCCAGATAATCTGTAATGAATATGCAACCTTTATGTACTACTCGTATTTACTAATGAAAATTATGAACTAATGCATGATAATATCTGTGCTTATCATACTTAAGTGAGAAAGTTGATATAGTGTTCTTTACACAAACAATGACAAATTGAGTTTACCGAAAACACAGTAATTTACTTATAAATCCTTTTAGGATGCAATATTGTTTCAATTAAGTATAGACCGCCTATTTACTAAGAAGTATTAAATAATTTAATTAAATAAGTTTCACAGTAACTCGACTTACTCATTTTTTTACCACAGGTATAGATATTTGATTTTATCTATGGATTTTACAAACATTAAAAGCACTTAAAATAGGCCTTGTGAAAAACTGGAACAGTATCTAGCAAGTATCTATAAAAAAGGTGTTTTTGAAAATCCATATCTGTTAGGATTAACTAAAATTATAAAATTGCATAAATATTTAACACACTTTCTTTTTTAAAAAGATTTATACATATACAATACATTTTTTAAATTAAAATAGTTTAAAGATAAATATGCGAGGAAAAGTAGATACTGATATTAAACATTTGTGCCTTTAATATATTGTACCAATGTTTTGAATTTGTTATAAATATTTTAAAAAGTCACCACAATTCACAAAACAAATATGTTTTGATTAATGAATTTTATGTTTATGAGTGTAACATTTTAACTAGACAGTGATCGTTAAGAAAAAAAAATGTTGAAAATATTTATGTGAGTGTCTTTTATTTATTCATTTGTATTATATTTTTATTGTATAAATTTTCAATGAGTGGGCGAGAAGCGAAATAAAATTTATTTTAGTCAACTCAATTGAGAGAAAACTTGTAAACGGTAAGAAATAATGAATTGGTTTAATTAGACGGAATGTAATTTAGGTCAAGGTCTGTTATTCTACAAAAACAGAATTTAAAAAAGTGAACTCATGTCATAAACACGAAAAAAACCAAATCGAATATGTTCGACATTTTGTAGAAATTTGCCAAATTAAAAAGAAAATGTAGTGTTTTTTTATTATTTCAAGAGTAATTGTTTAATTTAAAATTAGGAATATGTTTTAGAAGAATGATTTAAGATACATTGAGACATATTTTTTTCAATAGAAAAGTGCAGGAAGTATTTTACATATTTTTACTTAAGTTTGTATCAACGAATATTGAAATACTTTAATTTCTTATTTTTAGCACAATATACATAAATACAATCGAAAAACATGATCTACATTAGTGGTTTTCAGAGAGGACAATATTGTCGCCCAGCAATTTAAAAATTTTAGGAGGCGTTTGGTGCTATTGCTTTGGGGGGCTTTTGTCATCTAACAGGCATTGTCATCAAGTGAACATTACTGAAACTTCAGGAAAGTAATTTAAAATTTTAACAAATTTAAAGATAAATATGTTTAAATCAACCGAGTTGTATGAAGTACAAGAATATTAATAAATTTATTTGTATAATAAATGAATAAGCGATAAAAAATATTAAAATAATTTATTAATTTTTTTTCTGTAATAGTCATTCTAATAGTAATTTGCACTGGTCCTAGTTACACAAATAAATATAAGAAAATTTTTTATATTTTTTCTTTTTCTTTTTCGAAACTGCATTTTTGAGAAATTGCATATTTTTATTCAAAATAAACAGGTGGTTTGAAACGGCACAGTAATTGTTAAACATAAAATATAGTATAAGTGATTAAAAGGAGCGATATAAAATATCTGTTAGAGAAAGAAGGCGTTTGGCTCACTATGGTTAAGTATGATTAAAGTATATAAACACACTTTTACGTTTAACTCTAAATTTCATGACGAAAGTTAACAAAACATTGGGCGATTAACCAAGTTTTCGCCAAACAATCCTTACTTTTGTACTAGAGAAAAAAATATTGTATATATACTGCATATGTATTTAAATCTGGCATTCTTTTTAATACAAACAAAAAGTGTTTTTTTGAGATTAAAATTGCTTAGTGTTTGTTAAACTTAGGTATAAATATATTTATATGTGTGAAATTTTAATCTAGAAATATTTTTCCAAATTTCCTCTTTGGATTTCAATTAAATTTTTCAAGTACTGATATGATGAGATGCATATAATGTAACATTTTTTTGAAGACTTCTTGTCCTCAATAAAAATTTAATTGAGCAATTTACATTGAACTTTCTTTGAAATATGTATTTTTTGTTTAGATGTTCTTTGCCAACGGTTTTTTTAATGATTTTTATTTTTCTTCATGGAATTTAATCGAAATTGCTATTAAAATACAATTATTAAGTTCAAATGAAAGTCGTTTATTGAAACACAATTTTCTTTATAATTGGGAATTATTTTATTATTCTTATTCTTTAACACTGATTTCCATTTTGTTAGAAATAAGCTTGTATAATATGAATAGACAAGTTCATATATATATATATATATATATATATATATATATATATATATATACATATACAACAAAAAACCACATACATGTACTGATATAATCATTTTTCGTAAATGATGTACCTTTCTTAAATACGTATACTATTTTGCATGAATTTGAATTGATAATATACTCTTGAAAATTTTTCTATTTTATATATTATTTTTATATTATATATTATAAAAGTATAAAATTCTATTTTATATATTATTTTATATAGACAAAGTAACAATTCCCGCTCGATTTTTTCAAATTGTTACATGACTTCACTCTTGTCGATTAGATTACAAACTATTTTAATAACGGTACAAATAACTAGATTTCTTATAATATATGAAGACTTTAATGTTTCAATATAGGGGGTGGGGAACCTTTTCATGTTGGAAGTCCGCATTTATTTATCTGTAAACAAATAAGGCTGCATTGAAAAAAACTTCAATTAGATATATTTAAAAATGTACATTATTTTGTAAAAATCGAACTACTATGTACTTAATAATTTTGAAAAATGAAAACTATTTGTTAATCTTAAAGTTAACTAATCTTTTAATGACTTTGTTGTGTCTACACTGCAATTTGGATTCAGTCAAAACGCTGTATTTAAGGCCCCAGAAAGCCACAGGTTCCCCACCCCTATTTTAATATAATCGAAAATAATTTGATTTTTTTAAATTTAAATGGAGATAAATCAATTACTGAAATAAATACGTTTTACCTATTTGTGTATATAAAAATGAAAACATTTTTTTTACAATTGACTTTCAACTTTTCACTTTTTTTTCACTTCTAAAATTCATACTTCCTCTCTCTCTCTCTCTCTCTCTCTATATATATATATATATATATATATATATATATACATAGTTTACAATTGTCATTTTACAACTATTTTTTAGAACTTTAGTAACAGAAATAAAATGTTACCTACCATTTCATTGTTTAAGCTATCACAAAACTTTATCACTTATTTAAACACAGTTTATCTTCTAAGACACTAAAAACACAATTATCTAATACAACTTAAAATGTATCAAATAAAATCATTTATGTTTATTAAGTCACTACTACACATTTTTTTACAAATGACACGAAATCGTTCGACTTTATTTTAATTAGTAAAAAATGTAGATATTAAAAATACTATTTAATTTGTATTTTGTTATCAATACAATTCAACAATTCTTTAAGATCAAGTATCAAAAATTGTTAAAAGTAAAAGATTTCTGTTGTTAATTGATTATTATTATTATTTAATTTATTATTCAGTTATCGACTGTAGTCAATTTCCCTTTCGACTTTGTTGTTACTGATGTTTTCACTTTCACCCGTCGTATTATGTTTTCATTGTTATATCCCGTACGGTAATAATGGGGTTACAATGTCAATTGATGCAAACAGTGTAAGGAGATTTTAAGAAATAGGTATGGAAACATGTAATTGGCGAGTAAGGTGTGCTATTCACCTCCCACAGGCCGTTTTTCTCTAAACATTTTGGGAACTTTGCCAGAAATAGCTACGTGTATATCGTCTGCACTCTGCTCTAGAGGTAGTATCATAGAAACCAGTATCTGGATTGAAATTATTTTCAAAAAAAAAACAGGCTTTGAATGCATACGTAATTTCTTACGCACGTCGATTTACCTACAACGCAATTATTTGGTATTTGGATTTAAGGAGTTTATATGTCAGTTATTTAAACTTTAATTATCAGTTGAAAACATATCGTACCCACAGACTTTTTTAATATAGAAAAATAACAGTCGATTTGAATTTACAACATAATGATTCCAATTTAAGAACCTTTCTCGGTTTGAATCTACTTCAGCCACATAAATAAAGCATTTGAATAACACGTATGTTTTTTATTTACAGTTGAAATCGTTTAATATTAATACAAGTCTATATGAAAAGTATAAATCAGACTCTTTATTCATTTTAGACTTTATTCAATAATACAAATACGAGCTTTTATTAAACAGATAAGTTAATTTCACACTTGTTACTAGGCAATCATTTAAAAAGTATAAAATTCGCAGTTTAAGCAAATGTAATTGAAATTGAAATTTGGGCAAAAAGCTTAAAATCAAATTAAACCCAATTAAGAACTAGATTTTTTTAAACCTTGGTGCTCTAAAAATAATGGTATTGCCATCGAAATACGCATACGTAACAATTAAAAACGGTTAATAATTATTTATTGAATATTTTGATCAAAAAACTTTTTTGTGGTTTATTGAATGAAAAAATGAAATCATTTGTGAAAGCAAATTTAGCCACAATATAAAAACTGTCGTGTGAAAAACTAGTATAATATAACAATTATTAATAGAATTAATTTAGAAATAGAATTTCTTGTTTACTTTGTCAGTTCTGATAAACGCTGTAGTAAATAGTTTTGTTGTTACTTAACTTTTATGTTCAAATATATTATGTTGTAAAAACCAATAAACAGTTTTTTCTTTCTATTTCCCGTAAATTTTGACGGGGTATATACGTATATAACAAATTAAATTGATGTTCACGACGTATTTTATACGAACAGTTTTAAATTTACTTTAAACTGTTAACCACGTTTAAAAATAATTAAAATTTATAACTTATTTATACTAATTTTTTTATTCGTATGTGGTATCAATATCAATAGAACACATACAAGTACCGAATTCGATGATTTTATAGCTTTTACATGTACATTTGAAGAAATCTTAAAACAAATATTTTTAGAAGTGGTTAAAAATATTTTTTGATTTACTTTTTTAATAATAAATAAAATAATATTTTTTTCTAGTTGAAAAAGTATTTATAGCATTATTTATAAAAAAAAAGAATCAATTACAAAATATTATCCGAGTGATTTTCTGGTAGTAAATGTAAGAAAAACAATTTTATATGTATTTGTATACAAAATAATACAGAATTTTTTCTATAACACATTTTGTGTTTTAATTACTACAATGATAAATAAATAAGTGATATATAAACGTAAATACTTTATGCTTTTAAATAAAAACATCATAAAAAATATATATGTATGTATGTATGTGTACATATATATATATATATATATACATATATACAAATATACATACACATATATATATATATATATATATATATATATATATATATATATATATATATATATACATACATACATACACATATATATATATACACATATATATATATATATATACACACACATACATATATACTTATACATATATATATATATATATATATACACACACATATACATACATACATATAAATTATATACATATAGTACTTGAGCAGAATTGTAAAAAAAAAAAAAAACAAAAAATATATGAAGGAAGTTTAGCCAAAACCCACATATAAAAAATAAAAAAAAACAACTCAACACTAGTCTCTATTGTATCAAACTGTTGGAATCATACATAGAAAAAAAAAAAAACAAGCTGACCGTCCTGTTTTGCTCTGATGCTACTACATACAGCAGTCATTAGGGACAATGTTCCTCTTTTCACCTGCTGATGTAAATGAATTTAGGTCACTCGGACAAAACATGAAATGTTAAAAATATAATTAGAATATTTACTGCACTTTCGAAGGCCACTTAGTGTTACATGTATTATTCTAGATAAAATTAATTGATACTTAACATCCACAATGGGTACAAGTAAGATGTATCCATTTTTCATACTGGCTATTGGTTCTTCTCAGTTCTATGAAAAATGGCATACAATCATTTAACCCATTTTTCTTTGGATTTTCGAATAAATAATATAAAAATACTTGACACTGACCTGAATGTAAGTGAATGCTTCATAGAAAGTGGTAAAAACATGACATATATTAAAATATAAGTACTCCGCGAAGGCCACCGTTTATTTTTAAGAGGTATACATGGTAATTTTCCAATTATTTATAAACATGATATGCAACTGAATGCAGATCACTGAAAGTACAGTCATTTAAAACTACAAACATTTATTATCACTCAAGTAAAACTGACAAAATAAATTAAAAACATTACTTTAGAAAATATACGTTTTTGACAATTTTACTCTGAATATTGTTTCAAATGAAATTATGTCGTGTATAATACAACATAATAATAGAAGAATTTCATGAATTTTGAAACAAAATCAGAAAGTTGTGTTCGAACATTTTATTATTGTTTATTTATATATGAATATACTTTGTTTAGAAGTAACTGCTGACTACGAATGACATTAAATTAAAAAAGTTATACATAAAAATATAAATACAAAGACAGTAGTTCTGCTTTATTTAAGCTCAATTTTATTAAAAAAAGAAAAAATGTTATAATAAAATTCAAATTTAATTTTTATAATTTGTTACTGCATCATTGTTTTATTATGGGATGAGAAATATACAATATAAAGATATGTTTTTTAATACTGAGCTTCTTATATTTTACAAACTATATTCAGTTAAATACTGCACATTTTTCTAATCCAATGAGAATGTGACTGCACACAAACACAAATTAAAAAAATGAATAGTTGATAAACATCAAATAATTGTACAAAATTATGAAAAACGTGGATGATAATGGATGTAGTTTGATAAATACATATAACACATATATTTTTTGCATCTTTCTTTTAAGAATTGCCTTTATCTATAATATATGACAAAGACATCAGATGCATTAATTTATTAGAAATATGAAAAATGAATTACATAAATATAATCAGTATAAATGTATGAATTTAAAACTATAATTATTGATTGAGTATACGATTCAACAGTACGATTTAACTAAAAACTTAATAATAAATAAATGGAAAAAAGATATTAAATACTGTTTTACGTCCAATATAGTCACCAGTTATCCAGAAAATCATATCCCGTTTTAATTATACCAGATACAGGCAACAGACATGATTTTTCATCGTGGCTAGTCTCTGAAGGTGTATCATTCATCGCTTCTATCGATATCGGACTGAAGTCTTTGCTAATACTTGTCGATTTACGAAAATCTGTAAATAAATATGAATATAAAAAACTTGTAAAGTTGTGCAAAATACAAAATGTACCTCTATTAGCATTATTTTCGTATTTATCTATAGGTATGTTATCATTTTCAATGCTTTTCTTTCTAATTTTTGGTCCGATCTGCAAATTAAGTAAAGGGCTTCCTGGTACGGCTGGTACGTCCGTAAATATTCTCAAATCGATTTGCGATTGAGTCTTATAACTAAATGGTGCCGAGAACTCATCACGGTACATGTAATTTTCGTCATGAATAATTTTCTGACCATACTTGCTTTCTTCATTTGCGTAGTTCTCAGTACTTGGATCATTTGACGTATATTTCAATGTTACTTCTGGTTTAATGATCGATTCATCGATAATATTTGATTGCTCGGTAGGTGTTAACTTATCCCACAAATGTTCGTACGAATTCTTTGCTTCACTTATATCACAATAAATTCTTGCAGCTATTGAATTCAATGTGCTGAAGTATTTATCAGCTTTCTCTGCAATAGCTGCAGACATTGCTAGCAACACGTATCACAAATCCGCCATGTTATATATTTGTTTATTTTAAAAAGAACGATGACAGTTCTTTACACGAGAGACAAGGATGCAATGATATATCTTCATCTTACATAATATTTTTATTTTATATTTTAACAATAATACATACAAACATTTGACTATTTAAATTAAACATTAATTATGTACAAGTAACTCAGTCGGGAATTCCTTCAAGACCAACACCTTTGTAAGGATTTCCCGAAATTCGTAAATCACGTTGGTACATTCGTCTGTCCCATCTTTCACCAAGAAATCTTCTATATGGGTTTCCATATGCAAATTTATGAATATAATAAACACTTGCTGTAGGTAATGCCATCGCTGCTACTATTATACCGAAACTCGGTAGAATCTCGAACCACATCTCTGTTTTTTCTGCAATATGTAAAAATGTATGTTCAATTGTGTGATAAATAAAATTAACCAATAAAAATTACCGAATGATCGTAGAGTTTTATCAAAGATGCTAATATGCCACAACCTATAGATCAAACTTCTCTGAATATTTATAAACTGAATGACGATAGCTACAAATTAACCACTTTGTTTTATACTGCAGATTTTTAAACGATCAAATTATTTTGGGAAACTAACAAACTATTTTTGTAAAATAAGAATATTAAAAAACATTTAACCATTTTAAATACATAATTGTTATCTGTATTTTATAATAAACATACTCGATTGTAATTATTTAAATAAAAGAAATTAAATAAATTAATGAGGGTTTAATATATACATTATTTACATTAAATTTGATTTAATAATGTAAAGAACGATACGAAATAATATTAAAATAATCAATCACACGACATTTAATTTACATTATGTATATTTGTATAACACAAAATTGGAAAAAAAAATATTAAGTATATATTTAAAAGAAAAAATATATAACATAAATGATATACGAGTATTTTCTTTATAGATTAATAAATATGAAGACAAGTATATATCGTCAGTGGTAGATATATAGTCTTTTACAACCAATTATTAGATATTTATCTCATTCGAATACCAATTTCGCGGTTTTCTATAAAATTTCAATATATTTTTTGATATTATTATCTGATCATCGGTTATTATCCCATTTTATTCAATATATTTCGCACACTTTTATTTTTACTTCCTTACAACTACTACCATGTCTGTGATTTCTGATTGTTGGCAATCCCATTTTAATTGTTTTCTATCTTTTTTATCATTTTTAATATATGTTCACGTTTTCGTGGCACTGTATAAACTCTGAATTATTTTGGAATTCAAAACGCATACTTCGTTTTAAATATTAATCCATTCCGTCTTAATAAACTCCACTCTAAGTTTTACTCTCCTGGAAAATCCCTCAATAAATAATTTGTTGATAAATTGGATATAATAAATACATTTTATATTTTTATCGATTTATCTCTCTTTATTTTGATTTTATTCAGCCAATCAAGAATATTTAATATTTAAAATATATAAGAATATTACTTTTGTTGAGGTACACGTTGTTAAACATTTTTCGATTGAATTTGTTCGTTTTTCAATAATATTTTAGCTCTTTTGGATTTTTTTCAAAAATGCCCATATCATTACTAACATAAATATTACATAAACATAAATATTTTATAAGTACATTACTGAGAGTTCAATATGCACATTATCTATATCTTTTCTGTTCATTATAAATATAACTGAGAAAACGGTAATTAAAATGAACGATTTTCATAAGGAACAAAATTTAAATTACATGTCAAAAAGATCTATAGCGAATAACCACATGAATAAAGACGTTCTTTTATCCAAATTCAGGGATGGATATCGATGTAGAAACCTTAATTAGTAAAAGGTTTTTGTTATAAAACTTAATAGACAATCAGAAAATTTGCACATGAAAAAACTAGAGAGATGTTACGCAGAAGATTAAAAAGCAGAAGATCAAAAGTCCTTTAATCATTATATTGCCTCTAAAAATAATAAAAAAATATAAGAATACTATAACTTCATTCTAATATACACATATATGCAAAAAAAAATCGATATTAATAGCTGATATAAGGCAACACACGTCACTGGTACATAAGAAGAAAATGTACATTGAAAGAATACCTGACTAGAAATTGACATTATTTTTAGATTCGTGAAGTAAGAAAACCGGGTCATATTTGTTACATAGATACATATATATATATATATATATATATATATATATATATATATATATATATATATATATATATATATATATATATGTGTGTGTGTGTGTGTGTGTGTGTGTAGAGAGAGAGAGAGAGAGAGAGAGATCATAATAACAAAGGAAAACCAAAATGGTAAAATGAAACAGTAAATTAAAGTATTTGCTACTTATAATATTTTTCATTATTTTTTTTGGTAAAACGTCATTTAACTCCTAAATGTTATAATATATATATATATATATATATATATATATATATATATACATATATATCAATATTAAGTAATAAAATAAAATTATTTTTATTGTAAAAAGAAAAAAAAATGTGTTCAAATTTAGATTTAGTTTTTAATTAAGAATTTTAGGTATTTTAAGAAATCTTGCTATCTATAAGGAAAAAGATACCAAAATTACAATAAATAAACGATTTTTTATCTGTAATATGTATACTATCTATTTCATCGATATTTTTTATTGGATATCAGAGTATCTTAATATATTCATCGATATATAGTCATTCATTTTAAAAAATGAACATTTATCAATATGAATTGTTTACATTTCCCACAATATTCATTGTTTCAGTGGGGGTTTAACAATATCTGATAAATATACTGATTATTACATATATATATATATATATATATATATATATATATATATTATAACATTTAGGAGTTAAATATATATATATATACAGCTGATACATTGTTCAAATAATTTCTTTCTGTAATAAATTTGCTGTAGTGTTTAAATTATTTTTTTTTCTTCTATCGAATAAAGAACTAATTTCAGTAAGTAACATTTATTTACTTTTTAATGAGGAATGATACTGTTTTTTTAGAAAAAATGAAAGTATTCATTAAGAATCTTTTAGAAGAGATTATTTTATGTCTGTTCTTAGGGAGATTATATTTAAAAATTAATTTAATTTAAAATTGTAGAGAATACTACATGTAGTCATGACCAAATAGAAAATCGTATTAAATTGTTTTTTTATATTATTTTTTAAATCATTATCATCACTACGGGCTAATGAAAATATTTGCACCAATAAATAACATTTTTTAATATGACGAAACTACGAATTAAAGATATACAATTCTCTTGTAATGAAGATAGTAAATAAATAATGTTTAAAGCATACAAAAATGTATCGGGAAAAAGAAAATAAGGAAGGAAATAAATGAACGAATTTCGAAATTTTTCATATAAAAATAATTAATTTTTTTTGAATATTTTTAATAAAGATGGTAAATAATTATATATTTATTTTAGATAAAGAAAAGAACTATTCATTATGATTGAAACTGAATTTATACTTATTTTAATAGTAATAGGTTTCATTTTTTATATTTTAAAAACTGATAACGAGGTAAAGTATGATTTAATGTATATGTGTGTATATATATATATATATATATATATATATATATATTTGTGTTTTGTAGAAAAAGAATGAGAATATCCGAATACCAGAGCCACCAATAACAAAGACAAAACTTATAGAAGAAAATAAAACAAAGGAAATTAAACGGGAGCAAAGGTATTTTGAATAAGTTATCTAGTTAATCACTTATCTGTTCCATACATCTATTTAATAGCAGTTAAAATTTTTACATTGTTATTGAAACAGGAATATTTGGTTTAAAGGAGCACAATACAAATCTTAAGTTTCAGTTTTTTGTTTCACGCCAATCAATATTTAGAGCTCACTGAATATGTGAAGTTTTCTAATATATATATATATATATATATATATATATATATATATATATATATATATATATATATATATATATATATATGTGTGTGTGTGTGTGTGTGTGTGTGTGTCTATTAGTATGGAATTAAATGTGGTAATTTTTTTTTGTGTAACCGTGTAGGCTTTGGACTCCACTGCACTGCGAGCACTGAAATATCGTGATCTGTTTTTGATTGATGTGATTTTTGACAAAAGTCGCGGCAAATTTTGTTAGTTTTAATTTCAGCCAGTGAATTGTCAGAGACCACGAAAGTATTCTCTTACTAGGCTGTAGCGACTGTGTAGCGGCCGATGTGCCATACCCTCTCATTGGTAAAGATGATCAAAAATGTTACTTCGGAATCATGACAGAGTATGACTGGTCCAAATAAATACTTGTTACTTTCATCTGTAATTTATTACAGTATATGATTTAATCGCATTTTATATTTAGCAATTCTTTCAATAACTTTTTTTAATCATTACTGCGCTTACGAATTTATGACTATGATTTATTTCATAGTAATCTGTAGTTAGTCATACAAAAGAATATTTTTATACAAAAGTAAGTGATTTCTAGTCGAATAAAAATTTTCGACTTAATGAAAATGAAAATTCAAATCAATTTTCATCAAATAGATAAAAAAAAATCCCTTTTTGAAACTGTATCCGTGCTATAATGAACGAAATATGAAAAGTTACATAAAGGCGACAAAACTGAAAACAAAGATATCAAAAAATACGAAACTGATTTTTTTCTAGCTGAAAACTGAATTGGGATTCAAATGCTTTGAAGGCACAATCATATAACTAAACAAACAAATCATTTTTAATCTTATTATTAGAACAGATTTACGGATTCAAAATCATAATCTCAAAAATAATGGTTTTCAGATACTTTCATTACAAGTCACACTGTTTGACTATGATTATTCATATCAGTAACGAAATCATAGGTTCCGATTTCGCAACCCATCTTTTTAGTCCTTGTCCTTTAGCAATCTGAGATGTTTGTATCAGTAGTACTTGGCGATGAAGTAATTTCTTCTGAGTACTTACATATGTTAATTATTATTTTTGAAATGAATTTTCCACTAACTCCATAAACAACAATTTATGTTTTGAAGTGAAATGTTTAATAAATAATTATATATCCTATTTGATTGTTAATTATGTGTGTCAATGACAGTGCCACCATTCTCAGAAGGCTAAAGTACAGGATCGATATTAAAATGTACATTAGCAAATATCAAAAATGATTGATAATCATTTATTGAACATTTTTGATTAGAAAAATTTCGGTTATTAGTGGGGTAAGTGAAAAATTCATTTGTGAACGTGAATTTAGTTATAGTGCCAGAAATTGTGGTCAAGTATTCTGTTGGACCTTTCATTAAATATATAAAATAGATGAAAAAATACCAAGCGATCTGTTGGTTATTGACAAATACAAAAATTAATTTGAAATCATAAGACTGAATTTATGTTCCATCATCTGTTCTCATAGATTTAAATTCATTATTTGGTTTACAGGCAGGATGATTCGGACGTAGACCTACCGAAGATGTTCGGTTCTCTATTAGGATCAGGGGTAACTTAAATAAAGTTATTTTTAATAAGTGATAATAAATACTTTTTTTTTTAGATATCCGGATATATGGGAACTTCTATGTTTGGTCCGAGTCCAATAAGGAAAATTCGTCGTCGTTTATAATGTTCTGTGGGATGCAGTTAATTACTTAAGATATTAATTGATGTTATTATCAGGAAACAATGAAATAGATATTATTCTTTGAATATTAAAATATGATTGACAAATAAAATATGCATTTTATCTATTGAAATTATTTGTTTTTATTTCTATGTAATATTTTAATAAAAATTTTTTGTTGTTTAATTGTGATGTCAATAGTTGAAATACATTAAAAAAATAATAATAGAAAAGAAACAAAGATGTATTGAAAATTGCATATTCTTTAAAATGTAATATTATTGTACTGTTATGTACACAAAAAAGAAATATTCGGATATAGAGTAAGAACGATCACGATAGAATATTTGCATCATATAGAGCATGAAAGCAAATAAAGTAATTCTAAAATCAAAGAAAACTCTAAATATAATTAATATATAAATAATATTTTTTTTATCAAATAAAGAAAATAACTTCCGATAGTTTGAAATTGTTTATTAGGCTCCAAAGCTAGTGTTAACTTGTATCGATAGAATAAGAAACACAGATTTATTTAAACACGGTAAAACATTTCTCAAGATGAATGCCTAGAAAATGAGGTTTCTGAATATTTTGCATAAAACGTTGCCTAATTTTATTTAAAATGTATTATGTGTGTTCAAAAGTTTTAGTCTTTCTCTAATAAGTTTTTACTTTATTTTCATAATACACAATTCAATAGTCAAAATATGTCCTCGATGAAATCGTCGATCCATTTTTATATCTCAGCCACATTTCGAAAGCGCTATCCCATAAAAGAACTCTGCATCGGCCGTAATAAATAATTCAAAGCCGCCGAGTAGGGAGAATACACATGCAGGAGAAATTTTCAGTTGGAATTAAAGATAGTTTATTAAATAGTAAGAGCAACTTGCGGCCTAGCGTTGTTGCACATCAAAATGACCTCACAATTTCCTTGATGATCAATGATCAATCCTTCAATGATCTTTTTTGAACCATTTCGTCGGCCAAATGACTCAACTGATGACCATACTATTCAACAATACCGTTTTACCTGGACGGAGAAGCGCATAAAATAGCACATCTTTCATATTTCATAATAATAGATAAAAAAAAGTAAATACAGCCAGAAATTAATGTAATAAAATAAATTGCACGTCAATAAAAAAAACTGATATTTATATATATATATATATATATATATATATATATATATATATATATATATATATATATATGTAGTTTAAAATATTACATGTATATGAGTGTACATTTTTTGTCTTAAATTATGTTTTTTTTTTATTTTTTCTTTATGTTTATTGTTGTAAATTTTAAAAAAATGGGTAGACTGCGTTCGGGGCACGACCACAACGTTTTATACAGAATTCGCATTACACCTAGTACAGCCTTGTAAAGACTCCCGATCCTGAATATGACTGACTTTACACTCACCACTACGTTAAAATTGAAAATGTTTCTATTACAACGCGGGGATTTCCCCAATATTATCGTGAATGAATATCTTTTTATTAAAGATTCGTGTCAAATAATTAACAATTATATATTTTCAAAAGTTTAATCACTAAATGATTTTTTAATCGTAAATTAATTTATTATTTTATATTTACAAGTAAATAGTGAATTATTAATAATAACTGAATTATTATTAATGGTAGCTAGCCGAATTTTAAGTAGCGTTTGAATTATTTTTCTAGGTATAGCATAAAACCTGTTGTATTTTAATAATAACTGGACTATAACTTTTCTTATCACAGAATTATCTTGGTTATATTTATAGATAAAATGTGTTATTGGTTCTTTTGCAACAAAAACTATTCGTCTATGTTCTGATGACTAAGAATAAAATAGAATCTATGGTTATAGAATTCAAACCAAACGAATTGAACTGTCAAGTAAGACACAGTATGCAGACTTAAGCAACGAATTTATTATTTATCTTTAATTATACATCTCTATTAACTGATCTGTTTTTGTAACGAAGTATCTAAAATATCCTAGTCACGATTGTTTCAAATAAACAATTTATTATATTTATAAGTTTGTAAATAGTAGAATGATTGTGGTTAACGTTTCATTAATGTAAACAAATAGGGCACTTTCTGTTGCTTTTGTATATTATATATGTATTTAGGATACATTACTGAAATTATAATATAAGTATGTTTCAAATTTAAACATAAGGTAACATTTAGTTAATTAAAAAGATTTGTATTAAAAGTGTGTAATTTCTATGTATTGTGATGACATATTAGTATTGTATGTGGTTATATATATATATATATATATATATATATATATATATATATATATATATATATATATATATATATATATATATATATGTAAAATAATTATAAATTTTAGATTAAAAAATACTGAAAATGTCAAATCTAGGACCATGGACTCTTATGACTGCAGGAATAGTAGGCCTAGTTACAGCTGCTGGTATTTTATTATATGAACATTTTATTAAAGATAAACAAAGGGTAAATAATATATGTGGATTATAAATACAGTAACACAAACATTTCATTTATATATATATATATATATATATATATATATATATATATATATATGTATATATACATAAAGTTTATTTTTTAATAGCTGAAATTGACTCAAAATATATCGCGATTAGATGATAGAATACTCTTATTGCAGGAGGAACTTAGGTTATTGAAGAAAGAAAGGTATTTGTAGTAGCATTAGTTCTGTATAATCAGTTAAATTTAATAAGGTCCTTTAGGTATTGAAAATTGAAGGACATTTTGTTGCTTTTAGTTATAATTATACTGAGCATATGTGTATGTATGTAAATATCTGCATATATAATATATATATATATATATATATATATATTTACACACACATATACACACACAATTGCTTATACCTTTTGTTTTTATGTAATTGTTTATATGAAAATTTGTTCACTTACAGCAATTCAGTATGTTAAACGATAACTGATATTTATCAAATAGTACAGGATGTCCTTCCCTTTATAATTGATACTTAGTTTATATAAGTGGGATATTTGGGAGTGTTGATTAGATTGAGTATCCCATTTGTTAAAGTGATAATGGGGTTGCTTTTAAGTAAATTAAGAAAATTCCATTTGAAATTTTTTAGAATTTTTAATTGGTATTAAAATGTTTTAACATTTAATTATCTGTATATAATTGTAATGGAAAAGATTATTTAAGTTTATTATTAGAATATAAAATTAACAAATTACATTCATATACATCTGTGTATGTATGTATATATATATATGTATATATATATATATATATATATATATATATATATGTATGTATATATATATATATATATATATATATATATATATATATATATATATATATATATATTTATAGATGTATATGAATGTAATTTGTTAATTTCATTCATATACATTCATTTGTTAATGTATTGTTAATTTCATTTGTTAATATATTACATATATATATATATATATATATATATATATATATATATATATATATATATATATATAGTAAATAGTTTGTTGTAGATGTTATTTCATTTTATATAAGTTTTATTTATTATGTTGTACATATGAAAATATTATTTAAAATATATTTTATTTATTATGTTGAACTTGATAAAAATAGTTTTCCTTGTAAATAATAAATTAGTGTTAGCAGTAATTTTGATAGTCAGTTACGTCGAAAACGAAGAGTACGGAGTACAGATACATTAACTTCTGAAGTCGGTAGTGAGTCTTTTGTGAGTGCTGCTGATGACAACGAAAGTGATGAAGAGTTTTTTGATGTTAGTGATTTGTCTGATCACTTAATAATATCAAATGACCAGCTTAATAAGGTATTGATCGTAAATAAATAAAAGTTGCTTGATGAAATATTGATTGGTTGTTTCTAGATATTATTTGAACTTGATACACAGTTGGATGGAAATGAAAGTAATGTAAATAGAGCTCATGATACACTAGTGGACTTAAATATAGAATATCCAGACACATGTGCCATATTGTGGAGACTAGGAAAATCTTTTCAAAAATTATATGAAAACACATCTGTTTTAGAAAAAAAACAGATTTATATTAATAGAGGTTTTTATTCTATAAATGTCAAGTATATTAAAGTGTAGCCATTTTTTTCATGCCCTTTTATGATTTATGTGAAGGTGTTGAATTCTGTGAGAAAGCAATAAAGGTAGATGATATGGACCCACAAGCTCATAAATGGATGGCTATTTTGATAGGTAGTCGAGCTAAAATTCAGACCGGTATTAAAGAAAAAATAACAGATGGAAATCTCTTTAGAACTCATTTAGATCGAGCACTAAACATTAATCCCCAAGATTGGTCCTTGTACCATTTACTAGGTCGTTTTAAATATGAGGTATGAGTATAAATGATGAATGTTAAAAAAGTTGTATTTTTATTAGTTGAATGTCTGAAATTCCAAGTTGTTTTTTTTTCTGCTTTAAAAATGTTTAAATATCAAAAATGATTTTTTAATATACGAGGATAATATCCAAGTAACTGAACAGTGAAATTATCATTTTTTTGTATCCTTGGTTACAAGTAGACTACCATTTATGTTAAATTAGATAATAAGTAATAAAAAAAAATTTAATAATTATTATTTAACATTGTTATTGTATGTATTTTAAATATCATAATGACAGCAAGACGTGGTTCATAAAAAAGTAGAATAATAATTTTTATGCCCTCCTATATCTAACTAATGTTTATCAGTTAATCATGTATGTATGTGCTTAAGTGAATTTTTATATTTTGTAGGTAGCTGGATTATCGTGGCTGGAAAGAAAAGCTGCATCAACTTTTTTTGGAGATCCACCAGAAGCTACTTATGATGAAGCCATCGAGAATTTGAAGCAAGCTGAAACATTAGCACCGAAACTTTGGAAGGAAAATAGGTCTGTGAATTATTAAAATTAACTTCTTATCTCTAAAAAAATGTTTGTTTTCAGATTATTTTTAGCTAAATGTTATATAGCCAATACAGATTATTATCAAGCTCTTGATTGGTTAGATCGAGCGAAAGCAATACCAGCTCTTACTAAATCGGCAAGTTAATTTTATCTAGTTAACCAATTAAATAAGATATTTATGACTGATGAATGATTGGAATATCGTTGTAGCTATGTAGAGTTGTAGTGTAGCTGTAAGAAGGAATTTTTGTTTATTTTAAGACAAAAATTTTAAAATGTTTTAACAATTTTATTAACATTTGCGCTGGACATTAATTGGTCGATGCCCGTGATGAATCCGACCAAAGCAATTCAAAGCGCAGTGTTACTTAAAATCGTTTTTATAAAATTTTTAAATAGATTGTGTTCCTCTCGCAGATATATTGCAATGTAGTTGTTTCATAAAGTCGCACATTTCATTGTAGTTATTATGATACTAGTATCATAATTTTTCGTGAATATTGTGTGTGACTTCGGGTGTAATCATTAATAATAATTTAATAAAAAATCTACACATTTTTTTGTGAAATTTTACTGAACTTTTTGTTATATATAGATAGAGACAGATAGTATTTATGAATGTAGAAATTAATGTGTTTTTGTTTTTATTTAAGGATGAAGCAGCAGATGTAGAAATCGAAAATCTCTTAAAGAAGTACAATTCATACAGATTGTGATTATGAATTTGGGTCACAACAATTACATTTGTTTATATTCAAGGACATTTTATTTATAAGAATACACCTACATTTATAGAAATATGCTATTTTCAATGTTATATATTTTTTTGTTATTAATTTTTATCATTAATTTGCTATTGTTTAATGTAATTAATTTTATTTTTGACATGGTTCCTAGAACTTCACTCATTTATGTTTGTATTTATTTCTTCAATACAAGATGTTCTTTAAGGTGCTGTTAAAGGTGAAAGTATTTATAGTAAACAATATATTTAGTCTTTTACAAAGTAAGAATTATTGAATGAACTGTTTGTAAGTAATTACTGTTTTTGTACTGAATTTGTTTTAAAAAGTACAACTAATTTTTAATATGTTATAAATTTCAGAAATAAACAATTTCTTTCTTTCTGATTGAGCAGCTTTTTTAAACCTTTTACTTCATTGCATATTTGATTTTAATATTTTTAAACAAAAGTATTGAAATGATTGTACATCCATGATTCAGTTTTCTATTTGTTTATAAATTTACAAAATTATTCTATACAAATATGTAAATGGCATTACTCACAACTGGTATTTAAATGTATACTTTTTTTATTGCACTTGATTAAAATACGAAACAAAGAACTGGTAAAGGTAAATAAATTATTTTTTTATGAATATTGTAGTTCATTTAAAGCCATATTTGAAACAAGTTTCTATTTTATTTCATTTTATAGCTATAGATTGGAAATAATTGATTGTATGAAAATTTTAATTTTTAAAATTTATGGTAACATTAATTTACAGGTGTACTGGTTTATAATCGATTTTTTTCTAAATGTATGAATAGCATTTTAAACTATATTAGTGGTTTGAAATGCTTTAGTACATAAGACCAAGAAGAATTTATGAGTGCCCTAATGCAAAAAAATATTGCTTTTTTAAAATGTAAGTTAGGCAATAAGTTCCATTTTTATATTGAAAGAAAAAACTCCTATGTACTTTTATATAAGGATTATAAATAAAAAGAATTTATGTGAAATTATAAAATGTTTTTGTAATATACAACATGCATATTTTTCAAACAATAGTTGATTGTGAATTGAAATTGTTAAATGTAAAAAAAATAAATAAAAATAGATGAAATTATTTATTGCACATTTAACACTTTTATATAAAACACTGGAAGTTGTTCAATATTTCATATAGTAAATGAATCTTATAATTACAATAGAAAATTTTCACCTACTTCACAAACCATAAAAAAATGCGATAAAAATCTTTAATAATTGCTTATTGATCATTTTTGATTGTTGCTTTTACGCATTTTAATAGCGATAGCGTTGCTCTCAGAGCGCTAAGACGCTGACACTTAGTACTGAAGATGATGATATGAACTATAAAGCGAAAATTATATTATGAAGGCAAATGAATTTTTCTTTGTTGAATAGTCTTACAGAGTTTTAATAATATCCAAATATTAACGGAAATAAACGAGATCATATGCCATGTCTTACAACTTTGTAGTTGTGTAGGTTGTGGCTATCGATCGGAGGTACAAGGCGTGAAGACGCGTGTTCGATGAACAAGTTTGATGAACGAGGTACGAGGACCATTTGAGTTGTGCTTATGGAGGCTCGACTATTGCAGGGAGCGGATGCACGGTTTGAGCTATTGTGTGGTCAAAGATTTATTTAGAACGGGTTGTTGCAGGAGGAGAGATCCGCCTCAAGGGACGGGTGAAGCCTGCGGCCTACAACCACCCGGTCGCCGAAGCCAGGTCTCACAGGCCGGATTATCTTCCACAGCTAGTAGTTTGGGCCGCTTGTAGCAGTACCACGGGTTATACGATAAGTTGTGGAGTATTCATGTACGAATTTTTAAATGAGCTTATTTTTTTTATTGCTCAAATTATATTTCAATGCTTTACGCATAAATAAAATTTTCTGTTTTACGCTGAAGAAATGTATTCACGTATAATTTGCAGGTGTATTGCATGCAATAAAACTGTGCAATAATTTAAACGACAAAGCTTTGGATTGTTTGAAAATAAATTGAAATATATTTGTTTTAAAACCCGCTGATAGTTTAATATTTTTTAAAGTCTAATATTTCACATTTTTAACCGCATGGGACTCTAAGTACTGTATATCATCCTACATTTAAGTATGCTTTAGCCTGCTTTATGTAAAATATTTTCGGAGTTTCTAATTAGATTATATTAACTTATTAGAGCTTCTACTGACCATGCAAATAGTGGTTACTCCTATTGTTTTGAGCAGTTAGTGTCAAGATAAAGCCGTTTCATTATTTTTTCTGTTTTTGTTTAATGTGATTTTTGTTAGACGTTTGAATAACTACTGTTTTGTTGACCTTTGTAATAATATGTAATCAATCAGTCTGTTATTAAATGAACACATTGATTGAAGGAAACTGCGAATTTTGTTTAATTTTTTTTTATATCAGAGTAATGAGGTCAAGTGATAAGGCATACATATTAACTTTAAAATACCTACATATTTATACATATTATGAAGCAGTTCCTTGACTGAGTTGTATAGTAAGTTGCACATTGGGTGTGTATAAAAATTCTATGCGTTTTTTAATTATATAAAAAAATATATAATGAATTTATTCTATAATATAATCAGCATTATTATTATTAATTTTTCGCTATCTATACCATGTATCTCATAAGAATCTTAATGGAATAAAATTCTGTATTATTCCAGTCAACGATTTTCCGTATAACTGTCCTAACTTGATACAATTATTGGAATGTTAATCCTTACTCATGATTGTAAGACAATCTGAATAAATGAAAATTATTGGCGTAAATTTTGGTGAATATTCCAGATGTCATAACATTTGCCAATCAAGTTGTAATGTTTTTTGATGACTTATGTAAGTTGTATGTATATAGTTTTGAGTTAACATGGTGCAGTCCCAGTTACTTAGCTTTAAGTTTTTTTCAAACTGTTTAGATGATGACAATAGATAATAACATTTAGCGTTCGGTTTGACAGGAAAAACTTTTAATATTCTTTTAGAATATCACTAACAGGTAGCAAAACTTCCTTTGATTGAAGTATTGTCTTTGATATCGATATTGAAGATTCTATTTTTTGCGAGGAGATTTTATTTTACATTTTCATAAAACTCTTACTTTTCACCAATAACATCATATCAGCATAAAACGGTAGGCAAACAGGTCATCCTTTTGTCTTAAGGTTCAGGCATGATTACTTGCGATTTTTATGATTTATATTTATCAATTTATGATATACGAGTAACTAAGTATTTATATATGTTAGTCTACGTGGCCTTTTAATTGTTTTATAACGAACCTGAAGATTCTCGGTTATCTCTGCGCGTACGCACATACATGCACATACATGCACATACATACATACATACATATATATATATATATATGTATATATATATATATATATATATTAATTTTTATTTCATAATATATGCGTTATAATTTTACTAAGAACGCTATTATCATTATATTATAGCTATATTTTGTTATTTTTATTTCTATAAATTAATTGGTTATACAATTTTATTACTTTCCTTTGGATTGTTATTGATTATTAATTGTTTGAAGTTTTAGGTAATATCGATAACTATGATCTTTAGCGTTCTCAAACTACTATTGTTAGAAGTTAACTACAAGTTGGTTTTTGATAATACGAGGTCAGACAATTAAGTAATGCGACAAAATTCAAAAATCGAGTATATTTAAAAATTAAGGTACATCGCTGCGATCCCCTTCAAATTAGTCCCCTCCCGCATCTATACACTTATTCCAGCGAGTTTTCCAGTTTTCGTAACAATTCTGGAACACTTCTTGTGGGACCTCTCCGAGTACCCTCGTCACAGATTCTTGGATATCTTCAACGGAGTCAAAATGTCGACCTTTGACGAATTTTTTCATATGGGGGAATAGGAAAAAGTCGCAGGGTGACATGTCCGGTGAATAGGGCGGTTGTGGTAACGTTGCGATGCCTTTAGACGCCAAAAACTAAGAGACACTGAACGCACTGTGACAGGGAGCATTGTCGTAATGCAGAACCCAAGTCTTCGCGATCTCTGGACGCACTCTGAGAACCCTTTTTCGTAATTTTTCGAGCACATTGCGGTAGAATACTTGATTTACGGTTTGTCCAGGTGGTACGAACTCTTTGTGAACCACCCCTTTGCTGTCGAAGAAGCAAATCAACATGGTTTTCACTTTGGACTTGCTCATTCTCGCCTTCTTTGGCCTTGGTGCTCCAGGGGACAGCCACTGTTGGCTTTGTCGTTTAGTTTCGGGGTCATATTGAAAGAACCAACTTTCATCACCAGTAATAACTCGATCGAGAAGAGTAGGATCACTTTCAACCTGCTCGAGACAATCTTGAGCGATGTTCATTCGGTGGGCTTCGTGACATGCACTACTCGCGCGTTGTTACAAAACACTAAACAGCTGGCGAAGAAATGATCGTACGAGGGTGGTCAAGGTCTCAATCGAGAGAGTAGGGATCTGCTATTACGGTGGCGGAGTTACAGGTTCGCAGTGTTACCACAGGCCGAGAAAAAAAATCGGTCGCATTACTTAATTGTCTGACCTCGTATACATGAAAATAATTTAACATCCTCAAGTTACTTGAAAATGATACACGCGCTGAAACTGATTCTAATAAATAAAAATAAAATAGTGGTCTTAAAGAAAGCAATAACAGGTTAATCATTAGATAAGTAAAGTATCTACTTGTATATTTCAAGTCATAACCATTTTAATTTCTTATCTTGTCTAAAAAATCAATTAATCATATAGTACTATAATATTGTTACTTACCATGTATGTATTATAATATTAACGATATTAAAATTGTGTTTATTTAACCTATCTGAATACCAATGTGGACGATATTTTTTTAGAAAAAAAAAAAAAAATAATTTAAATACCAATATGTTTGGAACTTGAAATGTATTCGATACAATACCAAAATAAAAATATTGCGTATGTGTCTGAAATTGGTTTTAATTTTCTTTAAAAAGGCACACTTTTTATTAATTAAATAACTAAAAAGGTCCAAACTTTATTAAGAAATGTCTTTAGGATATATTATTATAATGAAAATTGAATAGGAAATGAGTTTTGACAATGTTTATTTATCAAGGATTAATTATAATTGTATATTAATATTAATTGTTTATATGAAAATTTAAAAAAGGTCAAAATTTACATATAAAACTAACGTATTAAAAATATACGTAACGTACAGAGTATAAAAAATTGATGTACTTCGAAAACTTAATGATATAATACTTAGGTAAATTGAAAATGATTTCTCTGTGTTTAAGATAGTTGCTATAAGTCGGTCGGTATATATGGTCATTAGGATAGTAGTTATAAGTTAATAATTAACGGTGTTGGTATGCTCTTGGCGTTATCTCATCCAGTTATAAAATTGTAGATTTTTTTAAAAAAAATCATTTATGTATCTTTCTATATATTAGGCGTACCGGAAAAGAATGTCGTTTTTACGATAACCATTTTTAACGGACAGTTGTGCTGTACCTGCCTATCGGTCATCACGTATTTTGTGTGATATCGTTGTGTAAACATCTTGAAACTATATTTTTATATTTTAAAAGTAAAATAGTAGACACATTAGCAATAGAAGGATTCATTCCGAGTGAAGAATTTATTCGAATTGTATGTTATTTCAATTTTTGAAGAAAGAGACCGCAAATAAGAGACTGCAACTAAAAACATTTGTGACATATTAGGCATTGTTTTGAATGTTCGAAAATGCCAGAGATGGTTCAAAAAGTTTTAATCTGAAAATTTTGATATGAAGAATAGTCCTGGAACTGTAAGACCAAAAAAAGTGGATGAAGATATCTTAACTGTCGAAATTGAAGCAAATCCAAAGTTAACTATTCCAAAAATTGCTGACAATTTAGGATACCCTTAGTCAAGTATGCAGGCTCACATTAAAAAAATCGGAAAGGTGTGGTGACAGGGAAAGTGGATACCGCATCAACAAAGTGAAGACAACATGGGCGACCACATGTTTCAAAAATCGCAAAGGACACAATTAAAAGCTTAGGATTGACAAAAATTCAACATCCATCGTACTCTCCAGATCTTGCACTGTCGGATTACCATCTTTTCAGGTCAATGCAACAGTTTTTAGATGGTAAAATTTTTAGAAGTTTGAAGAGGTCAAAAATGGACTAGCTGAATATTTTAATTCAAATCTTCCTGATTTGTATGAAAGAGGAATTAAAATGTTGACTGAGAGATGGAGGAAGGTTGTATTTAAGGAGAAGAATTATATTTGAAATCAATTTTTAATAAATAAAATTGTTAATAATATTTACTTGTTTCATTTAAAAAATACGATATTTTTTCCGGTGCCCTCAACATATACAAAATCAAAATTATCCACAAAAATCTTTATAAAACACTATGTTGCAAAAAATAATCTACTGCGAGAATGTTTTTATTGACATACTAACATATATGTATAATATATATATATATATACATATACATATATATATATATATATATATATATATATATATATATATATAAATCCATGACGTTGACTTATTTACTTGATATGTTAATTATTTCAATCGGTTACATGTGCATGCTTGTAATTGACAAGTAGGCAAGAGCAGAGAGCACAGGGGTTGAGGAGCAAAGCGTGCAGGGGGCGGAGCCCCCTAGTTTATTTATAGAAAGAAAACTGCGAGTTGAAAAAAAAACATACGTTAACAAGATAATGTCTTAATTAAATTATAAACAAGGAACAAATCGACTTATCGATTAACATATGGTGTTCTATTTGTTAGAGGGAAGAGAAAATCGTGCATTGTTGTGGCTTCGTCCGTCGTGTCAATTGATAATATAAATTAAAGCGCTCCATAGCACGAAAACTGTGTAAATAAACCAAAAATCGTACCGTTCAGTGTATATAAATTATATAAGAACGAGAGCGACACATCGGCCGGAACGAGACGCAGCTAATTTTGGTCCAGGGATGCTGTCTGTGCAAATCAATAAATTCTCGTGAGCGGTGCGTGTTACACGTATATAGTTTCATGCTATACTACTGTCCTCTCGTACGTGGACATCGTCGACAATGTTTACCTGATTTCTTGAACGTTCCGTTTCGAATTTTCGCGTACAATAATAATTTATTTTCTAGTCAATTTTTCCCTTGTCAGCAAAACATTAGAAGTCTGCTGCAGTGATTTCTGTTGAACGGTTGTTTGGTTGATTCGCATTTGTTCGATAGCAGAGAAATAAATGTGATTGAAAGAACCAACAACAATACACATACTAAACGCTGACTTGAGTGAATGCCGTTCGAATTTTGTCATTTCTGAGTTGGAGAATTTCATTACTATCATGTATGTGTTTCGTAGACGACAACTCAATATTATAATGAATCCGGAATTGATTAGTGTTTATATGTATAGTGTAGTTATGATTATATTTAATATAAGATGAATGTTCCACGTCGATTTTATCATTGATACAGTTCTGATTACTATTTTCAAAGAAAATGGGTTGCTTCAAAGGAATTACCTATTGTATGCTATGGTATATGAGCATATTTTCTGGTGAGTAGAATGTTCTGAAGTTAATACTTAAATAATATCTATTTCTTTTATGAGAAATGGTTAAAGTATACCATATATATATATATATATATATATATATATATATATATATATATATATATATATATATATATATATATATATGGGCAAAAGTGGGAAATAATATGAAAAATGTAAGATTGTGTATGTACATATAAATTCGTTAGTTTAATAATTAATTAATGTAGGTGATAATAGTTAGCAGGTAGGTTATTTCAATTTTTTTTTGAGTATCCAATGTAAAAGAAAGCTAATCTGTGACCATTTGCTATTTCTTTGGTTCAAATTTTACAGTAAATATTCCATTATAAATATTTTTTTGTGATTATGTATGTGAAAAAATATTTAATATTAACATTTCGATTTTAATACATTTTCTTAATGATTTTCTTTACATTTAATCTTTTAAACTCTAACTATTCTATTAAAATGTTGCACTTGTCGCACTTTAAAGAGACTATACTAACTTATTTATAAAAAAAGTCTTAAAAATGTACACTACTTAACAATATTTTCTTATTATATTGTAACCAATTTTTGTTAGTTTGATAAACTACAGTTTTGGTATTAAATTTCCATCTTCAATAATGAAACATTGTTTGTATCTTTATTAAATCATATGAATGTTTTTAAATTACCTGATTCGATTTAGTTACATTATGAACAATGTCTATAAATAAATTTAATAATATTTCAGCTGTCATATTTCTTGAAAATTATAATATTGGGTTTAAAACATTAAAATTTAAACTTTGTGTGTGAATATTTTAATACATGTGACTTGCTAATTGCTAAAGACCATTCTTTTCATTAAAAGAAAGACAAAATAAAGGAAAAGGCTAGGTTAGATTTATACTGTAACTCACAAATAATCTATTATGCTAATCTTTTAATTAGATATTTCTGCAAAGTATCACTATGTAAATACAAAGATATGGTTTAAATTTATCTACTTGTAATTGAATTGTAATAAACGAATGATAATCACGAGTGTCTTCGGTAGAAATATCTTTGATCATGTCAAACAGAAATGTAAATGCTATTGAGTATTCTGAATAGATTTGTTTTCGTTGTGTCTATTTAACATTATCGATTATAATTAATGTTTATAAGATGAGGTGCTAACGTACGTTTCATTTATTCAAAGCAAACTCTACTATAATATGAATCTATTTGATTTTTTGCAGGATATGTAATATTGTACTGTCCTTTATTGCCGCTTCTACTTTTAAGCAATAAACTGTATCGTCGATTGACCGACAGTATATTTCGTTTCTGGGAACTGTATCCGACCGTAAGTTTCGCACACAGGATATCTTTAAAAAATATTATTTTGAAGGTAGTATTTTTAGGCGCTGCTTCAATTTATTTTTGGTACGAGATTTATTGTGACCGGGGATCAAATATCGTACGATGATATGTCCGTGCTGGTTATGAATCATCGAACTAGGACTGATTGGAATTTCTTATGGCCAATAATGTATCATGCAGTTAACAGACATTCGCATAACATGAAATATGTTTTGAAGGATGTGATCAAACATTTTCCTGGACCAGGTAAATAGTAAAACAGGGAAGCGATCAAAAGAATACTTCTAGATACTTGCAATAGTTTGTGAATGAGCTGTGCGCGTGTGATTTTGTAGGATGGGTAATGCAGTTGACTTGTTTTCTGTATATAAAACGAAATTGGGAAAACGATAGATACAGAATTAAAAACTTTGTGCATTATCTGTTCAAATTGAAACACAAGTGCCAAATATTAGTATTCCCTGAAGGTACTGATTTGACACCGTACACACTGAAGAAAAGTTCCGAGTTCGCCGATAAATACAATCTCGAGGTCAGTTATATCTAAATTTGATGTTACAATGAATATATTTATTGATGTGCCGTTGATATTAATGTTTTTATTTCAGCGATACAAGTACGTGTTGCATCCGAGGACCACCGGATTTAGTTATTTAGTTAATCAGTTACAGAAACGGAACCAGTTGGATGCAATTTACGATTTGACATTAGGTTATCCGGACATTGTGCCTCAAACTGAAAAACATATATTGCGAGGTCGATTTCCAAAAGAGGTGCATTGTCATATTAAGAAGTAGGTATTTTATTTGAAGCCTGAAATTCAGCGATTGTTTTTATTTTATTTTTCGATTATACGAGTGTGGTCCCAGAAGTACCCGGCCTGACCTAGAGATGGCGGTAGTTTGAAAAATATCACTGTATTAGAAAGTACACAATCTATAAAGCATATGTTTCAAGTTTGAGGACGCCACTTTGTTTAGTATTTGTTTGGCAGCCATCAATATTGAACGTTTTCAGTGAATTTGTGAAAATGGAGAAAATTGGTCATCGTTACGTGATACAATACTTTTATTTGAAAGGCCTCAGCCCAACCAATATAAAAGCTAAACTGGATTCTACTCTGGGTGAGTCTGCTCCTTCGTTTACAACAGTGAAATATTGGGTAGCAGAGTTTAAACGAGGCTGTACGAGCTGCCAAGTCGAGCATCGCAGTGGTCGACCAAATGAGGTGACGACTCCAGAAATGGTGAAGAAAATCCACAAAGCGGTACTGGATGATCGTCGACTGAAAGTGCGCGAGCTAGCAGACATAGTGGGCATTTCAAAAAGTGCGGTACATCGCATATTATCTGAAAATTTGGACATGAGAAAGCTGTGTGCAAGATGGGTGCCGCGTTTGCTCACACTCGAGCAAAAACAGTGTCGTGAAGATGTTTCAATTGAGTGTTTAGCAAAGTTTCACATCAACAAAGCAGAATTTTTGCGCCGTTTCATAACCATGGATGAAACATGGGTCCATTACTTCACACCCGAGACAAAAGAACAATCAAAACAATGGACTGGGAAACAATGGAATGGAAAAGGGAGAACCGGCTCCAAAGAAGCCGAAGACCGTTTCATCTGCAGGCAAGGTCATGGAGTCGGTTTGTTGGGATGCGCGTGGGATAATTTTCATTGACTATCTTGAAAAAGGAAAAACTATCAACGGCGAGTATTATGCGAACTTATTGCAACGTTTGAGCGAAGAAATCAAGCAAACACGGCCGCATTTGGCTAAGAAGAAAGTGTTGTTTCATCAAGACAATGCACCAGCTCACAAATCCGTTATTGCAATGGCCAAAATTAATGAATTAAAGTTTGAATTGCTACCTCATGCACCCTATTCGCCAGATTTAGCCCCCTCGGATTATTTTCTGTTCCCAAACTTGAAAAATGGCTCAGTGGTTAAAGATTTCCCAACGATGAAGAAGTGATGTCGGCAGTTAATGGGTATTTTGAGGAGCAAGACAGTTCTTATTATAAAAAGGGTATCGAACTTATTGAACATCGCTGGGAAAAGTGTATAGAGCTGAAAGGAGATTATGTTGAAACATAAATATATTTTTTTCCAAAATTTTTGTGTTTTCTTTGTTGGGTCGGGTACTTCTGGGACCACCCTCGTATTGATTAGTATGAGGAAAAGAAACGTTTTTTTTTTGATCATTCGTTTCATAATTCATTATTTCAGATATACGAAAAAGTGTATACCGACAACAGAAAATGAGCTGCGTGAGTTTTTGAACGATAGATGGAAACAGAAAGAGCTCGCACTCAAAGACTTCTATGTCAACAGGAGCTTCGGCAGTAATTTGTGCATACAAAAACACAATACTTTCATTCTCGTATGCGCGTTAATATTTTGGACGCTGTTGCCTGTTATTTCGTTGGTCTGTTTTGTGTTCATCACATACGTACAGCTAATATTCTTGTCTCACTCAATCACGCTCATCATCATTACATTGCTAGCAAACGGTTTCGTCGATTTCGAAATATTCTTATTTCGGATCAAGAATAAACTATGGTTGAAATGAATCGGGAACCACCGTCAAAGGATTCGCTGTCAGTTATGCAGTGACGTTATTACAACATTTTATCCATTAGATAATATAATGTCGAGGTATGAAACGACATCAGTGCGCGTTTCATTCAATTCTTTCAGAAACGTTCTTTGTACGAAAACGGAACGTATTATGGAAGCATAAGATAAAAAGACCGTCTCGTAATATTCGTTCGTACTTAAAAAATCGAAATAAATACAATAACAACACAACCAAGTAAAAGTAAACACGAAACTAACAAACAATCCTTAATTCTAAGACCACGTAAGAATAACATCTATTGATAAAATA
Organism: Acanthacorydalis orientalis; assembly: GCA_034766995.1. Classification (NCBI taxonomy): domain Eukaryota; kingdom Metazoa; phylum Arthropoda; class Insecta; order Megaloptera; family Corydalidae; genus Acanthacorydalis; species Acanthacorydalis orientalis. Next base: position 23,383,620 of record CM068317.1, read on the forward strand.
AAAACAGAATATATTTCTATCGTTTAATTTTTCAAGTGTCCTTAATCAGAGAAACTTTCACATCTTTTTAGGTAATTCTTCTGACAATTGTGTCTTATGGACTAGTAAAAACCCCATTCTAATATTAATAAAACAAGCATTAAACGAAAAAGCGAAATAAATTTATACAACAAAAATCTCTATATTTGTATGTTTTTATTTTTTTATGTCACTTTTGAACTTGCGGCTGATGCATTTTTTTGATAGAAAAAAGCTGTGATTGTTTCTAGCTAGCGCTTTGTAGTTATTTTTAATACTGAGTATATATATATATATATATATATATATATATATATATATATATATATATATCTGTATATATGTACTTATTATCAATAGATATTTATACAAGTAATATAAATATATACGTGTATATTTTTATCATTGTCGAATAGTTAGTAATGTTTGTTATTTATTTTTTGAATATTATCTTTGATGAAAGTTAGTATTTTATTATTATATATAATAATACACTTACTCGTATATCAAATATATATGTATATATATATATATATATACATATATATATATATATACATACATACATACATATATATACATATATATATATATATATATATATATATATATATATATATATATATGTATATTTATATGATATAACAGCAAATTTTATGCAAGAAGTCAAACGTATCAAAGAAACAAAAAAAGTTGGCAAATAATGTTTTCTTTAATATTTTATAATTTTTTCGGTACGAAATTTTAGTGAGCTACAAATATTGATAAAAAATTGGCAAATAAAGAAATCTTCGTAGTGGTTATATGAGTTTAAAACTAAATTATAATTAATGTAAAAATAAATACAGTGAACCCTCGATTCACGTGTGGAAGAGGATGGTTCCACAGAGACATTTGTTAACTGAAATTTTTTTCATAATGAGCATCGTTTGTTAGTGACTGTTATTAATAAAATTTATGCTCGTTAATCGAATTAATAGACTAAGAGAGGTAATCGAAATTTTTTTAACCAAACTGCTTATTAACGAACAGTTCTCTCTCTCTCTCTCTCTCTCTCTATATATATATATATATATCGTTTATCGCGGGGTATAAGGTGACCTACGTATAAGACGAGGTCGAAATTTTAAAATAAAATTTATACATTTATAATATATCGGTCGTATAACACGATCATAAACCGAACGCCTCTTTCACATGTTATAATACAATTTTATGTCCAAAGTCAAAATGAGGGGAATTACATTTTTCTATCTAGAATTTCAAAAATGAAATTCGGGGAATCCCTTTGTTTTTACATTGTGTGTGTTAAAATATCGTGCACAGCTTGTATCTAGAGGGCTGTGGCAATAAATTCTTCGTGTTATTTTAAAGTTTGTTTTTGTATTGGGCGTATAAGATAGTCCCATATTTTGTGATGATTTTTTTGGGTCTTAACGGTCGTCTTATGCGCTGAAAAATACGGTTTATATACGTTGTAAAAAATTACTATTAATAGAAAATGATTTAGTCTAAACATCGATATATACTATTTTGGCGATTTGTGTTAACATTAAAATATGTTCATTCACTGGTCGTTATTTACATGCAGTCAGTTAAAATGATAACTGAAATAGTGGAAACTAAAACAAGACATATATATATATATATATATATATATATATATATATATTCATCATACATTCTATGGAATTTGAAATTGATGAACAGTGATTTAAGATATAGTTTCAAATAAGCAATTTAAAGAATATAACGTGTATTTTTTACAACTTTGTTGAAGACAGTTTTTGTTTTAAAAAAATATATTATATTACCTAAGAATTTTGATCTTCATTTTGAACATTCTTCATCGCTTTCTTTTTTTAATAACTATCTGATGCAATAATATTATGGCGAAATATCTAAATCTTTCACATAAGGGTAACACGTCTTACGATGTCAGATCGTGTGTTAAAAACTACCTGTCGCGTCGATAAAAAACAATGTGAACAGTCATATTTAAAAGTTACTAATATATTTCTGTTAACGAATTTTGCCAGAAGTGCGTTTATTCGTTTTAAGTGTACAATCATAATGATCTTTTGCAATTTCTGTTATAAGAGAGGTGTTTCACTAATATGCATTAATGTTTGTTCGATTAATAATGAGCTCGGAATTAAATACGGCCAAGTATATAATCAACTTTTTGAAGAATATTTTTGCCATATTGTAATCGTATTTCATGACTATATCGTAAAAAATAATTAAATGTAGTTGTATGTTTCAATAGACTTTTTTATTTGGTACGTTTAGCTCATTGTTAAAATTTGAATATATGTAATTAAGATATATATATATATATATATTTATATATATATATATATATATAGTAAAACTTTCTAATGAGAAAGATTTAATGTTAAGTAGAACTTAAGCGACTTTTCTAATATATACATATATATATATATATATATATATATATATATATATATATATATAATAAGTTTAATTAAATTTCAGATTTTTAGTCTAATTATATGAATCGGATAGATATGAAGCTGAAATGCTTTATTTTACTGTAAAAATTCATCTTCGAAGCACGAGCATTTGATTCGGAACGTTGTTTGATCGTAGATTGTCATTTTATTCTTATATTTTTTTATACATTCCTTTGAAACATGTTTTTTCTAAAAAAAAACTATAATTGAAAAAATGGACTGAAATATTCAGTAAGCTAATTTATTTATTAAGATTTTTATTGAGAAACAAGGTTTTAAAATTAGTGGGAGCGACTCTTAGTAAATAATTTTAAAACAATCATTGCCGTTAAACAAACATGAGAAAAATTTTGCGATGCTAGTTGAAAGAGTCACATTAAATGTGTGTACGATTTTGATAAGCATTCAGCGTTCGCATCAATCCGATCCAGTGGATAATTACCTGTGAATTCTCAATGTGCCAAATTACTTGAGAGTATTTAAACTAGTCAATATAAACAAAAGTCTGTTAGTGTTCCCTCGTTTTAAAACGATGACTTGTGATGAAATGTATATTTTTAAATTTTGAATTTTCTATGTACGTGAAATAACGAAACGTATAACAAAAACAAAATAAAAACGTATATAGTGCGTTCGATGAAACTCAAATACGTATATATTACATTTATCACTATTGTTGTAAATTTCTGCGATTCCCTGTTGAATATTTCATGCTCGTCGGATCGGTTAATCGAACGGATTCGATTCGAGCACGTTTTTGGGAGAATGTGTGGATCGAACTGAAAATTCAGCACAGTAAATTCACATAAACACATATACAGACATACATACATACACACATACACACACACACGCACGTATGCAGTGGTTAAAAATACGGTCATTAGAAATGATTTAAGCTCATTGATCGGTTGTATATGTCATAGTTTGTTGTAATTAGTGTGTTTCGTAGTTGTAGATATTTTCATTGAAAATTAAAATCGATTTCGTAAAAACATCTGTTTGTTTTCATTGTGTTTGTGAATCATCCTCTATAATATTTCCTTTAACACGTTGACTGCCAAGGTGCTCACTCGTGACCGCCGATTGTCTTCTCAGTGGGGCATTGGTGGTCACCCTCGACCGGCGTTATCATATTTTTTAGTTCAATTGTATTTTAGTATTGAACTGAACTAAAATACTAAATAAAAAATAACATTATTTTCTTAACCCCTGCGACCACTTTTAATACTTTCATGTGGAAGCCGAAATTGAATAATTCTATATAACTAAATGAAAAAAGGATGAAATGAAGGAAAAATCAATTATGATGTTGTCATTGATGTTGAAACTTTTTTTAACAAATTATTGGGTGTTGGAATTAATTCGTAGCATTTTCTTTATGAAAAAAGATCGTTTATTTTAAATGAAATTGAAAAACATATCATTCAAAGTATTGTCCATCGTTAGCCACTACTTTTTCCCATATTTCGGGTAGGAGACGAATATTACGTCGGAAGAACGCCTCGTCTTTAGATGAAATTCACGAATCGACCCATTTTTTGCAATCTTCATAAGAAGTGAGCTTCTGCCCAGACAGGCCATGACTCATCGATCTAAACAAGTGGTAATCAGAAGGAGCAATATCTGGAGAATACGACGGGTGGGGTAGGACTTCCCATTTGAGCGTTTCCAAGTATGTTTTGACCGGTTTTGCGGCGTGCGGACGAGCATTGTCGTGCTGCAAAATCACTTTGTCGTGTCTGTCAAAGTATTCCGGCCGTTTTTCCTTCAATGCACGACTCGAGCGCATCAATTGTAGTCGATAGCGATCTCCAGTGATGGTTTCATTCGGTTTGAGCAGCTCATAGTAGATCACACCCTTATGATCCCACCAAATTCAGAGTATGAGCTGGGATCCATGGATATTTGGCTTCGCCACTGGTGTTGATGGTTAGCCGGGCTTAACCCATGACTTTCTGCGCTTGGATTGTCGTAATTGATCCACTTTTCATCGCTCGTGACAATTCGATGCAAAAATCTCTTCTTTTTCTCCCGTTGAAGCAGCAGTTCACAGGTAGAAAAACGCTTTTCAACGTCCCTCGGTTTCAATTCGTATGGGACCCGATTTCCTTGCTTTTGGATCGTTCTCATGGCTTTAAGGCGTTTTCCTACCGTTGACAAGTCAACTCCCAACGATTCAGACAATTCTTGAAGTGTTTAGCATGGGTCTTCATTAAGCAATGCCTCACATTCTTCATCGTCGAACTTTTTCGACTGTCCAGGTCGTTCCTTGTCTTCCAAGTCGAAATCACCACTTTTAAAACGTGTAAACCACTTCTGACACGTTTGCTCAGCTAGAGCATGGTCACCATAAACTTCCACTAAAATACGACGACTTTCATTAGCACTTTTTTTCATGTTAAAGTAATGAAGTAAAACTCCCCGCAAAAACAATTTATTCGGCACGAAATTCGACATATTCGATAAAGTAAAAAGTGTTGTTATTTACGCTTCAACCAAATGACATATACTGAAACGGACGCCTAAGGACAGCTGTTTTACGGGGAATATTTGGTTAAAGGGAACAATGGAAGAATGTACTACCTACTCTTGTAAAACGCTACGAATTAATTCCAACACCCAATATTTTATGAAATACACTGTTATCAGAATAAACTAAGAAATCAATAATAATAATATGAAATAACATTTATTAATTATTCTTTATTATTCGATATACAATAATTACAAATAATAACATTTTCCTAATATTGCACAAATGAAAATTCAATTGCACATTGTTGTATAAAATTCTATGAAATAAGAGTAATTAAAACAATAATAAGAAACTAATATACATTTGAACATAAAAATATAAAAAAATGTATTAGTCTGCGAATACAGAATGGATAAAAATATATTACTTAATATTTAAAAATAATCGAAACGTTGCGCACAGATTTAATTCCAAAACTTTCCTTCAAAATACTCTTTGAGATGTTTCGTTCGTTTGATTTAATTTAGAACAATTCATTTAAATTGAGCGATACGTGATTCGATATATTTCAGAATTGAAGTCGGACCAAATCATTTTTTTACGTTACAGTATGGATTTTTTAGGTACAAAAAGTGTATGTACATGAAAGAGATGTGTATGTATGTATGTACGTATGTTTGTATATATATATATATATATATATATGTATGTATGTATGTAAGTATGTATAAATATAAAACAAAAAATTAACTAAACGTGGAGACTAGAGACGATAGTTCGAAATCCGGGAACAACATCTTCGCTAAGAACCAAATGAAGAAGTAAACGAACAGCATTTTCGTGATTTTATCGACCCACCACATACTAGAAAAATACCGATGAAGTAATTCAGGTTACTGATCAAATTTGATTTATGAATTCGACGTCGATTACACTTACACTCGCATATGGCGTCGCGCCGATGGTAGCGTGTCATCCATTTCTTTCAATATGTAAAGTCGGGCTGCGTGCGTGCAGTGAAGAAAATAATCTTCCATATCTAATCCATCGCCATCGATCTTGTACGTAATTTTTTCTCGAGGGTTTAACTTGTGACGTATCTCAACGGCGTTATCGTTGACGAAATCCCATTGATTGTTTGCATAATACTCGAGCACTTCGAAACCTTTATTTATTCGACGCTGTACTTTACATAGTCTGTAAAAATTGATATCAATGTGTTTCTTATATAGTTTGTATTTTGTTGTGTTCTTATATCTTATTGTTGAAGTGAAACTTTTTAAGCTGCTTTACTAGTCTAATCGTTGTGAAACAAAATTGTATGACGCGAGTTAAGTGGGGGTACGCGTATAAGTGGGGAACATACCGGTTTTTTTTGACAGTTTTTAGTTTTTGTCTGATATTGGTTCATTTCTCTGTAAACCTGTAGTGAGTTGTCGAGCGTTGGGATTTAATCCCTATTATCTAGACTTTAATTTGAATTTTTAGCAATCTTGCTGTTTAACTGTGTCATATATTGACTTTCTCGCTAGGAAAATTGGAACGTACCAACGTATTGTGGAGTATTTGCCTGATCAAGCTTGCCAAAATTAGATTTCGTCAAAATTTATCAGAGGTAAAAACTAATTACTACCTGACAAAGGTGAGTTGCTAGGGAACAAGAGATCACATTTTTGTCGGTCCCCTGCGCCACTTGCAACCTGGTGCAGGCAGTCAGAAGTTCATCTTCTATAATAATGCACGTATCTGTTATCAGTGTTCTACGTGATCGCTTAAATTCAAAGGTGATTTTTTTTATTTAAAAAAAGTGGTGAATGTGTTTCACTATCGATTGTCGTGTAGGAGGTAAAAGAGAAATAGTCAAAGTATTTTAATTACAATTGGATTAATTTTAAAACATATAAAGTTCCGTTCAAAAATAGTCGTTTTTTAAAAATTTTTGTACCAGTTTTGAAACAAGTTGAAGGTTTTTGTTATACTTGAGGGTTCGACACGATGTTTCTTTTTACATTTACATGAAGAAGGAGTTTTTATCTTTTAAAAAAATAAAAATAGTAATCACAGATTCGCGCAGAAACGTTTGTATTTCGTTAGATAAACCTCTTTTAGTCATATGTCTCGAGTTAGGGTTTATTTTTAATTTTAAATGTTTTTTTTTTAGCTTTAGAACTATCATGAGTCCAAATAATGACAAAAAGGAAATATTTGACATTATGCGGCAACATAAAAATATTAATATCAACTAACAGTTGAAATTTTCCGAAAATTAGTTGCTGAGCCATAAACAATACTCAGAGGTTCAAAGAAAGGAAATTAAGCATCGATTTTCTTATGTAAAATCAGAGATGAAACGTAGGTGGGCGGCTGCATACAAGAAAGAAGAATCTTTTATAAAAAAGATTATGATTCGTTTCAGGGTACGTTTGTGGTACCTGAATAAGGCCATGAATAAAAACAATTATATTGATATAAGTACCTTGTACCTTAAGTACTTAGTATCTAGTACTTTAGTACTTAGTACCTTGAATAAAAACAATTATATTAATTTAAAAAAATATGTTTTAATTATGCTAAAAATGTCGTCAACCAAAAGATAAGTATGTTTTGTACCAAAATAACCAAAATAATTTTAGCCAGATATATTAGGCAAGTACTCCACTGTGCAAAAGTATGAGTCGAAACATTGCGAAACAAAATTTTGTGACGAAACTGAGGTGTAGGTGCAAATAGGAGCGGGGTGGGGGCCGCGCCATCGGTACGAGTCGAAACGCTGTGAAGCATTTTTTGTAACTACTTCAGGTATCACAAGCCAATTTTTTTATTTTTAAATTATGATGATCAGTATGTTCTTTATCAAACCGTTTAATGATTTTTCACTGTTTATTTTTATTACTTATGCGCTTTTATATTCTTCTGATTGCGCATTGAAGATGATGCTTTTGCACATAAGCAGTCAAAGTGGACAATAAGCAATTATAAGACGATTAGTTACGATTAGTGTACTACTTCATTTAAGAAATAGCTATTGTATTTTAAAATAATACTTACACTGGCTTGTACCCAAGAAGAAATAGAAGTGTGTCTAAAAATAACGCTGGTATTAAATGAAAGAGCAGAACACAAATGTTATGTTGCAGTCTTGATGATTTCATTGAACCACCAGGATACCTAAAAGGTAAAATAATGGTTAAATTAATTTTAATGTTTTTTTTTTTAAAGAAATTTTTAATTTTTTCTCTATTAAAATAACAGCTATAAAATACTATATATATATATATATATATATATATATATATATATATATATATATATATATATATATAATTATATAGTACATATATTATACAGACCATACAACTCCGTTTAATGGCATTTTTTCTTGAATTATTTTCCGGCCCAGATCGATTAATTCCCTCCATGTTATTTTAATTTCTGACGAACTCGTAAGATGATACACACGTTTTTTTGTACTAAAATATATATCAATATTAAAACTTACTCATATGTCTTAAGATTAATTTATAAAAAATAGTTACTGAACAGGAATAACGGTATCTATTAGGAGCTAATGTTTTAGTTGAATGTGTTTATTTTACGTGAGAAGATATTGATTTCCACTTGATATCATCTCCTTGCTTCAAGTATGGAGACATAAGTATTACTAAATATTTAATTAGCAATTAAATTCATTAGATCGTAGAACATGGCATATGCATTCCATTCTTTGGAACTGAGGTAAGTAAACTAATACTTGTTTCTATTTAAAACCAACTTGGGTTCAAGTTTAAAATTACAGTTTTCTATTTTATTTATTTATTTTTTTAATATTATATATATATATACATATATATATATATATATATATATATATATATATACGAGTATATATATATATATATAATAGATAGTAATTATTTTTTTAATATAAATTAATTAATGAACGTAGAGAGAAATAATGATAAAACAAAAAGTTTATGGAGTCTGTATAAGAAAATAATTGGTGTTTAGTTTTTCTCAAAACAATTATTCAAAGTTGTTTAAAAAGCCACTATGTGCATACATGTATTTTGTTTAAACTATTTAAGAACAACAATTAAGACTGAGTTTATTTAAAATTCAAAAGAGTATTTTTCTAAACAAAACATTACTTATTGTTTAAATTCGAATTTCTTTAGATTTGAATTCAAATTTATACCGGTTGATAATTCGACGTGCTGGTCATTTTCTAGCAAATTGTAAGTATACTAATATAAGTATAAAGTACATTTAAGTTAATTGGTCATACTCGTTTTTGACGTAGTTCCAAGTTCCGACTAATAATCCATTCACAGCTACATCCACAGGCAAGTAGTCTGCATAACCTTGTTCGTCACAGTACATCGAACGAATGACTCCTTTTCCTGCACCAATCAGTAAACCAGTTGGACCATTGATGTTGTCTGTCCAGCCAGGTAACGGGTCTCTCCATATTGGTATCACTGAATATTAATATTTATAATAATAATTTTTGATTTTTTTTTAATAGCTTGTTTATACGTTATGTATGTATATATATATATATATATATATATATATATATATATATATATATATATATAACATGAAGCTATTCCTTCTACTCACTGTGCTCGCCCGCCTTCGGGAGAGTTTATTTTTAATTTGAAATGTTTTTTTCCTTTAGAACTATCAGGAGTCCACATAATGACAAAAAGGAAATATTTGACATTATGCGGCAACATAAAAATAATAATATCAATCAACAGTTGGAATTTTCCGAAAATTATCTGTTGAGCCATAAACAATACTTAGAGGTTCAAAGAAAGGAAATTAAAGCGGCGGTTTCGCCGCCACTTGCTGACGTTCGCTCTCCCCTAACAAATAACATATTAACAAATTATATGCTCAAATAATCTGGGTAAAATGTAAGTAAAAATTTTTTTTTGTAAAAGTTTATAGAAATTAACAACAAAATGCAATGCTAAATTGTGTAACAATTTTTTTACTCTACAGCTTCAGTAAATACACGTTTTTGAATAAATTTCTTATCAGTTTTGCACTGAAATCGTATACTCTCTTCCATTGTACACCGTGTAAGAGGTACATATATGTGACTGATTTCAACTAATCAGAACAGAGACCACTCGATTTTCATCAAACAATCAGAACACTAATAAAATTTCTTAAAAGTGTGCATGGGACTGATTTTTAATTATAGAAAGATATTTAAAAAACTGTATATATACATATATATATATATATATATATATATATATATATATATATAATATGATTATTTATCGGTTACCATGGATACATCCCATATATTATTTTTATTTCTGTATCAGCTAATTAGAACACGAATGATCGGTCACACATGACGAGAATCACGTTCTGATTTTTATAATAAAGATATATATCTATCTATCTATCTATCTATCTATCTATCTATATATATATATATATATATATATATATCGACTTTAGTATGCAATAAAAATTCACGAGAAGAAAGAAATATAAAGAAATTTAATTAATTATAACTGAACTGTTTGTTTTAAAAATGAGAAGTTTGAAATGCTTTTTAGGCGTTTTCTCTCTTTATACACTTGTCATATACGAACTTTTATTAGTAAAAAAATGCAGTAATGGAGAGAAATATGGATACGAGCGACATTAATGTATTAATATTCACATGAAGTTACATTTATTTAAAAAAAACTAATCAATTTATTACATATTAGATTAGTACTGTTCGAAAAAATATAATTTAGTCTTCTTTTAAATAAAAAAAATAAATTTTTAACCCGTAATAAAGTCTTTAATTAGAACATATGTGCAGTTATTTGTCCACTTATTGTGCGGGAAATTTGCTCGTAGAGGTGTTAATTTGAATCTATTGTTTCAGCCTTTCTAAATTACAGATTTTTGATTAAGGTTAATAAAAGCATATTTGAAATTATAAAAAAGTGTCCATTTACTGCAAAAAGTAGAAAAATTGTAATCCTGTCTTGTGATTTTTATAAATAATTTTTTCACTCAGCCACAAATCACATTATTATCTATTAATGCTCTGAGTATGATAGTGATCGTCATCGAAATGCGCAGTTTTTCACTTTGAATCTTTTTATTTCAAGCCATATATATATATATATATATATAAATATATATATATATATATATATATATATATTTATATATATATATATACACATGTATATATATATATAATTATATAATATTTTTAAGTGATCAGAAATATTGGAAATGGCTGTATATATATTGTGGTCTGTCTTTTTTGTGTTTTAATTTAATTTTAATGAAAAATAATATATATATATATATATATATATATATATATATATATATATATATAAAGACCTGCCACAAGATACATGCAGCCATTTAAAATATTTTAGATCACTTAAAAATATTATATATATATATATATATATATATATATATATATATATACACTGAGTATAATTTTTATATTTCTATCTTCTATTTTCGTATACTAATTCAGAGTTTTAAACAGTAACAATCATTAATCTTTAAAATTGACTTTTACTTTTATTACTGCTTGAAAGATAATTTAACACGTTCGCGGACACTTTATTAGATTGAAATCGTGCGTAGAAACTCGTAAGTATTTCACAAAACTAGACAACATTTCAAAACTTGTAGATATTTTTTCATATCAATCAGCATTCCTATTTATCCCTCGAGTAATTTAAAGCATAAGAAGGTTATCTTGTCCCTAAACGACGATTGGTTGTCGACACCTATAGCCGTCTTGTCCGCGACCGTGTTAATAGTTTTGATTTTGATATAGTTTTTAAAAACGCCACGAACGAAATAAAAACTTTAATTGATATTTTAAATGTTATTTAATTTTTCTATGTATATTTTTTTCTATTTACTAAAGAGAAAAATGTATAAATAATTTTTGTAACTGGTAATGTAATTAAATTAATTTTTATTACGTAGCACCAAATAAAAATCTTTTTATTGTCTATTTGATTTGAATATTATTATTTTTTGCTGATTTTTATGCGTAATTATGTGTATAAACAGACATAAATGATGATTAAAATTAATTGAAATTTCATAACATTATAGTATAAAAAAATCTATAGTATTTGATTTCTATAAATATTAATAAGACTAAGTTTACTATAAAGTTCATTTAACTGAAACGTGTTTAGAGAGAGAAGGAATTAATAAAAAAATTAATTGCATTTGAATGTTAGAATTAACATTTAAAACGCTTAAGTATAATTTTTATAATATTCAGAACAACTGAGTGCAATGTAAATATGGATAATAAAAATATTTAAGTTAGAGAATTGCCGTTTGGATTTTGCATACTTAACATTTAATAAAATAAAAAAAACTACTTACTGTCTTATAGACTGTGTTGCAATGAATAATAGCTGTTTACTATTTTTTTATTTGTTTAATTAATAATTATGTATAGAGAACTTTCATGTCGTTGTATATATATATATATACATATACATATATATATATATATATATATATATATATATATATATATATATATATATATGTATGTATGTATGTATGTATATGCGTGTTACTAGATGCTTTGTAAATTTTAATACAGATCAGAGATGCACAATGAACTTAATAAGATTAATGTTGTCCTTTCGTATTATATTTTATTATACAGTGGAACTTGATTTTCCGTGTATACATTATTCTTACTCAAATTGCAAACAGTGTGAAATTAAATAAAAAATAAAGAAGATAACAATTTTGAAAACAAATTACAAACATATGTATTGTAGAACCGTTTTCGAAGAATCAGTAACAGTAATGGTGGAATTACATGTGTAAAATTTTGCATGCAGTGCAAAGAAATACATTGAAGAATTATTACGTGTTTATGAGATACTAAATACAATAAATTCTGCATGCAAGACAAACGATGCAAATCACATCAATTCTAATTACGGTACGTAACAGCTAAGCTACACACAACATATAAGTAAATTTTACCAATTGTGGAGTAAACAAATATTTTCTTGATATATAATTTTCGATTTTTACTCTAAAATGAAGTAAAAATGGTTATTTTTTTAAATAAATGCGTTTATTTGTAGTAAATATTATTGCTTGGAGATTTTGTGGGCATGTAGTTTCAGCATAAATCATTTTAAAGCATTGAGGTTGATTTGAACTCATGGAATTCACACACTTTAGAATTTATTGAAGAAAATTGTTTCAATTATGATCATATTTTACCATTGAGATTTGTGAAAAAAATTGAAGGCACATTTGTAAATTTTAAAAATTACAGATTTATATATATATATATATATATATATATGTATGTATGTATTTATTACTAAACCTGACTTTCGAACCGCTAGAAATTTTGTTGTCAACAGGATAGAAAATTGATGTATGATACAGATCGATGTGTCGACATCAACGAATACCGGCTCTAAGATTTTGTTGATGGCTTTTTAGATATATTATTATTAACTGACTTTACACTACCTTGAATAAATTTGTAATACTGACATTTTTGTGCTTGGATATAAGAGAAATTTTATCGTTGATAACGAAAAAGGAAATACAATATACCAGTCAATAAATAATAATAAATTTATTTAGAAATGGAGAAACTAATATGAAAATACTCAATTAAGTACAATGCGTAGTTTGTAATATTGGAATCTGATTTAAAAAGATCGAATCAGAGTAATCGAGTAGGAGGTTTCAGATAAAAGATGGTACTATGTTTTTGATTTCTGGACAAAATCGTATTTTATATTTAATCTAGAAAAGCACCAAAGTATACACGAAAGCGATGTCCCACTAGCATTGATTAGAAAATGTTTCAAACCCATGGGATGTTTATACAAAGGGAAAATTTTAATATCACATTTTGCAATGATATCGGGGTGGAGTAATTATATTATATTGATTTTAATCTTTAAGTTGATGAGATATTGTCATATATATATATATATATGTATATATATATATATATATATATATATATATATATATATATTTAATGAAATGTAATAAAATTCAACTAATGTTATATTTTGTTTATAAGTGTTATTTAAAACCAATCATTAGCATAGGTAATCGAAGTTCTATTGTACTTTAGAAGATGGAATGGATTTGGATCACACAATCTAAATTTATTTAACACAGTATTTAAAGATATGCAAAACAACGAAGCTTACTCAGCGTACTATTAACGAAATAAGCACTTTCACTCTGAAATAAAATTAAAACAATCTTGTATCGTATGAAGTATCGGAGACTACATGTGAATATAATTATTTTCGCATCCTTAAATCTATAAATAAATTTAGAGAATATCTTCATGGAACCAATGAATATATGTTTAAAGAAATATTTATTGTTAAATACATTAAACGTATTAAATACGATAATATTAAAATGAATTCGTTGACTTACCAATAGAAGGACGAAAAATGATCACTGGCAGATTATCCATTTGTTCGTTGACTAATCCTTCGCTTAGAGCTTTTGTGAAAGCGTATGTGTTTGGTAAATTTCCTAATAATCTTAGATAAAAAATAAAATTTTAATATTATACATATACATATATATATGTAAGACTTATGAGGTCATGAAAAGACTGTCATAAAAATACAAAAAGAAAATGATAATTGTTATAAAGATCAAAACGCCTCGCGAAGTAAAAAATAATACAAGCAAATTTTAAAATCTACAGCGGGACAACTAATTATTAGAAACTTCAGTAATTGGCTTGTTATAATTTATCGGATAATTAATATTTTTATTTATAAAAAATATTTTTAATCTAGTCAATCGAAAACAATTTAATTATTAAACCTATTATACATATTAAATTGTTTCCAAGTAATAGATTTATGTTAATATTTTTAATTATTATTCACGAAGATTGTTCGAAACATATGGTGCAGGTTAAAATGTTTCAAAAAGTTTTATTTACAGATAATATCAAACTGTACCTTTCAATATAGTTGATACTCATATTATATTTATCCCATCGAGGCATCAATTAGAAAATGTTTGATGCTAAATATTTGTTTGGTATTAAAGTCTCTAAGAGTTAACAAATAAATGTTATTTCATTTACATAATGTCTTTTAATAAATCAAACAAATGATTAGATTACAATTCTCACTCAGCTATCGTTGCAGGTGAGTGACAATTGTAATCCAATAGGAGTTTTTCATTCTCACTGGAATTTTTTTATGAAAAAGATTCAAAATGAAGAAGAGTTACGTAAAATGACGTTAATGAAGTAGCAGATACTGTATTAAAGCTTGGAACAATATTTTATCGCAATAAAATTTTAAATGTTTGCATATTATTTGGCTAGTTTTTTTAATCAAAATGGTGACTACGTTTAAAAAGTAGTGTTTTATATTAAAATTATTCTGTATTATTTTCAACTTTTAGAAAAAAATATTTTTGTGTGATTTGGATCCGAATCCTATTTTCAGGATTATCTTTGTATATGTTGTTTGTTGTAATATTTTTCATCATTTTCTCAGAATTTATCAAGTGAAAAATTTAAAAATAAACATGTTTCTTTACTTAGTTCTTTCCTTTTAAACAAGGAAACATTTATTTTCTAAATATCATGAATATAATATTCAATTAAAAAAAATAAAAATGAAATTAATGTATGGTTTGATTTTAAGAAATAGTTTTTTATCAAGGTAAATATCAATTGCTTACTTGTCTTTAATAGATTCAATGATTTCTTCATTCATCCATTCGCAGCATTTAATAATATTGTGTGGATCTGAAGGTGGATCATAGCATTTTTCTAATAATAATTTTTGCTAAAATGGAAGAAAAAACTTTGATTGAAACAGATATGAAATGTTTAATCCTAAATTTAATGAAAATCAAATATAGACCGTACTAATTCTTCGGATATGAAGCAGAAAAATAATGCGTAAAATAAAATAAATTATATTGAAAATTAATACTACCATTTCTGTCTCGATAAAACCAGATAAAATACACCGAGAATTCCTATTATTCAATATTTTTATACGATAAAAAACACTTACATGCAGATGACAATATGCGGTCGAAACGTGCGCAAACATGTTTAGATTTTTACATTCTTGTGCGAGTTGGAGCATCAGTTTCGTGCCTCTTGTATTTAACAGTACTGCTTTCTTTAATGCTTCATCGAACCGAATAGTTGCTGCACAATGGTAAATAAAATTGACACGTTCACCGATTTCTTTACGATCTTCTTCACTGAGGCCCAAGTTTAATTCGGATACATCACCAGCCACAGACTTCACTTTCCTTAAAACCGCTTTCTGTCCTCCGATCTGTTCTTTTACTTGATCAAATAGCTAAAAATAATAAAGAAAGTTACTTTTTAGTACATATTTGGATTATTATGTAATGGAATTGATAAAAAAGTGATTGATTTTTTTTAAAGAAAATAGTAAAAATCAGTCAATGTTTGTTGGGTTGATTTGACAAATTTTTTTGTAAATTTTCTTCCTAACTAGTGTGATACACTGTGAGATATATAATTCTAGTAGATATTTTACAAATAAATTGATTGTTAAGCTTATGTTGAATCAAATATCATATATTTACTATAATATAAACTTTTGATCTGTAAATTTTTTATCATATGAATGAAAGATGAAATATCTTCAGTGCTATCTATTAGCTTGAGTTGATGTTTTTATGAAAAATATAATTTTTAACTGACCATAGTATGAAGTAAAATATTATTTAATTTATATATTATATATATATATAAATAATAAATCAAGCAATAATTGATAAAAAAATCATACTATGTAATAAATAAAAAATAAATAACATGTTAAAGGATATTTGATTTTTATTTATCTATCTTGCATTTGAAATTTCTAGTTTTTAGTTGCACTATCTTTAAAAACCTTACGAGCATTATTTTTATGGGTTTTTTATTTGATCTAATATTAATTTTAATAAGATAAGACGAGCAAAAACTTATGATATCGACATTTAAAAGTTTATTTAAACAGATACTATTTATAAACATGTTTTTGGTTTGTACACGTTTTCAGTTGCAATAAGAAATAGAAACAAGTTTTGTAAACAACGAGGTTAAATCTAGTGACTTTTAGAAAGAATGAGTTTGCTACTTTCCTATTTACACTTCTTTCATAAAGTTATATATGTATATATATATATATATAACATGTTTGAACTTTTTATTCTTCAATGTATGTATCAGCCAACCGTTTGTCTTTTTGTTCTGTTAACTAATCTACAACGAATTATCTACGTTTTAAGTTTTTAATTATGTAAAAATTTTAAAAACTTATGAAATTTATTTACAAAAGATTTATTTCCAGATGCTATTATAATATATATATATATATATATATATATATATATATATATAATTTAAACGTCTGTTACATCCTTGAGACTGGTATAAAAATATATTTTTGAAAAATATCTAATCTTTTATATTGTTTTATATTTAAAAATGTTCATTTTTAGAATAAATATGTGAATATATTTGGTACGATAATACTTCCTAATTTTTTAAAAACATATCTTTATAATGAAGAATATATTTAAGACTTATTTAAGAAATAATCTACCTCTATTGAAGCTATATAACTTGTTAAATACAATCTACAATTGTGTAATGACCCTTATTTATATTAACTCTTCTTAAATATTTCCTTGAAAGTCTGAATATTTAATTATTGCTATATATATATATATATATATAAATCAATTTCGCAAATGGTATAAACTCCTTATAATCAACAATCTGGATGATTTTAATGAATACTCGGAATTATTATTTTTTATTTGTTGCTCCATGATTAAGTGTTTTTCTGTCTAAATCTAAAATTATAATAAAATATTTATTTTGGAATAATTCATTTCTATTTGAAATGATGATTACTTTACTCAGTTAATAATAAATAAAATATTTATATTTATTTCATCTTGTCAAGTTTTTTTCATTAATTTTTGTAGTATTCATTTTTTAAATTTAAATATATTTAAGAATCATTCTAGATTTTCAAACAAATTATAATACTGAGTTTATTTACTAGTTTAGTTTCTTTTTTAATTTCTTTTTCGTTTTTTTTTTTCAGTTACTACCAAATTTCGTTTATATATCTTCTATATCGCTCCCATTATTAATTTTATGTTAATTATATGGGTAAAATTTACTCGGTTGTTTTAATGCATGTCTGTATTCTGGAAAAAAGATGTAGTTTTTTCTTTAAGCATTAAATATAACCATACATTTTCTATTTATTTGTATATTTGTGTAAGTATTTGTGATGCATATTTGTATTATTACAATAATCACTCAAACAAAGACAAATTTATAAATAGTTTTAATATTTTTAAACAAAAATTTATTTAGATTCTTGTACGTCACGACACTTGTTTCATTTAATTATATTTGTTTCTAAATTTGTTTTACCTTCCGACAGATTATATTCTTGTCTTTTAGATGACAATAGCACCCCATTCAAAAATAAGATAATCCAAAATCTTTCAAAGAATTTAAATATGTCTTGAGAGTGTTAGTATTTTGTTAAAAACCAATATGTTAAACAAATTAATAATATCTTCAACAGCGTTGGGCTATGTACTTTTTATGAATCGGATTCTTTAACAGTCACGATTTTCGGTTCATTTGTTGAATTTAATGGCGTTCTGAAGATGACGGTATCATCATCGAAATGAGTATAAGTAACAGTAAAAAGTGATCAATGAAATTATGTATGAAGTAAAGATATATTTTTAATAATGTTTACAAAATTAGAAAAAGTTTTTTTTGGCAAAGTTATAATCATTATTATAAAAAAGTTAAGCACTAGTTGTTATCTTTTCCCTTATGCATACTAGTGTTTTTATTAGCTTGGTAAAAAAACAATTGTGATTTATGACTTTCAAGTTCATATACATTTTTCTCTTTTCTGATTTTTCTAGCTGTTTTAAGTTGTCCAGAAATGTTGGATGACTAACGCCTAACTTTTGTTCAAGCTCTCGAATTATTGTCCGTGGTTCTGATTCAACTAGCATCTTCAGTTGGCCGTATGAACTGAAGAAGGACGTCCGCGACCTTCTTTATCTTCAAGGCTTTTGTTCCCAGTACGAAATTTTTGGAATTACTATTGTACCGTACGTTACTGAACAGTACCCACATCAAAAGAATAGTTTAGCTTACGAGCAGTTTCTGTTGCTTTACCGCCCGTTTTGAACTCACACAAAAATGCCCTTACTTGTTTCTCTTCCATCTTTAATTCAATAGCCCAATTTGAAGCAAAATTAATAATAAAGCTAACGTCGACGTTACCAAAGTACTGACCGAAAAGAATGAAGATGAAGAAGGTAACAGACGTCCTTATTAAGTCCATTACGACTAACTGAAGGTGCTAGTTGAATCAAAACAACGCACAACAAATCGAGAGCTTGCACAATAGTTAGGGGTTAGTCATCCAACTGTTTTGGACTATTTAAACATCTAGGAAAATCAAAAATGCTTGACAATTGGATGCATAAACAGCAATTATTTTATTTTAGCAATCTATATTTTCCAAAATAAATTATTTTTTTACCTTACAAACTACAAAAAATATTTCTGCTCAAAAATTTTCAATATTATTGATCATTGTTGAGTATTTCTTAAGCACATTTAGATAGTAATATCATCATCTTCAGATAGATAAGGTACAGAAAAATCTCCTTTTTCACTGACCTTTGATATTATATAAACGAAAGTAGTTTTCTTTGAAATATATATATATATGTATATATGTATATATGTATATATATATATATATATATATATATATATATATATATATACATACATACATACATATATAAGCTTTTGTGTGTTTGTATATTGTATTTTTTTATACTTATACAGAAAAGATATGTGTCATGATGAGATGTTGCAGGAATTGATAATTTTTTTATTGTTAGATAACTACGGAATTTGTTAAATCCTATTCTATATAACTGTTTAAAATGTTTAACACATATTTGGTAGTGACAAATCGTTTATCAGTACCTTAAAGCAGTAAAAGTTAAATTGACAGAAAAAGTTTTCTTAATAACAAAAAAGAAACAATGTTATTAAAAATTCTTAAGTAACAATTCATTTTGATGATTTAATTTTTAAGATTTAATTTACTAGTAAGTATATATATATATATATATATATATATATATATATATATATATATATATATATATATATATATATATATTTATATATATATGTATATATATATATATATATATATTTATATATATATATATATATATATATCTATATCTATATATTTATATATATATATATATATTATTTATATATATATATATATATATATATATATTTTTACATATATATATTTATATATTTATATAGATATATTTATATATATTATATTTACTTGTTTTAATTTTTAATTTTACATCATGTGTTATATTATGGTCTAAATTATAAGTATTCAAGTACGACGAATTATTATATTTTGCTAATGCTAATAATGCACTTTTTGAACTCAGTTATTCAAGAAACAACATTATGATATTAGAACTCTGTCTATCAATTAATGAAATTTCATCTTGAATGTTTTTATTTTGTTTTTTTTTTTTTTTAAAAAAAAAAAGACAGGGAAATTTTAACGGTAGCGATCAATACTTCCAGTATACGTGATCTGATATGAAAACTAGTATAAACATATCGATCAATTGAAATTAATTTCAATGTTACCGGCGAATGCGTAACGATCGGTCAAGCCAGATGTTTAAGTGCGTGTCACTTTCACTATACCGGAGATTATGAATGGAAAGTTATTTCACTTTCAGTTTCAATTTAATGTAAATTGTGTCACAGCCTAGAAACCTAATGGTCTGGTGCTTATACAGCTCTAGTATTATGAGATCGTTCTTATGCTCGATGTTTTAATAGTTTCGTCTACAGATTTCTATATGATTCATACGTTATGTAAAGGTTAAGTAAATAAAAGTAAAATATCTTTTGTAAATGTAGTATGTTCGCAAGCGTTGATATATTATTGTCATTTTTATCCTATTCTATTTATCGTGTTCTACAATTGCACATAATAATTATTAAAAGAGAAACTTTGTTTTTGAATATAAGTATATACGTGTTTGATCTTTATTAAAATTATATTATAAGACTTACTTGTGTAATATTATTATAAGACTTACTTGTGACTGAAAAATTTCTTCGAGCCTCTGCTTTGGATCTTTTCCTTTTTTCGTTCTGATCAGCAGATAGATCATGTCGATATCTGGACAACATCTCAAGAATTTCTCAAGGAGTACTTTTCCAAGAAAACCACTCCCGCCTGTTATCAATATGGTTTTACCGCTGAAAGTATCTGCAATACGGTCAGGTAAGTTTTTCGTATTATTATTTTCGAATGGTACTTCGTCCATTGTTCTAAAACTGAAAAAGAGTACAAATTAAATATTTTATTAGTTAATCTATGTATTACTTTAATTTATATACAATGGGGCAGAGTGAAAATTTAACATTATAGTATGAATTATTACTTTGCTGTTTAAGACAGAAACACAGGTAGAAAAATTGCTACATTGTAAAATTTATTTCATTAAAACTGCTGTTTATATTATAAAGAATGAAACAAATATTTTAATTATGAAAGTTTTAAAATATTGACGACGAATAATCAAGTTATTTGTTTTTAAAGAAATTTTATTGTTAAGTATATCGAAAAGCTATTAAAAATTCAAGTTCAATAAAAAAAATGCAGTTATTAAAATTAATTATTATTATCAATAAATAGTTATTAAATATTTTAATTGGAATTATTTCTTGATATAATTGACTTGTACAAACTGAAAACTCATCTATGAAAATAAAAACATTTTTTGGAACATGTTTTCTAATAAAAATAAAAAGGTCACAGGCGGGTTTCTCTTTAAACTGATTTTCTTTTCTTTCACAATCAGCACAAGGTAAACGTACAGAGTGATTGTTCTTAGAGAATCGTCTATTGACTTGTGACTGTGCGAATTATTTCTTATATAATAATTATTTCCTCGTGTATTATGTTATTATTCTTATTTTGTTACCTAGAAATTATCAAATAAATTCCAGAACTTAAAAAAAACTAGTAATGAAATTATCTTGTAATATTTCTTTTTGTAATTTTTGATGAAGATTGTGTTTATTTATTATTGGTATTTGTCTGTTTTTGGATTAATTGCATTTTTATTCACATTTTTTAAAGTTTTTGCTTCTGCATACTGTGTTTGATTTGTTATATATATATTATACACACATATATTTATATATATATACATATATATATATATATATATACATATAATTTATATATATATACATATATATATATATATACATATATATATATATATATATATATATATATATATTTATATATATATATATATATATATATATATATATATATTGTAAGTCAAATCGGAAAAAAGTCCCCAAAATGGAAAACTGAGTTTCGTGATGTCATTAAGTTCCTCAAAAAAACAAGGAGAAACGCCTAAAATGATTATGGAAGGGATAAAATCAGTTTACAGTGACTCTTATTTTGGGATAACCATGATTTACAAGTGACATGGTCTCTTCAAGCAACGCAGAGTCAATAGAAGGCAAGCCATGTTCAGGAAGGCTCGACGAGGCAACTTTGACGGAAATTGTTAAAAAAGTAGAGAAATTAAAATTGGATAATGTCAGTTTAAAGAAGAATTTAATAGCAGACGTGGTTATAGTATCACCTTCACACGTTTTGAACATTTTACATGATCATCTTGGCATGTCAGAGGTCAGTGCAACATGGGTACCAAGAATGCTTATCCCGTTTCAAATGCGACACCGTGTTGAAGCGCCGAGCGATATTTTAACTTCTGTAAAGACAATTATGATAAAAATTTGTACCGAATAGACACTGGAGATGAAAAGTGAGGTCATCATTATAGGATGGAAACAAAACAGGAGTCCATTCATTGGCATAAAAATGGTACACCACCCTCTAAAACGTTTAATGTGTCGTCGCCGGCCGAAAATCAGTTAACTACTGATTTTTGGTATACAGAGGGTATTTTGTTGATTGATTACAAAGCTAAGGGCTTTACTATAACTGGAGAATACTACTTCATTATAATGGGACACATAAAGATAACAGTGAACGAAATATGAGAGGAAAATTGTGAAAAGGTGTATTGCTCTCACAAGACAGCACACCTGTTCACAAGAAAAATGTTGCAATGACTGCTATTGATAAATTCGGTTTCGAAATTCTAAACCATCCTCCGTATAGTCTAGTTCCTATCGATTTTTATTTGTTCCCGTAGTTGAAAAAAGAGTTATATGGGACGAAATTTGGGGATGATGAATAGGTTAAGGCTACAATTTTGGTTCATTTTGGATCGAAAGACAAAAATTATTTTTATAAGGTTTTAAAAAAAGTTATTTAGAGATCTGAAAAGCGAATTAGAGTCGAGGGAAAATATATTGAAGAACATATGTATATATATATATATATATATATATATATATATATATATATATATCAAACCTTACATGATGAGTACAAATAAAAAAATGGAAAGTCATGAAAGAGGCCTTTATTCAGCAATGGACTAACAGAGGCTGAAGATGATTATAATGATATATATATATATATTGAAGAAGAAAAATAATGACTGATTTTGCTTCACTCTTCATTCTGCGAATTTTTTGAGTTTACATTGTATATGTATAGTTAAAGAAGAGAATAATTGTTCATGTAGCTGACATAAAAGCTATCAATATGCATTATTAAAACAGTTTAATTGTCATCGACGAGTAATAAAAGAGTATATACATTATTTATAAACGTATGTATGTAATCAAATATATAACTATCACGCAGAAAAGTAAAATGATATTTGTGGGTCTCGATGGACCTGTAAGTTATTGATTTGTTCTGTTTTTTTTTTGTCTTCTTGAAAACCGGGTTTTAATCTGCTAATGAATTTCTTTAATTTAATTTGCCAGCGAAAAAAAACGTCAATATATTCATTTATTTTTATTGATATTGCAAACAAAGCAATTTTAATTTTATAGCACGTCATTAAAATTATTATATTATAATTATATATATATATATATATATATATATATATATATATATATATATGAATATATAATTATATATTTTTTTGTGTGTTTTATACTTTTATTATTTGTGCGTGACCAAATGAATTCAAGGCCGATAAATTGTTACAAAAATCCGCATCAGCAACGCAAGTGTATCGTACTTATTTAAACATGCTTACTGAGAAATCTGACTTTTCTTCGAATGCACACTTACTGTAAAAAAAAACGAGATAACCCGTGTATACGAGGGTCGTTGGACAAGTATGGTAAAAAATCAATTTAAAAACCGTTCTTTTGGAAAAAATCGATTTTATTTCTTAGTCTCCATTGTGGGTTATACACTTGTACCAGTGACTCTGCAAAATACGCATTGTCAGTGGCGATGACAGCCTCATTCGACGAGAATTTCTTCCTAGGGAGCCAAATTTTCAGGTTTGGTAAAAGGAAGAAGTCTCAAAGAGCCAAGTCCGGAGAATTGGGTGGATGAAGAATTAATTCAAAGCCTAATTCGTGCAATTTTTTTATTGCGACGGTCGATTTGTGGGACGGCACGTTGTGCTGGTGAAAGAGCGCTTCTTTGTGAGCAAATCTTGGCCGTTTTTCTTTCAGCTCTTCTTTCAAACGGTTCAATAATGTTGAATAATAGACTCCTGTTATCGGTTTTCCCTTTAAGTAGTCGATCGTGGTGATTCCTTGTGAATTTCATAACAAAGTGGCAATCACTTTCCCAGCCAACAAAAAGGTCTTCGTCTTCTTCGGCCTACTTTCATCAGCTGTTGTCCACCGCTTTAACTGCCGCTTCGACTCAGATGTGTAGTAGAGGTTCCATATTTCATCCACTGTGACGAATCGATGCAAAAAGTCCTGCTCTTTCTCATTTTTGCGGCAACTGCTACAGTGCTCGCTTCAAACATCTGTAGAACGTGAACAACGCGTCGCTTCTGGCTGAAATTTCGCCTACACTAGTTTGAAAAGTGATGTTACCAAATGAATGGCGGAGCCACATCATATATATTTTCCAGATTTATCAAACGACCTTCGTATATAATTCTATTGCAGAGAAACGAGCAGTGTTTTTCGGCTACAATCGAGCGATTTTATTCTTTTTTTGTCATTGCAATCGACTTAAGTATTGACTTTATTTTTCGACTTCAAAGACATTGGGAGTAATATTTTTTTATAAACCCAAACGTTTTTACAAAGTTTTAAATTTGGATAGAATCGTGCGTGTAAAATTGAAAGAAAATTTTTATCCATTCCCATTATTCGTAAGATTAAAGTTAATATTGTGGTATAAGATCAGTAATTAATTATTTATAATAGCTTAGATTTAATTTTGTTACATGTTTCACTTCTACTATTTTAATTCGATAATAAAAAAATAATTGATAAATTTCAATGCGTTGACCTTGCAGTTTTTCATGATAATAGTATAAAACAACAAAAAGTTAGATAAAAAAAATCATTATGTGAATTAACATTGACAAGAACTGAATGATCTCAATACAAGTTTTATAAACTAGTTTTAAAGGTATAGAAGTTCGTTTATTTTGACAATTTAAAAATAGAAAATAAAGAACTACTGTCAAAAAATTTCATTCTCCTAACCACATTATACATTTCGTTCGCCCATTATTTGAACTGTTGAATCGAATTACTTTTTCTTGTACTAAAATAATATATTTTAACTATTTCGAATCTGATAATCACAAACGAGTTCTTCAAAAAAACTAAGATCTTTTAAGAAATATGTGCAATTATATGTATGAAAAAATAATAATTAAAATTTACACAACTCTTTTTTTATCAATTTTTGGTAAGTCTTTTTCATAAAAAATATATTTATAATTTACAATTTTTGAATACTTTTCAGTTGAAAACTGAATAGAAATACTTTTAACAATTTATCTTAGTAAAAAAAATTATTTTATATTAAAAAAATAATACATAAATCATAAGGAAAAGAGATCGACCTTCAGATGTACTTTTTTAATATTTCGTATATGTGTAAACATTTATTTAACTCTATTATTATTATTTATTTCTCAGAAAAAAGTCTCTGATATAAAAAAAGGTTAACTCAGTAGTTTTAACCCAACAGGTCAACTTAGCATTTTTATTTTACTTTATATTTTTGTAAGAATTGAATTTAAACCTGTAAAGGTATTGATTTAAAGTAGATGATACGTTATTATTTAAGTTTTTACTATTG
>CM068317.1:23415000-23515000 GCA_034766995.1 Acanthacorydalis orientalis
TGAAACTTATGAAGTAAACACAAATGTATTTTAAATTGCGGTTTTAAACAAATTAGATTTGAAAATGAATAAAATATAGAATGTCCAAATATATTTAATATACATATTATTACCTATATTAATATATCTATCTCTTTTTTCTTCTCGGTTTATATATATCATATCTTTAGAGTACGAATGTGACAATGTTTGCAAAACAAAATTTTTTTGAAGAGGATTTTTGACATTTTATTAAAGAAATCAAAACAATTCTATTTATCTTTACACACAACTTTTATTTGAAGTTTTTGTTCATATTTTCATAGTTTGTATACTTATTAATGAAAAACTAAACAATTTGGTTTAAAAAGAAAAAGTTGTTTAAGAAGAAGAAAAGTATCATTTATAAATCATTTCTTACAAAAACGTGGATATGTAATTTGATGTTCTAAAACACGATATGTAAGTGAAACAGATAGATGGATGAAAATCTATACAAATACTCGTATATCAAATTTATTTTTACATTTAATATTTTGTTTATTTTCAGAACTGATTTGTTTATGACAGTATTTTTAATGTACCGATAAAGTGTAAAGAGACTTTTGTCTAATAGATAAGCCTTTTTATAGTTTCACAAATTTTTTTTTTCACTCTACAAAATAAAAAAAAAATTCTTTACAAAAAATATTCAATAAATGATTGTTCATCATTTTGATATTTGCCTATGCTCATTTCGCATACGATACCATCTTCCTTAGAGCGCAAATGTACAGAAAAAGCATCTGATCTTTTCTGATGATTTTTCTGTATCTCTGAGGACGATTGCATCGCCATTTAAATGCCAATAAACAATAATTCAAATTATAAATAAATATTTTTGATCAAAAAAAGTTTTGTGGCTTAGACGAAATAACAATTAATTTTTGAAAGTGAAGGCGCAGTATTATCACTTATATAGT
This sequence comes from Acanthacorydalis orientalis, assembly GCA_034766995.1. Taxonomy (NCBI): domain Eukaryota; kingdom Metazoa; phylum Arthropoda; class Insecta; order Megaloptera; family Corydalidae; genus Acanthacorydalis; species Acanthacorydalis orientalis. Next base: position 23,415,942 of record CM068317.1, read on the forward strand.
ATTTCAATATTCAGATAGTGTTAGCCTTTTGCATAAATACCTTCATCTATTACCTTTATATATTATTTATTTTTTCAAGCGATAGATTAATAATTTTCTGCCAGAAAAGTGAATTAATAAATTTGATTTATTTAAACAACTGGTCTTTTATATATGCTTATTATTTCATATTATTCATTTTATTTCATCATTTTATTATTTCATATTATTCATTTCATCATATGCTTATTAATTATTATATGCATTATTATTTGTACTCATTTTAAAGTCGATGGATCTATATGAAATAAATATTTGCATTTTTCTTAACCTTCTATTTGGAATTTTCGGAGTGAAATTATCAATTTATATACGAGGGTCGTTTGATAAGTATAGTAAAAAAGTAAGTTAAACATCGTTTTTTTTTTTGGTAAAAATCGATTTTATTTCTCAATATAGTCTCCATTGAGGGTAATACACTTGGTTCAGCGAGTCTGCAAAGTAGGCATTGACAGCAGGGATGACATCCTCATTCGATATCCATATTACAGTTTGAGACAGTTAACTGTTGATATGTACGAGTATATCCCATGAAATGGAATTCAGAATGTTAATCACTTCAATAATCAAAATATAATAATAAACCATCATATGAACTTCTCTTGAATCTAGAAATTTATAAAATGTTTAGAATAATAGTCTTAATTTTATTTTAATTTCAAGATCATTAATATGAGCTAATAAACATATATATATATATATATATATATATATATATATATATATATATATATATATATTAAATTATAATATGGGATTATAAACACCATAAAGAGAAATTTCAATTGTATATGGGTTTATTTTAAAAAGAATAAAGTGTAAAACCATCTACAAAAATCATGTTTTTTGATGGTAAACATTGAGGGTAAGTCTCAAAAATGTTATTAACACTAATTTCAGTAATTAAAACGATAGGACACACTTTTTTTCTCATCTTACATAAATATACAAACAAACCATTGATATATTTTCAAAAACCACATTAAAAATAAAACTTTTCAGCTATAATCGTGACAAATTTTGGATGTTTGTAAAATGATTATAAGTAGTTAATGCGAATGCTATAAATATATTATTTTTATGATTAAAATCATATTTGAATCAGTCTGAATTTCTTAGTTATTGTTCTAAAAAGTAAACGATGATCGAAATTTAATATGGAACGAAAAATAAGGTGGTAATTTTGCTTATGAAATCCAGATTTAAAAAACATTTTTCAATATTATTTCTATTAAGATCAAAATACACTGTACGATTCCAATGTTTTTCTTTTTAATTTAAGTATGTTTTTCAATACAACATACACATAACTATGTCATGTCACAGTTATTAAAATCTGTGAAATGTTGAATTAATTTTAAATTTAATCTTATTTTATTAATGGATACTTGGTTGATTATTGGGGTTTTAGAGCGCTTCGATAGCTAAGATCATTAGTGCACGAACACAAATATATTTAAAAATCATACCTAATTTGTGCACTTGCGTTCGAATCCCCGTTTCAATTTATTAATGGAGAAACTCTTCAACTCTTTTGTCATTTTAAGAGATCGCGGTATCAGAAAGTTTGAAAATCAATAAAGTAAAGCATTTTATATAGAAATTCAGTTTGGGATATGAATACATCAAAGTTCTTAATTGTTGTTAAAGCTGTAAAAAATCCTATTGCAACTTACTTGCTTCTTTCAATAAATAGACAGTATGTTTCGAAACAATATTTGGTTATTACTTTAAGCAAAATAAACTAATTGAATTAATCATTTTATATGTGATGTAAAACGAATGATGAAATAATAATTTAATATAGAATGATAAAAAAAAGTATTAAGATTTGTTGACGCAACCGACAACGAACAAATTCAAATTGTCTTCTAAAAGAAATGTCATTTTTATATTTCGCTAATAGTTTTTTACCTGCAGTATATATATATATATATATATATATATATATGTATGTATGTTTCTCTGCATGTAAATTTGTTTGTCGAAAGTGTCCCAGAGTCTAGTAATGTGTATAGGCGAATGCTGTGTTTACATAACCAGTGTTACAAAATCTATGTCAGACTCGCAACAGTTTTATCTTCTTTACCCACATACTTGCGAATGTCTCGTCTCAAGCATTTTACGCACGTCTCATGTATATATTGCAAAAGACTTGAAGGATCGTTAAATAGACAGTTGGGCGGTCAGAGACCATGAATTATCGATATATGATAGCCGTGAAAAATATCTCTATAATTTCTCTGTCTACATTTTCATTACAGGTGCGAAGAATGTATTTCATTTGAATTACCTATCGAAATATCTTCACGCAATACAGTTACTTCCTCGGATGCTGTGTTCCATGTACGGTTTTTATTAGGACACATATTGAATAATATATTCTTGGTTTGAAGCTTTAATTAGTATTTCACAGTATGCCGAATTGTAAAGGTTAAAATAATAAAACAGATTTCGTTGCACAATTTGTTTGTGTGCGTGTGTGTTAATTAGTAATTAAAATAATCATTCATTTTTAGTAAACATGGTAAGTCTTCGATGAAGTAAAATGGACAAAAGTTTGCTCTTTACATAACTAGTTGATTGCATATTTATACTATTTCTAAAATTTGTAAATCTTGAATGGCTGAAAATATCGTAAAGAATCTTTTGGAAATATTGTTTTCTATTTATTACAAAAAATATAATATTTCTATTACTCTAGCAAAATTATCATCCTTCTCTTATTCTGAAATATTGATTATCTCTTTTATTATCATAACTATATTCTCTATTGTTAATAAATGTCTTTACTTTCGTTTTTTTAATCTCTGGTCTTAAAAAACATGTGTTTAGTTAGTAACTATAATAACAATACCCACATATATTTTAAAACAATGAAAGATAATTCATTTTAAATATTATCTTAAATTTTTCTTTTTTAAAAACTATATTTTTACATTGATTTCATATTTTATCGTTATTAAATAATATTTAGAGTAATTAAAAATATGTAGAGTACAAAAAAAAATATTATGTTTGAAAAGACAGGAATATTCTTTTTACAAAATAAATTTTTGATACTTATCGTTTATAATACTTTGATTTTTTAAAAATAAATACAATTATAAAAAAAGTTGATTGAAAAATATCAAATATATTATTAAATTTAAACGAAATTAAAAAAAAATAATTTAATTCAACTGTGACTTTTGTGGGAAGTGCTCATATTTTCTGTTTTATTTATATTTCTAGATTTTAAATAATAATGTACATTTTTTCTTAAACATTTAATAGATTTAAAGGATTTAAAATAACACATGAACCGATTTTTTTTATCGAGAAAATATGACCACTGTAGTTAAGGAGCTTGCATAAGTTTGAAATCTTGGAAAAATCGATTTGTTTCTTTTTGTATATTATTAAAGCTCAGTCTTAAGTTTCATTATCAAAAAGAATTTTATTGTAATTATAAGAATTCCCTGAGATACAGAGATTTTAGTGGAAGCGGTTTCAAGCGGAACAGGGCTTAGCTCGAGCACGTTCGTTCGTCTTTCTCGAAACTATACTTTTCAAAACGGTGTACATCGTATCTCAAAAAGTATTCATCCGATTGACTTGAAATTTTGAACGAACATTGATAATAGCATTTTTCATCGGATGATAGTATAATTTTTTGATATGGTTTTCCATTTGTAAACAATAAACAATCATATGAGTCAAAAATCGACCGTTCTTCAAACGATTTTGCAATTTTCAAAATTTTAAAAAAGTATTCAGTCTTACTTGCATTTTTAAATTATACTACAAGTACATCATTCTGTTTTTGTCGGATCAACGCAGTTGCTGAAATCGTGTACACAGTCCTTAAATTTATTTATAATATCTTCAATATATATATATATATATATATATATATATATATATATATATATATATATTGTTGTACAAAATTTTCAATAAAAAAATTAAGAGAGCTTGCTCATAACATGCATTTAATGTTTACAAAATTTCAAATCTATAATGTTAATACTCACGTAAAAAAATTATTAAAATCGTACTATTCGAACCACAAACTTATGCAAATCCATTAATACAATTGATTTTTTTCCCGCATCTCTATTTTTAGTCTTATTATTGAATAATTACAGACTTTCATATAGAAACTTTTATGCTAAACATAGAAGTTTAAATGTATCATTAAATTTTTTATAGAAATATCCAAAGATTTTGATAAACGTTACAAATATGTATTACTTATTTTTATATTAAATTATTGTAAAATTAATTAATTACCGGTTGTGTTGTTTTAACATATAAAAAATATTTGTGATTCAGTTTTAATAAAACAAAGATGATTTGATCAAACGGACTCATGAGAGGATTCGATCGAATGGACTCATGGCAGTTTGACTTTTGAATCATCCATATATTCAAAATACAGTACTAGAATCTAGAATCATAAATTAATATATTTGTCAACATCTGCCTATAAATTGGATTTTTAATTTATTTATGTGTTTTATGATATGCACAAAATTAAAGTTTCGTATTTTATATCTGTGATGAAATAATATTAAAAAAGATTAGTAGCACCACTTTTTTATTTAAATCGAATACTTTGAATAAATTGCATCAGTAAGAAACATAAAATATGCAATCTTAATAAATTAGTTACACATTTGTATGAATTTTGATTTTCATTGTATTCTAAATGAATTTAACAAGAGGAATGTATGGGAAGAAAAATATTGGATTATTTATATATATATATATATATATATATATATATATATATATATATATATTTAAGATAACTTATAGATTTTAAATAATTTAATAATCGACACTGATATAAATCATTGTGTTATATAAACAATAAACGCGATTAAGATTGGACTTTAACAAAAGTAATTTTCGAAAGGCTAATAACATTTATCTTGACATTAATTATTTTATTTTAAAGAGAAGATTTTATATAATCGTTACATCCTTATATTTATATTACGTAAGAGACTTAATTTAACCAAGCGGAAAATCTGAAGTTCTATCTTTAAATCACACACACACACGCACGCACGTACAGTTCTCACATAAAAGAATGCACTTATCATGTCACCGCATCTGGCTCGAAAGACATTACTTAAGATTTAATACACGTCTAACGAGTGGCTTAGCAATGAGACACAGTCGCTGTATTGATTAAATTTCTTGACTGATTCATAGGATTTTACCGCGTGCGAGATTCATCCGCGGGCGACATTTCGACACGGCTGTAAACTTTTACTTGCTCGTTACAAATATAGGTTGAAATTTTTATAACAGTTTCTAATGAAATTCAATGGAATTTTCAAGATTTTTCTTTTCATAATACGTACGAACAATTGTTTGTTAATGTTTATTATGTTATTAAGTAACTGTGACCTCAGGAATGTTGCAAGCAGTTAATTGAATGTTCAATGACGCGCATTTGAACATACACTTCAGTTTATTTTATTTCAGTCACAGTGGATAATTAAGGTTAAATTCAAATATTTTCTTCACCAATACAAACCTCAGTTAGAGAAATATTACCTTCATGAGCATTTTTTGTTCATATAAATGTAGTTTTAAATTATTTCTTACATATTTAATTCGTTTTTTTAATAAGAATAACGAAAATTGCGTTTAGTTGAACAGTATTTTATCTATTTATTTGATAATACTGATTAAACATGCCATAAGATGTAATTGGAGTCTTAATAATACTACTTGTTTCAACTAAAAATCTCTTGTATTTAATCAGTATGTGATTGAACAGCATTGTTCATTTAATAAAATGAAAAGAGACGTTTTTATTACTATACTTAATGAATATAAAGTTGTGAATTTGCATATATATTGTTGTTTGGAAGGTCTACAACCACAAATTTACAGGTGCCTATATAATTTATTACAACGAACAAAAATATATGTTTTATTGGATTAATAATATTTTATTATTTATCACTTTATGTTTATTTATCATTGATCTGTGGTTTGCTGAAGTTAACACATTTTAATAATTGCGCATTCCAGTAAATTGAGTTTATAAAAAAATAACACTTTATAGATTTAATCTTGGTTTTATTTGATACTGAACAATTATATGTTCCTACTTCAAAACAAAAATGAAATATTGTCAATTGTGAATGATTCATAGTAGATTTAATTGATTTTTAACATTTATTAGAGATAATAAGCTTTATCAGAATAATATATCATTGTTAGATACTAACGATTATATGAAGAAATTTATTAGAAGATTGTTATAAAATTCAGATTCAAATTTAATTTTTTTTTTATAAAAAAAGAACATAATTGAAATGTGCTAGATACATGTCAAGAAATAATGAGTGTACAAGTAAAATGTTATTTTCAAATTTAGAATGGCATAACTGATTGTATTTAAAAAAGGTGCACACACATACACGTGTATATGATTTTGTAAGTATAACTTCGTACTAAACACATTTAGTTCATTAGATTAAAAAGAAAAAAAATGTATAATAGTTTCAAGTGTCAATTGGAAAGTTGTTCGAACTATAAAAAAGTATGAGCGAACGATACATACAAAAATGTAGTAACATTTATAATTTTGTAATATAAAAGTGCGAGACAATATTTAAAATTGTTAAAAAATAAATTATAGCACACATGTTTCTACATAAGTATGTCAAATAATATTTTATTATTACATATAATATAGCGAAAATGTGACAGTTTAGCTAAAAAAAAATAGAATTTCAAAAATGTAATGACTGTCATATATAAGGAAATTTATATTCCGGTAATTAGATTGAAATTAAAAATACCAACAGCGTTTTCTTAAATTCTCGGTTTGAATTTAAATATTTTCATATATTATTTTTATTATATTTCACAGAGAATCAATGTATACGTCCATACTAGAATATTTTTGGTACCAATAATGTATATAATATTCTGTTTTGATTATAGATTTAAAACTGCTCAAGTCTGAACTTTAGATATTATGAATATATTATTAATGAGTACATCTTTCTATAAATCAGTTCATTTAGTTTAATGTATCATAAAATATTGATAACCGGAAATTATTTATTACTCATATTTAATTTGTAATGAATACTTAATCGAAATTGTCGAAAAAATACTAAAAAAAACAAGTGTTTTTTTTAGTATTTTTTAGAAATTTCATCGCCTATAATGCACAATTTTATGTAGTTTCCCTTGATACTAAATAAATATTCTTAAGAGATTCCAATTTCCCGTCCAAAGTATCTTATTATAAATTTTTATCTTATTGTAAGTTTTTACAGCCATGATCTTATTTTTTATTTTCATCATATGAATATACTTATTCGTATGTTCTCAACGGCATCGGTATAGGGCCCTTAAAGGTCTATGAAAGTTAATATGCGGGCGATGAACCCCAAAAAGGTCGATTGGAGGTCGATAAACAAATTGAATGTATATTCTACATGCGTACACATTATATAGACCCTAGTGGGGTGACCATTTGGATATCGGAGGTTGTTATTACATAAAAATATGAAAATAAGTTCATATGAAAATAGTTGCAATTTTCAGGAGGGTTGATAAAAATAAATTTTTATAAGGAGTCATTGTATGAAAACGGTTGGGAAACCCTGAAACAATTGAACGTTTTATATCCAATTATGTGCATATCTTTCTTCGCGCTTGATATTTTTTATAGCTACGACTCGTATTTATTTCAGACATTTTTACAAGTACCTCTTTCTTAATCATTTACGAACTCTTTTTACTCTTTGCATTTCTTTTGCCTTTATTATTTAGAAGTCGACATCGTACCTAATATACTATCCACTAATACGTTTAATATTGTTATTTTATTATTTTGAGCTTGTATGCCTATCCAAAATAGTTATTTAATCGACTGTAATAGTTTATTTACTTCATGAAACACTTTTTTAAAATATATTTTTTTTTATTAAATAATTGGCTGGTTTTATGTTCCAGCAATGTTTTTACAAAATCGTTCAAGAATAATAGACTGGTTCCACAATCACCTATTGGCAAGTGTTATTGTATACAAAAATAATACTTTTTTTAAAATAATCCATTAGTTCAAAAAAAAACACTAATAATCCAATTAAGTAATCTAGTCTATATTAATAGTATTATAATTGCTATTTATAATTCTTGATTATATTCGAGTTATAAGTACATTTACATTTGAATTTTAAATATACGTTAAATAAATTATATTTATGAATTATAGTACATTAAAAAATAGCACTTTTAATTATAAAACAAAAATTGTCTATATGATGTTTTATGTCATATTGTAATTTCATAATCGAGAAAATATGTTGATTTTCCAATATATATATACACATATATATATATAAATATACATATATATATACATATATATATATATATATATATACATATATATATATATATGTATATATATACATATATATATATATATATATATACTCGTATATATATATATATATATATGTATGTATATATATGTATATATATATATATATATATATATACATAAATATTTCTTAGAATACTGTGAGATGTAAACGCGCCTTTAAATTCTAAATCTTAATGTATTGTGTTATTTTCTTTATTTTTTTTAAGTAAAACAATCCATTATAACCATTATATACAATAAGCCATTTTTCACGTTCATTTTTGAAGCATTTGGACTGGTGTTAGGATTAAATTATATCTTAAAAGCTATCTTTTGTGACCAACCATAGTGAAAACAATAAATGCTATTAACCATTCATTTATTATTTATTTGTGCAAAGAGAATATTTGATTTGGAGTAAACGTTATCGTAGATCTGAATAAATTTAGAAAAAGAATTAGTTCTTGGCTCGATCAACAATTTAAATATGAGTTTTTGGTCAATTACTTTTTTGTATAAAATATAAACTTAATATTTTGTAAAGCGAATAAAAACGTGATAAATAATCTTTGACGATATGTATTTTTTCATTTCTCATTATTTTTAAAATGAATAAATGCCCGAAATGAAAATATTTCAATTATTAAATGTTAATGATTGCATTTTTAATACAAATATATGATAATTGAATCATTTTAAATACATTTTTTTGTACAAATCATTCATTTACTGTTTATAATAACCTAACCTTGACATAATTCAATTTCAACTTATCGAACTTGTACAGTGACATGTCTATTTTTTATAATTTTCTTGCGACTTAAATGTATTTTATAAAATAAATCATCAGTAAAAATTATGCTAGGTATTTATTGTTTAGTGTTTTATATTATTGAATATATAGATTTATTGTATTCATATTAAGTTCATTTGTATGTATTACGAAATATTTTGTGTCTGTGAATATTATATATATATATATACATATACATATATATATATATATATATACATATATATATATATATATATATATATATATATATATATATATATAAAAACATATATAAATATAAATATAAATATATATATATATATATTCATATATATATATATATATATATATATATATATTCATATATATATATATATATATATTCATATATATTCATATATATATATATATATACATATACATATATATATATATACATATATATATATATATATAAATATATATATACATATATATATATATATATATATATATAAATATATATACATATATATATGTATATAAATAAATATATAAATATATATATATATATATATAAATATATATATATATATATATAAATATATATATATATAAATATATATATATATATATATAAATATATATATATATATATATATATATAAATATATATATATGTATATATATAAATATATATATATATATATATATATATAAATATATATATATATATATATATATATATATATATATATATATATATATATATATATATATATATATATGGGTAACTCTGGTATAACACGGCGTTCTTAGAACACGATTTCGTTCTAACAAGATTTGATAATTGCGAAAATTTGGTGGAAATGGCATATGAGAAAGACCAAATGAATTCAGAGGACGATAGCATAGATGGAAATAATGAATTTCATAATTCTACCCTAAAGAGGATACAGAAAGGCATAAACTCAGTCGAACAATTCAATTTCTATTTTCTGAATGCAGATCCTATCACTGAAAGAAGCTCAAAATTTAAGAGAGAACTTGAGAAGTGTTTTGCTCCATACAATGAAATTTACAAAGATCTCTTAGGTAAAAGCAAGCGACCGAATTTTTTTGCAAAAAGTAGAGCATAGAAATCAAGATGCTGCAGAAGAGAGCTTAAAAGATGATGATAATTTGACAGAAAGAAAATGCCCTTGTTTAATGGTGTTTAGCAGTGATGAAAAAGGAAACATTACGTAATATCGATATGTAATATTTTTCATCAAATATTGATTGTTTTGATGAACATATTTGTTTTAGTCATAAAAAGAAAATAGTATAGTTTTGTTAATTTTTGGAACGTAATTCTGTTTTTTGTATTAGTTTTTTGTTTTGTGTAACACGAATTCGCATAATACAGAATTTTTTAGGAACATAACGACCACGTTATTTGAGATTTACCTATATATATATATATAAATTTTTATTAGTTTATATTTTCATCTCAGGAAAATTTTGATAGTGTATGTAATAATTAGTTAACTATTCAGTATATTTTTATTATATTTACTTAACTAATATTAGTATATTTCTGTTTTACTCGTATTTAATTTAATTGCTATAAATGAAATATTCCTGCAATTTTCTTTGATGTAATTGTGGAAAAATACAAATTATATATATATATATATACATATGTATACATATATATGCATATATATATATATATATATATATATATATAATACACACATACACATATATATATATATATACATATACGAGTATATATATACATGTCGATATATTACATTTTTTTAACTTGACGTTTATTAGAATGTATATTTGTAAAAAAATGTATTACTTGTAAGTAGATATGTGAAATATTTATAATATACTGTTTTTTTTTAATTATTTAGAAGTTAACACTGAGTTTTTATTAAAATGAAAAATATGAAAACAAAATAATACAGTATAATATCACACTAAGTGTGTTTACTTAATATTTTCAGGTAATAATTATTTTGAATTGATATTAATAATAGTTAATAACTTAAAATTCTATTTTATTGAACTTTAATAAAGAATAATGTGATTTATTATTTATATTTGTTTAAAGGATTGTTATAATTGAATATTTCTTTTAATATGACCAATGTTGGGCAGTAGTTTTAGTTCGAAAAGCAAGTAGATAAAAATATGAGCAAGATATGGAATTTTAAATATTTATGTGAAATGAAAATCTGTTCTTAATATTCTGACATTTTCATACACTGATCTGTTTACGGTACTTGACAAATACATGATAAAATATATTATAATCTATAAATCGATTATAGCTTGGTAATTACATTATAAACCTGAGGCATCTACATTAAATTCAAGTACACAGACTCATTTATTATTGTAATTAATGTTAAGTTCTGTTTATTAGAAATATAATTATGTGTCATGCTGAATGTATAATGATTTTTATTCTTGATAGATGTATGCATAAAAACAATTGTAATATTGACCTTGGTACAATGTAAAAATAATAGTTATATATAGACATACAGTGGCTAGAGAAAATACAGTATAAAAACGTATACAAATGAAATGAAAAACTATCTAAAATTTTTCTGAATTTGTTTAATATTGTCTTATTTGCATATGTAAAGAGCAGCATTTCAATTTTATAGAAACATAATAAGTTTTCTCATATATACTGAATAAAAATAAAGTATATTCTGAATGAATAATTTTTTTTAACAATATTTATAATAATGCATTTTTTCCGTATATAAAGTATATTTAATTTTGTTTGTAAATATTTGTTTAGTTATGGCGATGCATATTGTTTTAGCAATTCTGTTTCTGTCTGATTGATATTTGATGAAGAGATACGTTTAAAATAAATAAAATTGTTTTTTAAAAATTATAACAAATATTTTTTTGAAATATTCAGACCGGGATTTATTTTGGAGTTAATATTTTGTTATGTTTCACATGATGATGAACACATGCATCATGTGAAAAAGGATATTTTGTGGATTGAAATGTATTACATTTTTCTGCAAATATATATTTTCTATAAAAAAGGCACCGAATTAATTTGCAGTCCTAATATATATATATACATACATATCTGCAAATTAATTCATTGATTTTTTTATACATTTCAGTACGTTTCAATCCTCAAAATATCCCATGTATGTATATATATATATATATAATCGAAATAAAAGGTGACAGATTAAAAAGCACCTCCGATTTGATGATGATATACTCATCTTTACAAGTAATCTGGAAGAGCTAAAAGAAAGGATAGAAGAATTAGATGATATCAGACAAAAAATTGGCCTAAACATGAACCATGTAAAAACAAAATTGTATTGTTTAGTGCGATTGTATTCCCGAAGAAGATTAAAATAAATGGAAAAGACAAAGGGAGTATTCCTATCTAAGCCAGCTTATCAGTAAAGATGGATCATTCATTGACGAAGTAAACAGGAGAATAGAAATGAGATGGCGCGCATTTCGACGAAACGGCTCGACATTTAAATAAACAATCCCACTCTGTTTGAAGAAAAAAGTATTTGATTAATATATACTACCACTCATTACCTATAGCAGCGAAACATTTGTGCTTAATGTCGAATCATTTAAAGACTCGAAACAAAACAGAGAAGTATGAAAAGATTCATACTAGGAATAACAAGTAGAGATAGGAAAGAATAGAATGGATACGAAAACATACAGTAGTCATAGATGTAATAAGAAGAGTAAAGAGTCTGTAATGGAAATGAGCGGGACATGTTGCAAGAAGAGAAGACAACCGATGGACAACAGAAATTATTACCTGGGACTCGTGGTATGTAAAAAGATCAAGAAAGAGATCAATGAACAGGTGGGATAAGGAAATTAAAATTTTTATTGGAAATCAGTGGAAAATAGAGGCAATTTATTGCACAAAATGGAAAATCATGGGAGAGGACTTTACCCCGCAGGGCATTGCCAAAAGCTACTAATAATGATGATTTATATATATATATATATATATATATATATATATACATACATGTTGAAATATCCTTAAACGTTTTTTGTGACATCATGACTGAAAAACAAGTTCACCTATATAACTTGTCTGCGACATGTTTGTTTATGTAAGTACGCGACTGAAAAACGATCGACCTTCAGCGTCGAACGGCGGCGACATATTAAACTCCAAGAATCCAAATATGATAACAGTTCGTGTAAACAATAGTACAAATCTTTCACTTTCTCTTTTCTTATCCGAAACGCATATTCGAGCTCGTTCCATGTGTACTGTAAATTGATGGTCAGTTTGTCATTGAACTTTCGTTGTGAACAGGTACACGTACTCACTTAAAATCTGTAGATACACTTTTTTGGTGCACCGATGTGTTCTTTGTTCTTAGATTTTTTTTTAGTTTGATGCAATCGTTGTATCAAAGTCCACAAGATGATCCTTGAATTTCAGTTGCGTATATACAAATATTTATTTGAATTTTGTTAGTCGTTTTTTTCGCTGTTAGATTTTCTGTTTCGCCAGTCGGTTTATTACATAATATAGTGTTTAAAATATGTTTCTTTATAGATATATATAAGCAATTTTGCAGATGAAGATATTTTTTATCGACTAGTACATGTTGAAAACATGTTTTACTTGTAATTAAATGATTGTGGTTTTCATAATTGTGGATTTCTTTTTGGCAATTTGTCAGAAAATATAAAATATAATGTTCAAAAGTAATATATATTTTTGAATTCAACCATATAAACGTGGTACATATTTGAATCGACTTTATATTCAAAATTTTAACATTATAGTTACTTTAAATATTTGTATAACTAGTAACACGTCAGAATTGACAGGAAAATAGAAAGAAATATGGAAAGAAAAAACTGTTTATTAGTTTTTACAACATAATATATTTAAACATAAAAAATACCTAAGAACAAAACTTAATGAATTAAATTTGAAACCTATGAGCAGACAAAGCAAACATTTCTCGTCACCATAGACACTCGCCATCTTATCGGCAGGACAAAGTGACGAGAAATGTGGGTTTTTACATATAAGAAGAATGTATGTGTAAATAAATTTTTTGAAAAACTTTCAGTTTGAAGAAAAAATAATTAAAAGTAATTTATTTAAATATATAGCTGTATTAACTGTTGTTGTTTTATATTATTACTTATAATTTATGTAAAATTTGCATAAATATTTTAATAATAAACACACATCTGAGCCACGACTGTTCGTTACATATTTAATTTTTATTACATGTGATGATATAGTTTTATTAATTTAAAGCTATGCGACTCTGATATATAATTATTCTTATAAATATTAACAATAAATCGGATAATTAAAGTTTGGATTAATATTTTTTTTTCTAAAAAGTATTATTCCATTTTAAAGTCGTTTGAATAATATTGCAGTACAGTCTGAATTTTCGTAGACCTTAATTCAATTTTCAAAAATAAACATATATTTGAAGGTCTGGTAAGTTCTTAAAATCTGATCTGGAGCTTAGAATGGTTCTATATATTAAATTCAAAACGAAACGATTGTATAGTAAATCATATGTGCAATTTTATATCAATAGTATCTGAAAAGCCCGAACTGCGTTTTTTTATTTTTTTGGAAGCGAATCATATATATTTAGACCTTCGCAAAAACTTTGGAACAGTATATCTTTATGGATTTAAAAATTGGTTCGCGCACTTATTTAGTTCCTTGAGAGGTTTGCAAATTTAACATCTGATTTTTTATATTTATGAAGGTTTTGTATTTATTTATATAATTTTTTTATATACTTTTTTATTTTTTGTATTTATTTATATGAAGTATGTATGTAGTGTTTCTTTTTGAGAAAAAAGTATAATTTGTTTTTCTCATTTCTCGAGAATTATAGCGTTTGTTCTCAAGAAAACAGTAAAATTCGTTTTTCTCATTTCTCTAGACATTTATTTTTTGGGAATTGATATCGAAATTATTCATTATTTATAAGTAGAGAAGGTTAACAATGAACTAAGCAAGGAATTTCTTATTACAATTAAAGAAGAAGTAAGTAAAAGAAGAAACAATAAAATCATATCTCTCAATAAATTTTTATAAAATTCCGCTCGTGAAGAAAAAGACATTTTTTAGACTAGTCTCGAAAAATGAAGCTTACAAAATTGTTAAATAGATTATTTGCTAGAGTTGTCAACAGTTTGATATTGACGAAGATGTTAAGGATGTTCAAATCAATGGAAATGAAGTATTGTCTTCAAGAAAAATTAAATTTATCTATAACAGAAAATGTGAGAGAAGGGAAACCTGGTTTTACTGACAAATATCAGACTATTTCAAACAACGGGCACAAGAACAATAAATTTGGTACTACTTAGAGATGCTTTGTCCACAATAAATCCTGCTTCTACACAAAATTAACGTAATTTTTTTATTACTAACGATTTTATTACGAAGAAGAGAAATTGATTGTCCAATAATACTTTGGATGCGCTATGTTTTTTAAAAAAATATTTTTAAAGTTGAACAATAAACGCATTAAATTTTATTTAGTAATCATTTTTTATCTACATGTATTTTCTGTTAAAATAATGATTAAAATATATGAATTAAGAATTAAAGAGTGATATTTCACTATTATATAACCTTTTAAACAGAAACTAAAGCCGGCAAATGTTATTTATATCTTATATGAGAATTCTCGAGATTTCTCAAGAAGTAAGAGGTACATTATTCTTTTCTCGAGAAATGAGAACTATTGGGAAATCTTAACCACTATATATATATATATATATATATATATATATATATATATATGTTTGTGTGTGTGTAAATATTTGAAATTTTCATTTATAAAAAAAAAGAGTTTGTTCTTACCTTCAAACAGACAAATCGTATATCAATCGACGCTCAGAATCTCGAACTCACTACTTATAAGTTCACACAAGTGTACACTTTTTAATAAAACCGACCGACTGAAACTGTTTCGATTTCGGTGCGCGCTGGTTCGCCCGCTGTTGCCTTTCGCAGGTGTATCGCCTGACTAGTAAGAATTTCTCAACGAAATGGAAAGTGTACGGTGCTCTAATGGCTGGTGGGGAAATCAAGAAACTAGTTTCGGTCTTATGTACATACGTTTTCATTTATTTATTTTTTTTTTAATTGAACTTATTATTCGTCGTACAATGACGTAAATGTTTGACAGAAAAAAAGACTAGTATCTCTTTAATGTTCTTCAGCGATTAGATGAGCTAATTATGGTAATAATGTATTTGTCATTGGTTCTATATTTTATATCAGTATTAACGATCATATGAAATGAATAAAAATGAATTTATGGAATTATACTTTTTAATATTTACTTATATTGAACTTTGTATACTGCTGTAGATGAGATATTTAGATGTATTGTTTTTAAATGCTTTAAAACCTGTTTTACTTATAATCATATGAAATATATTTTTGAATTTAATTCTTATCATTCCAAGTATTCCTCTCAGTTACCACCGATGTCCGGTGTTCTACCCCAAGTGTGCTTGTCAGGTACATCTGATTTCAAGCGTGCTACTAATTGAACGCATTGTCTGTAGCTGTATTCGCAATTTATTGTTGTATTGGCAGTTTATTGCTGTACAGCAATCGAATTGTGCTACGGTTAATTGTTTTTGTTGAGATACGATAATGTTGCTCAGTCAGTTACACGCGAACAGTAAAGATGCGACATTCTAATTACTTACTCCTTGCTTAGGAAGATAAGAGAATTGTCACCATATATATAGTATCACACTTTAGAAACAAGAATCATAACTAAATTTTCGCGAAATTGTACTGTTGAAGAAGTTTAAAAATCAAGTGTGATTACTAATTATACGAACACTATGGGTGGTGTAGACAAAGCAGATCAATATGCAGTAACATATTGTTTCCTGAAGAAATCGCTAAAATGGTGGCGAAAATTGTTCTTTTGAGGATCAGAAACAAGTATAGTAAAAGCTTATTGTTGTTGCAAAGCAAAGTAGAGGAGAATAGGAGACGGTCATTTAATAAGAACAGTAATAAGTTTTTCTGTAACTTTATTCTACATAACTCTTTTACAACGTGAGTGCTTTCGTCAGTGGCTCAAATTCAAAAACATTTTATTGATCCTGATTTGAGATACATGACCTTGTGGGGCCGGTATAGTGCTTAAAGTTATGGCGGTGCCTTGTGTTAATAGAACTTTATAAGCCTTTAGGAATAAATCCTTATGCAAAATACGCCCTGTGATCATCTGTGAAAAGTTCAATTACCGTGAACGTTGTGTAATTAACATTCCTGGCTCTTCTGATACACTTTCACGAATCAAATCAATGTTTTCTTGAGAACGAACACCATGAACACATGTTGGCGTTTCTTTATCTTTAACCGATCGAGTCTCTTCAAATTTACTCACTAATCGAAGAAGTGTTGATTCAGATGGACGAGTATGTCGAGAATAAATATCGCGTAATTTACGAAATATATTTTTTATAGAACGACCACATTAATAACACAATTTTATTATTTCAGTGCGTTGTTTTGTTTTATACAAAGCCATAATTGAAAATGGCAATGTATATACTTAACAAATGTCAAAAAAATGCAACTGTCAGTTTGACATCTGAGAAATATAAGCTTTTAAAAATTTGTATCCTTATTGGAAAATCTTTACATGCTTTCATTTAACAAAAAAATCTTTTAAAAAAAATATGTTAGTAAAAAATGATTATTTTAAAATTTTACAAAAAAATAAATTATTAAGAACCTTGTATTAATTTTATCTTATTACCAAATATAAAATTAAATTAAATCAGTGAATCGTTAAACAAATGCAATAAGCGTATAATAAATTTGATAAAGTACTTTTATACCTATTTAAAATACATACGTACACACACACACATATATATATATATATATATATATATATATACATATGTGTGTATGTATATATATATATATATATGTGTGTGTATATATATATATATTATTAACAGCCTCTGTTAATCCACTGCTGGATAAAGGCCTCTTCTATGATTTTCCATTTTGTTCGATTCAGTGCCTCTCTTTTCCATAGATTTCCAAGAAAGTTTTTAATATCCTTATCCCATCTGTTCATTGGTCTCTTTCTCTGGGTATTTTCATATTCCTTAGTTCTCAGTCAATAATTTCTCTTGTCCATCGGTTGTCTTCTCTTCTTGCGACATGTCCCTCTCATTTCCATTTCAGACTCTTTACTCTTCTTATTATATCTGTGACTCCTGTTTGTTTTCGTATCCATTCTATTCTCTTTCTATCTCTTCTTGTTATTCCCAACATGCATCTTTCCATACTTCCTTGTGTTGTTTGGAGTCTGAACTATTTTGGCGTTAAGCACCCATGTTTCGCTGCCGTAGGTAAGGACCGGTAGTATACACTGATCAAATACTTTTTTCTTTAAACAGAGTGGGATTGTTGATTTAAATATCGAGGCGTTTCGTCCAAAAGAGCCCCATCTCATTTTTATTCTCCTATTTATTTCTTCAGTGAACGATCCATCTATGTTGATAAGCTGGCCTAGATAGACATATTTCGTAACTGCATCTATTTCCGTTCCTATTATTTCAATTTTCTTCGGACATATATATATATATATATATATATATATATATATATACACACACACATATATATATATATATATTTTATATATATATATATATATATATATATATATATATATATATATATATATATATATATATTAAGAATCAGCAATATACTCTTATTATCAAAATCAAATATTATTTTATAATTATTATATGAATATATGCAAATTATAAATTAAATATTTGTATTATAGTATTTAATGTTACCGTTTAAAAATATACAAATTTATTTAGTTAAATATATTCATTTCCTCTTATAAACTTTTTATAACTTAATGTGATATTTTTAAGATCCATGTTTAAAGAGATTTTCTAGCATTAAATCTAAAAATAATTCTATTCCTAATTTTATGCTCGAATTGTTGACTTTTTTTCCATAGGAGTGAGAGAGAATGAAATTAAAATGCAGCAAAGTAATAGGAAGACAGATAAAACTTTCCAACTCAATTAAAGTATTTTAATCCAACGTTTTGTGGCGTGTTGTCATGCATTATCGTGTTGCAGAATAACGTTTATGTGGCTGATTAATGATGACCGCTTTTCTTGTAATCTTATGTGCAACCTGTTAAGTTGTTATAATAGTGATGTTGAAATTATTTAGTGGTTGTGATTATTCATAATACACAACTTGTCTTGTGTTCTACTGAATTGCTAGCATAATCTTTGACATTACAATACGTTTATACCATTTTTTGGCATGGATTTTTTTAGTTTTATATTTATATTTTTATTCGATTAAAATAATGTATACTTGGACCATTCTTCAGCTACTGTACTATTGCACTTTAATATATATATATATATATATATTATATATATTATATAATATATATATATATATATATATATATATATATATAATATATATATATATATAATATTATATATATATATATATATATATATATATATAGATTGCTTTTTATATATAGATTGGTACATCGTGGCTTTTTTAGATTTTATTCAAGTTATTCATATGGAGTTCATATTCATTAATTAGATTCTTGTAGCATGAACTTTTTAAACTAGTGTCCAAATAGTTCTGTTAGAATTAGTTTCCAAGAAGGTTCTTAAAATATTCTCGGATACTTTTGGTATTTTTGAATGAACATTATTTTTTTAAATCTATGTCTATTGAAATTTTTTTCTTAATTAAAATTGATACATTCACCTAAGTACTTCTGCGTCATATATTGGGTTTGAAAAAAGTTCATAACGTTTTTAAGGTGTAAAAAATCAAAGGGATTGTTTATTTATTTATACATATTTATTCTTATACATATGTACCATTTTGATCCACCACCTTTCGCCATTTTTCACGTAGTATCATAATTCCGTCCTCCCTGAACTTGGCATCTTTCTGGGCGATGAATTGAACCAGGTAGTTTCTGCAGACTTCCAAGCAAGCGAATTGTTTTTCATTAAGAGAATTCTGTAAGGACTGTAACAAATGGTAATCTGAAGGTGCAAGATCAGATGAATATGGCGGGTCAGATAGGACGTCCCAGCCAAATTGCACCAACTTCTGTCTTGGTGGAAAACGATACACATCCGATTGATCAATTCTGGACGCTTTTGATCGATCGCCGCCTTTAATTTGTTCAATTGAGCAAAATACTTCTCCGAATTTATCTTCTAATAATTTGGGAGATACTTGCGATACACAACACCTTTCCAATGTCACCAGATACACAACATCGCTATCATTTTTTGTAGCCAAGAATTTCTGTCAATGTAAATGTGATAACTATCCGTGAAACTTTCTGGAAATAATACAAAATTGTGCAATTGTGAAACAACGATTTTTTCTAATTTTCATGTTTACATTTAACATCAAATCGTTTGTCATCATACTAGGCCGGCCGCAGTGCTCTTCATCATGAATATTCGTTCGCCCTTTTTTAAATAAACGATACCATTGCCTAATCTTACTGTCACTCGTAACACTTGGTCCATACACATCATTAAGTTGTTTGTGAATATCAGCACTATTGTTTTTTACTAACACAAATCGGATTACAGCACGAACCTCGCAGCTGGGGAATTTATTTACTTCTGCACTTACTATAAATCACTCACACGTTGCATCAAACAAGGATCCGTGGGATCCAAAATGACAGCTAGCCTAAGATCAGTTTAAAGTTATTGCGCATGAACGGTCTCATCATTCATGTTTAATCGGTGGTAATTACAAAACGGACCTTCCTTTAAAAACACACCTAGTGTGTATATATATATATATATATATATATATATATATATATATATATATATATATATATATATAGAGTAACTTGATTTTATATTAGGGACAAGAGCTTCAGTTTCGAAGTATACTTTATTTTTTCGAATAAACCCCTCGAAGCTTAATGCACTTGATCCAGCATTTCTCGAGATTTTCGATTCCCTCCTTGAAAGGGATTTCTTCGATGTCCTCGAAATAACCGTTTGCGGTCTCTATCGCCGCTTCATTCGACCCAAATAGCTTTCTAGACAGAAAAATTTTGTGTTTCGGGAAGAGATGAAAGTCTGATAGAAATCAGGCGAATATGGTGGATACACAAAGATTTCAAACTTCAATTTGATCAATTTTTACTGATCGATAACGTTTGAATGAGTCGGAGTATTGTCATGGTGAAACAACAGTTTTGATCATTGCCATTCCGGGACGTTCTTCTCTGATCGCTGCCTTCAACTTCTCCAAAAATGCTGCGTACTATTGATCAGTAACTGTTTTTTCCTTCTGAAAATAGTCAATGAAGAGAATTTCTTTCGCATCCCAGAAAACTTGCATCAGTTTTCCAACCGAGTGAACAGTCTTTGCCTTCTTTGGATCCGTTTCACTACTTTCAGTTCATTGTTTTCATTGTATTATCGATTCTGGTGAATGGTGAATATAAGTTTCATATGTGGTTATAAAAAGCCGCATGAAATCCGTTGGATTATTCTTAAACAGTTCTAAGAAATCGGATAATAGTCGTGCATGAACTCGTTCTACTTTGCAGTGAGCAAACGGGGCATCTATCTTACGGAAAGTTTTTTCATACGCAATTCATTCGCTCAGTTCAGATGCCTATGATCTCTTCTGTCTCGTTCACTTTCACTCGCCGGTCGGACAAACCCATATCGTGGACTTTATCAATGTTATCTGGTGTGATAGTTGTTCTCGGGGCTCCTAAGCGTAGTACATCTTCAATGCTCCTTCTAACACGTTTAAATTGCCACACCAAATGCCAAATGGTTTCGTAAGAAGGACAAGATTCGCCCTGTGTAGGAAATATCCTTTTATCGATTTTCTTCCCTGTTTTTCTTTCCAAAAAAAAGAACTAAACCACACCTTGAATTCAGATTTTATCCTTTTCACACGAAGCGCTTGTGTTGAAATAACTGTTAAACGAAGAATTAATTGCGAAATGACTAGCAACTTCATAAGCGTCACTAAAAGGGATGGAACTATATAAAAATGCATACAGCTGTTCTCCACCGTCATTGAGTACACGAACCAAGTTACTCCTCAAACCGCCATTATATATATGTATATATATATATATATATATATATATTTATATATATTTATAGAATAATCTTTTTCAATATTATTATTTTATTCAATATTGTTCTTTTTTTTAAAAAAAACAGGTAACATGAAATGTTTTCTATGTTTCATTTAATGACATTTTGAATTTTGAAAAAAATTATAAATTAAAATGGGCGTTTGTGCTGTATATTTAACTAGTCACATGATTGAGGAATCAAACTTAATAGTTTAATAATGTTTTTTTCCATGGGAGATTTTCATCTAGTTTGTTTTAAAAATATGAAGAATTAATCTACCTCCCAATATTTTTGTTTGAAGTTTCATAATAAATTAAAGAATTGATGAAATGTTTAGGATCAATTAGAACTGATTTTAAAATGAAATAATACATTTGTTGCAAGTAGGTTCTAGTTGAATAATTTACAGCAAAAATATGAATATTAATGGCATAAATATCAATTATAATTTAAAAAAACTGGTACATGTTCTCGGTAGTTTTAGTAATTCCAATATCGACAATCATGAATCTCGATGTGCTCTGAGGCTTGACATTCTGCGAAATAACTTTTTAGGATTTTTTTGTAATTCATGTGGTATCTAACATGTTTATTTCGTTATATTATTCTTAATCAATTAAATCAGTTCGTGTAATTATATGTTTTGAGAGAATCATTAATCGAATACATCATGTGAAACATATGTTGGAGTAACATATCTTTTGTGTATTTTCATTTTACTTTATCATCGATCGCTTTTTTCCGACTTTCTTAACCCTTTCACCACGGATTAAATATTTTTAGTTTTGAAACTTCTGTTTAGTTTGATGATCTTTTGAGTTACTTAAGTAATCTATTCATTTTCCGTTTGTAATTTTTGAAAATTTTATGATACACATAGGTCCCGTTAGTGGCGAAAGGGTTAAAATGAGAATAAATAGTGTTTTTATCTAAAACCTAATAGTTATTGTATATATAAATTATAATATTTAGGTTGAATAAAAAAGAATAATGTGCGTGTATTCCAATACAGATTAAAATTCATTCATAATTGTTTAAAAAATTATTGTAGTATATTAGGTTGGTTCAAAAATAATTGCGTTTTTTATCATTTTAAGTTTGGAGCCGATTTTTCTAGTTACCGTTATCTTCTGTTATAATCATGTAATACATAATTGTATACAATGAAATTGACGCTACTGACTTCAGCTTATATCTATTATTTTCATTCTTTAGTATTGTTGGATGCAACCTCTTAAATTAGTCGAGGAACAAAAGAAAGAAAAGAGTTTAAATTGGAACGTGAAGCAACAGAAACTGCTCGAAATAACAAATTTGTTTTTAGTGAAGAATCACTTAGTGAACGAACAGCACAATAGCTGATTCCAAAAATTTCATGATGGAAACGAAAGCCTTGATAAGGAGGAGGGCCGTGGGTTTCCTTCAGCTATAGTCAATAATGCTTTAAGTACCATTATTGAAGCGGACCCTTGTAAAATTACTCGAGAGGTGGTAGAAGAACTCAATGTTGATCATTCAAAAGTTGTTCGACATTTGAGCCTAATTGGAATAACAAAAAAGCTGATAAATGAGTGCTGTATGAATGGAATGTAAAATCAAGCAATTGGTGATACAAAGTCTGTTCTGTGCTTCTTTTGCGTAACAAAAATGATCCCTTTTTTGATCGCATTATCACATCTGATGAAAAGTGGATTCTCTAAAACAATAGTAAACGTTCGTCACAGTGGCTAGATTGAGGAGAAGAACTAAAACAGTTTCCTAAACAGAAGCATCCAAAAAAAAGATTATGGTCGACTGTTTGGTGGTCGGAAAGTGGTATCATTCACTATAACTTCTTAAATTGTGGTGAAACAATAACAACAGAAAAATATTTTCAGGAAATTGAAAATATACATGAGATGTTGCATCATTTGTGGCTGGCATTAGTTAATTGAAGAGGACCAATTCTTCTTCATGACAACGCTCAACCACACATCTCAAATCACTTTAAAAAAATTAAATGAACTGGGTAATAAACCTTACCTCACCGACCTTATTCTCTGGACATGTATCCGACAGATTATCATTTTTTTAAACATTTGAGTAATTTCCTACAGAAAGGTTTTCAAAGATTAAGCATCAGCTGAATACGCTTTCGATGAATTCTTTAATTTCAGGACTTCTATTCTATCTTGTAAGAATAAACAAACTTGATTCTCATTGGGAGACATTTGTGCAGGCCAGTGATCTTTATTTTGATTAATGAATATAATTTTTAACTGATATGTGGATTTTTATATTCGATACGTAAAAACCGCAATTATTTTTGTACCAACCTTATATAATAGACTGGAACTTTGACATCAAAACTATTAGTAAAGATTAAAAGTAATATTAATTTACTTTTTCCAGAAATAATTTCTAAGCAATTTATGGCTTGAGTATTGCATATAATATCTTAAATAGTCATGGAAAAAAAAACAAATTGGAGCGAATTTGTTGTATGAGTTTAAATTGGGACGTAAAGCAAGAGAAACTGCTCGAAATATAAAGTTTTTTTTTTGTGAAAAGATAATTAGTGAACGTACAGCTCAACGCTGCTTCTAAAGATTTCGTTATGAAAATGAAAGCTTGGATGATAAGGGTCGTGGACGTCCTTCAGTTATAGACAATAATGATTTAAGAACCATTCTTAAAGTGGACCCATGTAAAATGGTCCACTGGTGGCAGAAGAACTCAATGTTGATCATTCAACAGTTGTTCGACATTTGAGCCTAATTCGAAAAACAAAAAAGCTGGATAAATGGGTGCCATATGAACTAAATGAACATCAAACAAGTCTTCTCAGTCTAACAAAAATGATCTCTTTCTTGACTGCATTTGAGTAATTTCTTGATTTTTGAAATTTTTCAAAGATCAAGCATCAGCTCAACTCCCTTTCGATGAACTCGTTTATTGCAGGACTTCAGAATTCTATCTTGTAGGAATAAACAAACTTGTTTCCCGTTGGGAGAAATGTGTACAAGCCAATGGTCTTTATTTTGATTAATAAATTAATTTTTAACTGATATATTTATATTCGTATTTATACTCGATACGTAAAAACCGTAATTATTTTTGCACCAACCTAATATTTCAAAAATATTTGTGCGATACTCAAGTATAAGAATTTTTTTTATATGTTTTAAATGTTCAGTTGTTAGAGGATTCGTTGAAAGTATTCGACATTCCTTGGGATTATAATATTAGCTTACAGAAACTCAACATTTAAAAATCAATCTATGATATTGCTATTAAATCTTATTTCGTTGTTATTTGTGTATATTATATTTTATTTCGTCTTTTAGTATACAGTATTTTTCAATTTTTCATATTTGAGCAAGTAGCATTTGTGTGAAAAGCATCGATTTTCTAAATTAATTCCAGGTCAAATATGATTTGACTTGGTCAAATTGATTTGATCATTGTCAAGTATATACGAGGTCAGACAATTAAGTAATGCGACCGATTTTTTTTCTCGGCCTGTGGTAACACTGCGAACCTGTAACTCCGCCACCGTAATAGCAGATCCCTACTCTCTCGATTGAGACCTTGACCACCCTCGTACGATTATTTCTTCGCCAGCTGTTTAGTGTTTTGTAACAACGCGCGAGTAGTGCATGTCACGAAAATGGAACAGAGAAATTTAGAGCAAGCAGGTTGAAAGTGATCCTACTCTTCTCGATCGAGTTATTACTGGTGATGAAAGTTGATTCTTTCAATATGACCCCGAAACTAAACGACAAAGCCAACAGTGGCTGTCCCCTGGAGCACCAAGGCCAAAGAAGGCGAGAATGAGCAAGTCCAAAGTGAAAACCATGTTGATTTGCTTCTTCGACAGCAAAGGGGTGGTTCACAAAGAGTTCGTACCACCTGGACAAACCGTAAATCAAGTATTCTACCGCAATGTGCTCGAAAAATTACGAAAAAGGGTGCTCAGAGTGCGTCCAGAGATCGCGAAGACTTGGGTTTTGCATCACGACAATGCTCCCTGTCACAGTCGGTTCAGTGTCTCTCAGTTTTTGGCGTCTAAAGGCATCGCAACGTTACCACAACCGCCCTATTCACCGGACATGTCACCCTGCGACTTTTTCCTATTCCCCCATATGAAAAAATTCGTCAAAGGTCGACATTTTGACTCCGTTGAAGATATCCAAGAATCTGTGACGAGGGTACTCGGAGAGGTCCCACAAGAAGTGTTCCATAATTGTTACGAAAACTGGAAAACTCGCTGGAAAAAGTGTATAGATGCGGGAGGGGACTACTTTGAAGGGGATCGCAGCGATGTATCTTAATTTTTAAATATACTCGATTTTTGAATTTTGTCGCATTACTTAATTGTCTGACCTCGTAAGTGTTTATAAGGAAATCTCACATTTTTGGAATGCAATGAGATTCCCGGGTATCGATATTATTTTCAAGATTAGAGGGAAAAATTCTTTAAAATTGGGTGTTGATGTATCAAAATGTATAGGAATGAATAAGGGACAGATATACAAATAGATTCACTTCATAACATTTATTTCTTCTTTTACTTATATTATAGATCTCTAAAACCAACTATTGTCTTCCAAATTAATGCAATCTGAAAGTGGTGTTTGATATACAATGAAACATTTTTCTGACTAATTATGATCGCTAAACCGGAATAATATTTGGCGATTCAAAATAACTGGAATACTTTCTGAATAGTTAATTACATCGTTTCGTTAAATATACTAGGTAACATAATACAGCGGAATCTTCTTTTAAAAAATAACGTTTGTAATTAAAATTGAATGTTTTATGAGACGAGACGGTCATATTTATTCGACTATAAAACTAATAGACAGCGATAATTGAGGTTGAGAATATGCATTTTTAAAATGTTTTCAAAGCACGGTTTTTTGAAATAGAAATATCGTTTTTTAAACATGCATCATGTGAAATGAAATGTCAGTTCGATAGAAATTCGGTTCTTAAATCAGATATTTAATTTTCACTTTAGTATGTTTTTTTTTGCAGAAGTAGTTATATGATTAATATTATATTTAACGCTATTAATACCGCACAATATAATTCTGGTACTATTACTAAATACACTTACACGAATGTATTTTTTCCACTCAATCTACAAGCCATACTTCTTTTTTTATAAACAAAAATGTTTTTTATGATGATCATAAATTATTATTGATCGTCATGTTTTTATGATGATCAATAATAATTCATTGATCATCATAAAAACGTCATAGTTTAAATGATCAATAATAATTTATTATTGATCATTTTTGATCAGAAAATGTTTTATGTTCTGAAAGAAATATATTTTTTAAAGGATATTAACGGTTCAATTTTAATTTCGCTACATTTAAAACTAACAAAATATTAACTTTTATGTATTAGTTAAAAGAAATATTATTTTCATTTCAAATTACCGATGTAAAAATACTAAACTATGGGAGAATGATTGAAAATTGGTTATGTTCATTCATTTAGTACTGGAAATGTGTTTTATATGGTCATATTAATTTTTTAGAGATGTTCATATTGCATCTTGACGATAAAACTCCGCCTGCAACAATAGGATGTATCGAGTAGTTTTTTTGTAGTGGTAGATGGTCTCAAGCTCGGATAAAGGAGAAGGGTTAGTGGGTCAGGTTAGCGGCCTACTCACAGTTAAAAAAAAGAATATACCGCTCAAAACACTATCGCAATGGCCTCTGAAATGGACGAAATAAACGAAGACTCTCAGAAAGACCTTCAAAACGGTGGGCTGAAAGTTAGTCCTCTTCATCTATAGAGTCACCACCACAATGAGACCCCACTAATGCAAAAAAAACAGACTAAGTTTACTAACGAAGGAGAAGTCTTGACGATAAATTTTTTTTGATTCAACGTTCATATGAAATTTCTTCCAAAAAGTATTTAACTACGAAAAGGCATTGGTACTAAATTAAGGAAAACTTATTATTAGACAGTATAAATTAAAGTTTTATAATATTTTTCAGTCTGTAAAGACTGCTCTTCATATTTTAGTAATAATTTCATTTCTTTATATTTCGTTCTCCATTTAGTACAATTACTTTTTGTATTCGAATTGTTTACCATTTTCTTTAACAAATCTGATGTTTCAGAACACTGAAACAGACAGGCACATGATGTGGCCGTTAACATTTATATCAAAGGCATTTTCTTTTGGCATCTTAATGTAATATTATTGTAACCGGTTTTATTGAATACGTCTTTATTTAGTTGTATCTCAAGAGAAAAAACGAAGAGCCGAGATACGATGAGCTTGATAAAATTTGAACCGAAGGTGGTTATCAATTACCTTATCATGAAAATTTTCAATCAAATATTCATTCATACCAGTCGGATAAAGAGATGATACTCCGTCATGTTGAAAGTACAAATTTTTGACACTGTTGTAGTATTTTAGAAGATCCGGAACAATATAATTGAAAATCATTTTCATTTTTACACTTAAGTAAAATATAGAGTATTTTAATTAAGAGTACTTAAAAGCAAGAAATACAAAACCAAGTATTTAAAAACAAGAGATACCACTCCTGATTAGCTAATCTAGTTGATAATAGTGATATTAATAATTATGAAGTTTATATAGACAGTTAACTTATAGATAATTATATAGCTAGTTAACTTAAAAATACCTTCATTAATAGATATTATTTTGTAAAAACTCAAAATCTCGTTCATTCATTTAATTCAACGTTATCTTGTAAAATTGTAATCAACGGTTAGTCAGAATATCTTTTAATAAACATTGAGTTAAACGTTCTATGCTATATTTAAATTTATCACTATATAATATTTGTTGAATCGATCAAATGTCTTGCAGAAAGATTGATTTGGATAGAAATAACTATTTGTCAAATTAAATTTCTGTTATTATTTGATTTGGTTGTTAAGAGTCTACCTGTTTTCGGACAGGCATTAATTTTCTATGCTGTTCAAATCGTCATTTATAATCGTAGGTGTGTATATATATATATATATATATATATATATATATATGTATATATTGTAGGTTGTAAATAGTATTCTGTTAGTAATATTGAATTAGTCATTTCTTTAGGTACAATAGTTACAATATTTTTTAATAGTTACAATATAACCACTTTTATCCTAAGGCCTTATTCGCACGAGCGTTAAAAAATTCATCAACGAGCGCTTTTTTCATCTTTTCAATAAAATATATGAAACTCAGCGTTTCTTTTCACATGCCGGCGTTTATTTAGCTCGCGGTAAACAATATAGAACTTGATCTATTTCTAACGCCGAGCGTTTTGCGTTGAAGTAAATAGAACATATGGAAGAGGGTATTTTTATTTGCATAGGGGTTCAAAAAGCGCCAATGACGCCGAATTTGTCAGTGAGTCTTGCATTCACGTTGGTACTGATTACAAGCACAACAGATAACGGCAGACAGAGTTTACGAAAATGGCGGTATTTGATACTGAACGTTTTAGTGTGGAGGTGGAATCGAGATCTTTGTTATATAACAAAGGTTTACCAAATTGTTCAATCAAAATTTTGATGGAGGACACGCAGATGGAAGTCACTTCGAAAATAATCCCAAATTGGGAAAATATCGTAGATAACAATTCTCAATAATTCATTAAATGTTTCAATTTTCATACTGGAGTAGCGGAAAAACATCCGGATACAACCATCAATCGTCATAAATAGCCACAAACTGTCCTTTCAAGTATCGTTGATCATTCATAGGATGCACACAGAACTTTTTCATTTTTTTTTCGCCTTCTTAAAATGCATACAGCTATTGTCAACAACTCTTCTGAATTCATGCGTCCGAACTGCGTAAGACGATGAAAAGAAGTGATTTTTAAACGCTCATATGAACACTGTATTTGCGAGCGTTTTAAAAGCGCTAACGCTAACTCTGAACGCAACGTTTTCTTAACGCTCGTGCGAATAAGGCCTAAGTTCATGAAAAAAAAAATTATTTTGTAAATATGGCCATACGAAATAAACACAAACGGGCTAAAATTGATTTCAATATTATGCTATAATTGCTCTGATACTGTAGTTAAATTTACTTTTACAAACGACTTATTCTTTACCTCACTTTTTCCCTGATCAGAAATGTTCAATAAATGTTTACTGATCATTTTTGATTGTTGTCTGTGCGCATATAAAACGGTGATGCATTCGTTTTTAGAATGTTAAAGAACAGAAAGTTTTATAATATTTTGAAATCCGTACAACATTTTTACAGAAACTGAAGCAAAGAATTTTAACAGTCATTAAAATTTGCATATCCAATAGTTAAAGTTGATTGATAATCACTTATTGAATATTCTGATTAGCATTTTTCTCTGTGTTTTGTGGGATGCAAATAATTCGCTTGTGAAAAAACTTCGTAACTCGATTTGAAATGTCATTTCTTTTTTAAATTACTGATATTTATATTTACTAATAGATCAAATTATATACGCAATAGGTAGACAAAATTGTATTATAAATTTATATATATATATATATATATATATATATATATATGCATACAGACCTCTTTTCTCTCTCTCTCTCTCTCTCTATATATATATATATAGAGAGAGAGAGAGAGAGAAAGAAGGGGTCTGTATGGCATATATATATATATATATATATGCATACAGACCTCTTCTCTCTCTCTCTATATATATATATATATATATAGAGAGAGAGAGAGAGAGAGAAGAGGTCTGTATGGCATATATATATATATATATATATATATATATATATATATATATATGTATATAAATTTGTAATACAATTTTGTCTACCTATTGCGTAATATGTGTGTGTGTGTGTTAGTAAGTAGGTAGTTACAGTTTGTTTTATAAATTTATCGAGGTAAATACCATAATAGTATAAGAAATTAGTATATATTTTGTAACTAATATGCTTGGCTATTTTTTTTTAAAGTCTGCTTTAGATAAGATAATCAGAAGAAAGTATTCTTCTGTAATTTAATCCCTTAAGAAACCTAAAATCATCACAAAAATGTCCCCCATCAACAATATAAAATGATGAATGATCATTAGTTGAACATTTTTGATCAGAAAAAGTCTGTTATTTGTGAGATGAAAAATTATCTTTAATGAAATACAATAATATAAGCATATAATTAAAAATTTTAACAATAATTGATAAATGTTCATATGAAAAATAAGCCAGATTTTTTCTTTAATTTTATATATATATATATGCCATACAGACCACTTCTCTCTCTCTCTCTCTCTCTCTCTCTCTCTCTCTCTCTATATATATATATATATATATATATATATATATATGTGTGTGTGTGTGTTAGTAAGTAGGTAGTTACAGTTTGTTTTACAAATTTATTGAGGTAAATACCATAAGAGTACAAGAAATTATTATATATTTTGTAACTAATATGCTTGGCTATTTTTTAAGTAAAAAAGTCTGCTTCAGATAAGTTAATCAGAAAAAAGTATTTTTCTGTAATTTAAACCATTAAGAAACCTATAATCAACACAGAAATGTGCGTAAACAACAATATAAAATGTTGAATAATCATTAATTGAATATTTTTGATCAGAAAAAATCTGTTATTTGTGAGATGAAAAATTATCATTAATGAAATAGAATAATATAAATATATAATTAAAATTTTTAACAATAATTGATAAATGTTCATAGGAAAAATAATCCAGATTTTTTTCTTTAATTTCATATATATATATATATATATATATATGTATATATATATATAGAGAGAGAGAGAGAGAGAGAGATAATTAAATACGTACACATATCTAAATACGTATGGTAATGGAGAAATTAATTAA
Source organism: Acanthacorydalis orientalis (assembly GCA_034766995.1). Lineage (NCBI taxonomy): Eukaryota > Metazoa > Arthropoda > Insecta > Megaloptera > Corydalidae > Acanthacorydalis > Acanthacorydalis orientalis. The sequence continues at coordinate 23,448,211 of CM068317.1, forward strand.
ATCTGTATCTTTTTATGTATTATAGAATGGGTTCTAATTGTGACTTTATTTTTTTTACAGTACTGTTAGTAAGATTACTTTTCCTGTACGTTGGTGCTCTGTTGATGATGATGATTATGATATGGCCATCGAAATGCGCATAAGCGACAGTCGAAAATAATTAATACTAATTACTGAATATTTTTGATTGGCAAATTTTGTTATCGTTTGTGGAGTGAAAAATTAATTTATTTGTAAAATTACTTTTTCGAACTGATACTTTTTCTTTTCTTTTTTATAATAGAACTTGTGTTTGTGTAAAAGAACATTTTTCCTAACCATTTTAAACTATACCGCGCAGAGTATAAAAAAATAATAAAACAATTATTTGTCATTGTCTTCAAACGCGGTTCTTATTCGCTATTTATATATTAAATAATCAAGCAAAACTTTAGAAAATGAATATTTTCCATATTTACTCTTTTTAATGACAGAATAAAGTCTTTATTATGAGAAAAAAAATTTAAATGTATTGTTTATACGAGTATCTGTGAAATTTACTGAAAAATTCTGAAACCATGATATATATTCTGATAACATTTTATATCATGTTACATAAATTGTTGTTCCATAAATTTACATATGAAAATAAATTAATTAATTTTAACATACGAAAGTATTATATTTTGGTATTAAATTTAGTATCAGATGATTAAATCAGTATAAGTATTATACTTATTTAATATATATTTGCATAAGGCTATAATTAAGGCGAATTTCAAAAGACTTCTGGTTTTATTATTGATAGAAAAGTAAGAGTAATAAGTTATTATTTTAATATTTTCAAATGCATAGTATATATTTATTTGTGAAAAGAAAGTAGCGCTCTTTGTACACAGTTTGTACTTGGTGCATCCTATAATAAATGGACAATGATGTGAAAATATACATAAACATCGTCGCAAGAAAAATTGAGTATAACTTTTGCGTTCACAAAATAGTTCTTTAATTTTATTGTTTTTTTTATGTTTTTTTTTTCACTATAAATTAAATTCATAAATTCAAAAAATTATTAATATTTTGACTGATATTTTGATTTTAATAAATTAGGTCTTTTTGTGTTGTTTTTATCAATAAAAATGCTATTTCAATTAGTATTAGAAATATAATCTTAAACATTGTTAAAAGTTATTTTATATTAGGTGTACAAATTAATTCGGTGCCTTTTTATAGAAAATGAAAGTTTACGAATTCATCAAAATATTTCCCATTATTATGTATAATTTTGTTCCATTTATTGAATAACTGATGAATCCCTTGTCGAAAAAGATGCCGGCTTTGAGTCGATGAAGTTATAATGCATTTTTAGATCTTTTCCAATGTGTTAGAATTTTTGAATGTTGCGTCACGTCTTTCCCCAAAGCTGTGTAAATCATTTCCGCAGTTTCGGAAACATTTTTTACAACTGGAATGTGAAAATTTGTTCCTCCAACATGTTTCTTTTCAGGCGCCATCGTATTCACTACGGTTTTGTGTGGCTATTCCAAATGCTTGGCCAAGATATATAGTGTTTTTAAATGCTAGGGTTGGCGCTTCCAAATTCCTTAAAACGAAGAGAAAATATTTTAATTTAAAACAGAGTTATGGTTGATTCAATTTAAAAACAGCATTAATTCTTACACCTAATATCATATCTTAATTTTTGTACAGCTTAAGAAACTTTATCTTGCACGCTTTTTCTTTTATTATTTTTTTATAAGGGTACATATATAATACATTATAATAAATACAAAGCCTTTAAATTATTAAAGAAAGTTTTTTTTTAAAGAAAATGTATTACATTAATATTTTTGTGCAAAACAGGAGATTAATTAATATTTTCATTTTTTATATATTGCAGTCTTCATATTAAGTTCTTCAGAATTTACTTATAAGTTTATCTATATATTTACAAACAGAATATTTGAAACTTATGGGTGAATCTATAAAAAAGTGCTAAAAAACAAGTATAATAAAATGGGCAACAGTAATAATAAAATAAAGTTATTCGAATTTGCGATTCCTTAAAGACGTAACACAAAGAATGTTATTATAGCGCGCGCGCACACACATTCATACACACACATACATACTAACACACATATATACGCACGCACGAACACAACACACACACATATAATGAAACATATATATATATATATATATATATATATATATATATATATATATATATATATATATATATATATATATAGTATATTTAAGGTTTGAAATAACATTATTTTCAACGTGTGAAAGATGAAATTTATACACACAGTACCATTTACAATTTAAAAATATGAATTATTAATTTCACAGTAAATATAAGGTATTTGTAATTACACGTCAAATTAGCATTAAAACATGAAAGAGGGTCATTTGGTAGTACTGTAACTAAACGATTAATAAAGAGGTTTGCTGACCAATATGTCATTAGTTATTGAATCCAACCTTCTGGTAAGTTCTCTCTTTTATTTAGAAAGGAATTGTATTTGGTTAACAAACTAAGTTCAGTGCACTTCGATATTTAGAGAGGGTTGAGAAATATTTTTAATTAAATAGTAGGGTTTTTTGTTCAGCATATAGTTTAGGTTAAAGATGAAAGTATGTTAACTTAATTATTGTATGACTGTGCATGAATAAATACTAAAAATATATGTATCCGTAAAAGAATATTGTATTTATACAAAATCAAGACTCAAAACTCGATATTAAAGTAGAGTATGATTGATAGAAATACAAATGAATTTTAGGTTAGCGTCTGACTAATCAGTAGAAAGTATTGATTTTTATTTGATTTAGAATGTTCAGGTCCCGATAGAGATTACTCTGCTCTTAATACACTCACACACACACACACACATATATATATATATATATATATATATATATATATATATATTTATTTATTTAAATATACATATATAAGTAGTCTATTTTTAATAATTTACAATCATCATTTATCGAATATACTATTGAATGATATTTAAAATAAAAACATTAATAAGAGAATTTTTTGCTGGATTTTTATTAATATTTTTTAACTATCGCCATATGTAAGTGTACTGATTTTAAAAGTTAAATATCTATGATTAATATGTAATGTATATATGTATGTAATGTGTGTATGTTATGTATGTATGGACAGATAGATGGATATAGATATACTAATATAAATAAATAATTATCACGAATAGTTAAAAAAAGTCAAATTAAATCAAATGTTTATATATATATATATAATATTCACTCCATTTTTATTATGCAATTTGAAAATTATATAAGATTTTATTTTTAGTTTAATTTTTTTCGTGTATAAATATAATAGAAAGTGTTATTAATATATATTTATAAAAGTTCACAATTAGACAGCAACGTTTTTAAATATCGCAGTTTTCATTTAAAAAAAGTAATTTATTCTAATTTTATTCGTAAGTAAAATTATTTTTCTTTAATTAGTAGAACATTATTAACGAAACATAAGGAGAAATGATTATTAATGTAACAAAATGAGTAACGATGAGAGTTGAATTTGTAATACGAAAGAGTGAATATTTGATTTAATAATGATTACAAGACAATTGTTCGAATAATTTCACTAATTGTAATCAGCGCAAATATATCTGAATAATACATTATTATTGTTGTACTTCTTATTAATAATTAAAGAAAGTGGTTTTATATTTCCTTTGATTTTCATTATAAAGAATATTACATAAATTTTAATTTTTGTAGTCTTTTACTTACGCTATATAGTGTATACATAACGTTTAAACATATCTTCTTTTAGTAATTATTTACTTTTCCTAGACGTTCACTATTTGAGAAGATTAACAACATACGAGGTCAGACAATTAAGTAATGCGACAAAATTCAAAAATCGAGTATATTTAAAAATTAAGGTACATCGCTGCGATCCCCTTCAAAGTAGTCCCCTCCCGCATCTATACACTTATTCCAGCGAGTTTTCCAGTTTTCGTAACAATTCTGGAACACTTCTTGTAGGACCTCTCCGAGTACCCTCGTCACAGATTCTTGGATATCTTCAACGGAGTCAAAATGTCGACCTTTGACGAATTTTTTCATATGGGGGAATAGGAAAAAGTCGCAGGGTGACATGTCCGCTGAATAGGGCGGTTGTAGTAACGTTGCGATGCCTTTAGACGCCAAAAACTGAGAGACACTGAACGCACTGTGACAGGGAGCATTGTCGTGATGCAGAACCCAAGTCTTCGCGATCTCTGGACGCACTCTGAGCACCCTTTTTCGTAATTTTTCGAGCACATTGCGGTAGAATACTTGATTTACGGTTTGTCCAGGTGGTACGAACTCTTTGTGAACCACCCCTTTGCTGTCGAAGAAGCAAATCAACATGGTTTTCACTTTGGACTTGCTCATTCTCGCCTTCTTTGGCCTTGGTGCTCCAGGGGACAGCCACTGTTGGCTTTGTCGTTTAGTTTCGGGGTCATATTGAAAGAACCAACTTTCATCATCAGTAATAACTCGATCGAGAAGAGTAGGATCACTTTCAACCTGCTCGAGACAATCTTGAGCGATGTTCATTCGGTGGGCTTCGTGACATGCACTACTCGCGCGTTGTTACAAAACACTAAACAGCTGGCGAAGAAATGATCGTACGAGGGTGGTCAAGATCTCAATCGAGAGAGTAGGGATCTGTTATTACGGTGGCGGAGTTACAGGTTCGCAGTGTTACCACAGGCCGAGAAAAAAAATCGGTCGCATTACTTAATTGTCTGACCTCGTATAACCAGAACACAAACCATCACCTGAAAATGACTGTTGTCGAGGTCTCATACCTCCTAGGTACGGTTTTCAATATTAAGATGACAGTACAAAGATGTCCCAATACCTCAAATACGTGAAAAAGAGTGATTATTTATGTTCTAACAAATTATTTTTCCTACTTACAAACTAAACGTTTTTTTCCCTTATCAATATGATTTTTAATTGATTATTAAAAATCAGTGCCTTTTAACTGATAAGCCACGGTCCCTACATTGGACTGTGAAAGAATATTCATAGCCTTGTACAACAAACTGATTTCATTATTTATTGTAATTCTTTATTCGCATGTGTTTCAAAATATTTCTAATGAGAAATTGCAGAAAATGATATAATCACAATTTGAACATCTGTAAATATTGCAATAGTTAATATTTTTTAGTTTCCAATATTAAGAAATAACAAATAAATTAACCCTTTTGTGTATAGGTGCCAAACATGCTGATTTTATTAGATTGGTAGAAAAATAATTGCGGTTTATATCCTTCAATTTAAAATACTTTTCTTTCCTTTTTGATATTATTCTAATAAAAGAGATTTTGTTAACTTATTCGTTCAATTTTAATAAAACCATTTGTTTTAACACTAAAAAAATATTTCATCTGTAAGTACTTATATGATAAAATAATTTTCATGTATAATTTTTATATGATTATGTGGCATAATTTTGAAACCAATCCTTTTTTCTCAATGAATGAAAACTATGTGAAATTTTATAATCACATATTATTATTTTTTACTATGTATAAATAAAGAAAATTAATGATGACTGAAAAAATATTTGCGTAGAATATGTACAATAATTTTTACACAAAACGCAAATATTTTAACAATGATTAGATATTAACAACAAGTGATTAATAAATAACCTTTTTATTTTTCAATTTATCGATTTTAAGATTTTCTTTTTTGTTAAATAAATTCATAACCGTAGAAATATTAGGCTGGTAGAAAAATAATTGCGGTTTATAACCTTCAAAATCCATTTTTAAATACATTTTTAATTTATGTGGTTTTAAGTTGTTCAGAACTGTTGGATGACAAACGCCTAACTTTTGTCCAAGCTCTGGAATTGTGTGTGGTTCTGATTCAACTAATGCCCTCGTTATGAACTGAAAAAGAACGCCCGCGGCCTTCTTCATCTTCAAGGCTCTTGTCTCCAGTACAAAATTTTTGGAACCGCCATTGCACAATTGCACGTTCCTTAACAGTACCCACATCAAAAGCATCATTTAGTTTATGAGCAGTTTTTGCAGTTTTACCGCCCGTTTTGAGCTTATACAAAAAAATTCTCTCATTTACTTCTTTTCCGTCTTTAATTCAATACCTCAATTTGTAGCAAAATTAATAATAAAAGCAAAGTCAATGTTACTAAAATGCAGACCGAAAAATGGACTTAAAATGATATTAACATGAACACAATTAATGGAAATTTCATTGAGAAAAATTAAAGTGAGAATTATTAAAACAAAAACCACAATTATTTGTCTAGCAACATAATAATTATTGCTTATGTGCATTTTAATATTGATACCGTCTTAGAGAAGTAAGAGCAGAAAAATTCATATGAAATGAAATTCATTTCACAAATTTCACATCATATAATATTCATGCGAGTGAAAACTCATTTATGAAATTGAATTTAGAGACAGTAACAAAAGCGTGAATTAACACAGTAAAAAAAACGTGAATCAGAAATTAAATGTGAATTGATTAGTGCAGCTAGAAGAGGTCAGTGAAATATTCACTTCTCTAAACATTTAATGTGGCGATTAAAATCAGAAATTGAGTCTTATTTTTTAAGAATTTAAAAAGCTTTATATAAATGTTAATATATTTAAAATTATTCAGAAAAGGTTTATATAGTGAATAAAAATATAATACAATTCTTATCAATAAATTATTTATTCAAGAAGGAAAAAATTAAAAATCTTAGTATTCTTCTATCTGCAATTGACAAACAATAATTTTAGCCTTCCCTATAATATTCTTCATCATTAAGTGGATTTCATATCTTAAAATTAAAAGTTTTAGTTATTGAATAATAAATTAATCTAAATGAAGAAATGTTAAATCGGGGAAAAATAAAACATAATTAATAAGATATATTTACTTTTTCTAAAATATTTTTTTGATTAAAATCTAGTTAAAAATAATGTATCACCTAGTGCTACATTTGCAATATTTGTATATCTGAACGTAAAAAAGGTTAACAAATCTATGTATAGAAAAATTAATATTTTTAAAATTCCATACATGATAAATTACTAAACCAACATATAGAAATAGTAAATTTTTAAATAATACATATAATAATAAATGAAAATAAGTGAATATAAGTAATCGTTTTGATCAAATATTTATTGTTGATCCAAATTGATTTTATGTAATTAATTCAATATTTTTAAAATCAGATTCAAAATTTAGTTCAATTTGAGTCATAAATGCAATCAAACAACCAATTAATTACTAAATTAAACTAACTAAACTTTCTTTTAACAAAGATCTAATAAATGTTCTGTGATCAACGTTGATGAATGAATTGAAACTGACACAGTACTAAGATTTGCTTATAGAAGGGTGAGGTTTTGTAAGCTCGTAGAGACAAGTGCTTATAAAATATTTTAAAATAAATATAATTTAAGGGTTTGCATTTTTGCACTGGACTGACATTCATGTATTAGGTTCGTATAAAAATAATTGCGGGTTTTATCATTTTAAGTTTGGCGCCGATTTTTCTAGTTACCGTCATCTTTTGTTATAGCCATGTGATATATCATTGTAAACAATGAAATTAGCACTACTGATTTCATATTATGTCTATTGTTTTAATTCTTTAGGATTGTTGAATGCAACTTCTTAAATTAGTCATGGAAAAAAGAAAATTTGCGATTTTGTGTTAAGAGTTTAAATTGGGACATAAACAGAAACTGCTCGAAATATCAAATTTGTTTTTGACGAAGAGTTAGTTAGTGAACGTATAGCTTAATACTGGTTCCAAAAATTTCTTAAGCGAATTGATAGTCTTGATGTTGAGAAAGTTTGTGGACGTCCTTCAGCTATAGACAATAATGATTAAGAATCATTATTGAAGCGGGTCTAGGTAAAATAACTCGAGAAGTGGCAGAAGAACTCAATGTTGATCATTCAACAGTTGTTCGACATTTGAGCCTAATTCGAAAAACAAAAAAGCTGGATAAATGGGTGCCGTATGAACTAAATGAACATCGAGCAAGTCTTCTCAGCGGTTCTTTTGTATAACAAAAATGATCTTTTTCTTGACTGAATTTGAGTAATTTCTTGATTTTTGAAGTTTTTCAAAGATCAAGCATCAGCTGAAAGCCCTTTCGATGAACTTGTTTATTGCAGGACTTCAGAATTCTATCTTGTAGGAATAAACAAACTTGTTTCCCATTGGAAGAAATGTGTACAAGCCAGTGGTATTTATTTTGAACAATAAATTAATTTTTAACTGATATATTTATATTCGTATTTATACTCGATACGTAAAAACCGTAATTATTTTTGCACCAACCTAATATTTTAAAAATATTTGTGCGATACTCAAGTATAAGAATTTTTTTTATATGTTTTAAATGTTCAGTTGTTAGAGGATTAGTTGAAAGTATTTGACATTCCTTGGGACTTTAATATCAGTTTACAGAAACTCAACATTTAAAAATCAAGCTATGATATTGTGATTAAATCTTATTTGGTTATTATTGTGTATATTATATTTTATTTCATCTTTTAGTGTACAATATTTTTTAATTTTTCATATTTGATGAGGAGGAGAGGGGTCGTGGACGTCCTTCAGATAAAGTCAATAATGATTTAAGAACCATTATTGAAGCGGATCCACGTAAAAAAACTCGAGAGGTGGTAGGAGAACTCAATGTTGATCATTCAACATTGTTCGACATTTGAACCTAATTGGAAAAACAAAAAAGCTAGATGAATGAGTTTCTAATGAACTAAACGAACATCAAGTAATTCGGTGATAGGAAGTTTTCTCTGAGCTTTTTTTGCGTAAAAAAATAATCCTTTTCTTGATCGCATCGTCACATGTGATGAAAGGTGGATTCTTTACAACAATCCGAAACGTTAATCACAGTGGCTAGACAGAGGAGAAGCACCAACACAATTTACTAAACTGAATTTTTATGAAGAAAAGATTATGGTCAATGTTTGGTAGTCGGAAAGTGGCATCATTCACTACTTCTTCATAAATCCTGGTGAAACAATAACAGCAGAAAAATATTGTCAAGAAATTGAAAAAAATGCATGAGAAGTTATATCGTTTACAGCCAGTATTGGTCAATCGAAAAGGACTAATTTTTCCTAAAGACAAACCCCGACCGCAAAGCTCACAAATGACTAAATTAAATGAATTGGGTTATGAAACCTTACCTCGCCCAATTTATTCTCCGGACCTATCTCCGACAGATAATCATTTTTTTAAACATTTGATTAATTTCGCACGAGAGAAAGTTTTCAAAGATCAAGCATCAGCTCAATGCGTTTTCCATGAATTCAGTAATTTCAGGACTCCAGAATTATATTTTGTGAGAATAAACAAACTTGTTTCCGGTTAGGAGAAATGTGTGCAGGCCAACGGTTTTTATTTTGATTAATGAATATAATTTTTAACTGATATACGGATCTTTATACTCGATACGTAATAACCGCGATTATTTTTGTACCAGCCTTATATAATAGACGGGAACTTTGATGGTTGGTTGGTTATTGGGGATTTAGGGCGCATCGACAACAGAGGTCATTAGCGTCCGAACAAAAATTATAAATTAAAAACACACCCCGTTTGCGCACTTGCATTCGAGTCACCCCTTAATTCGAAACACTAATGTATGTGTGCCAAACGCTTAAGAATATTTCATTAAAACAATATTTCTCTAAATGAGAGATAAAGATAAAACAAAACACATGTGAATGAACTGGACTGTAAAAATACCTAATCTTGATTGGACAATACGTATAAATATAATAAAAAGAGATGAACTCTTGAGGACAGTAAAACATTTAAAATACTGTGATCTGATATTAGGATTCACAGGTTTTTTCGTGAAGAACACTTTAAAATAAGCCCGATGGCTTGACATGTATGACGACACAACATGTTAAAATATATCAAGATTGGGAAAAACACTAAATCATGCTAAAAAGTCCAGTCTCCTTTACGAAAGTCAAAATGCGATCTGCGGCGTCGTTGTCGTCCCCTAAAATTATGGAGATGTCCCCCGACAAACCCAGACGATTCCTAATCCTCGCATAACGATCGCATCGTGTTAAAAGCTGTGACACCGTCAGAGTAGTGCCACACGTGTCACACATCGGCTGGCCTTCCTTTTTCAAGATAAAAGAGTGACGGGAACTTTGACATATAAAGCTGTTAGTAAAGATAAAAAATAATATTAATTTACTTCTTCTACAAATAAGTTCTAGGAAATTTATTGTTTTAGTTATCAGAAAGATCATAAGAATATTTTTTTTAATGCAAAGGAAATTAAAATTCGAGTTTGTCAAAACAAAAATGTTGTTACAAGTTTTGATTTATCTTTCTAGATAATTAAAAATTGTAAATTTTTAACTTAGTATGAATAACAAAAATCTAAATGAAATTATTGTGACGATCTATATTAATCTAAAATCAAATAGACATTTCAAAGTTCGCATATTGTGTATATTAAAATTTAGGGAATATTTAATTTTAATATCGAGTACAACGAACTCTAAAGAATGAGTTGAAAGAGACTATCCTGTGCTCAATATGAATAATTGAATACGATGACCTAAAAAATAGACAAACAACGATTGAAAAACGATTTCACAACGATAATAAAGTAATATTTGCAAACAATGTACGCCCGATTACATATTTATTAAGTAAATACTATATAATGTTTATAGGTATAAAAAAGTATATTTAAACATCGATTAAGTTATTCGACAATTGACCAAAATACATTACGAATTCATTAATTAATAAATTAATAATGCGTCGATTACAATTAATTCTCAGGCTACATACTTTTACTTTTACTATGATTTTTCAGTTGTTGAAAAGAGACTTGAAATTATGTAAAAGGAGGTTTTTTTTACTTAACATTCTCTGAAGTAAATGTATATATATATATATGTATATGTATGTGTGTATATATATATATATATATATGTATACAAATGCTATCAGATTGAACAATTCTTATAAACAAGTGTTATTTATGCGTTATTTGTTTGAAGCTGTTTACTGATTAGGCTATCATTACTTATTTGTTTCACTATAAAGTATATTTTCGTAAAGCGTACTCATTAATAAAATGTCATAATAATTAAAATATATGTACATTTCCAAATACATTAATATACATAAATAAAAAAAAAACGTAAATTCAAAGCGAGTAACTAATTATTCCAAAATCGCAAATAATCAATTAGTCAATTATTTTACAAAAAATAAACATTGATCCAAACAATTAACTCGTTTATATCTTTGCGTGAAAGATTATTTATGTAATAAATTAAATAATAACGAGTTTATCTACTTATGTTGGATGTATAAAAATAAGGAAAAACATTCTTCATGAACATACAAATTTCTATTTATTTTTGAAAGATGATGCAAATAATTTATGGATTTTTTTATATTTCATTTTCATAAATATATACAAAAATGCACAGTTCAAAATTATATTACAAACGAATCGGATGGCTGGGATTAATAGTATGTCACGAAATGTCAAAATTTTAAAAGAATATTAAAAATATCTCAAATATAATTCTTGTTTTGTGTGTATTTTTTGTATTGGTAATTGACAAATTGATTAACTAATGATTTTGTTCTTTTCACGCCTCAAATGATTTCTATTACAGAGTTTTTTTTTTAAAAAAGAGAATGTATCAAAAACTGGTTTATGATGATTGAATTTTGAACTATTCAGATATATTCAATCAATATTCTGAATAATGTGGTAAATAATTTCAATTTTGTGGTGTATATTTTATCACAATATACAAGTTCTTTTTTTCTATGAAATAATGAGAATTTTTTTATGAGTTTTTATCTTTAAAACCACTGTTTTCTGAGAAAATAATACCTCAATAAATTGCAAATGAATTATTTTTTCAGAGCAAACATTTTTTTAATCAAAAATTTGTATGTAACATTTTTGATTGTTTTTTTAATATAGCAACTGAAAAATCTGAAAGATTTTCCTCGTCCTTAAAAAATCTTTTTAAATTTAATAAAATATTTTTATCAGTATAAAAATATCAAGACATTTTGTATTAAACATTCCCCAGTTTCATATAAATATTGTTCCAATTATCAAATAATGAAATTAATAAAAGACTGCTTTTGGAAGCATTCTGGAGCTCTCCTGACTGAACTGCAAGAAGCAGCCTTGTTGCTGTTGTGAAGAGGTTGGTATGAAGAAGAGCTCCACTTGATCGAAAAATCTTAACTCATGTTACAAAAAGGTTTCAGTGAGGAGAGTCATGAGACTCGGTGCTTAGTATTTGCATTACGGAATTTATTTTATAATTTTTAAGTTTTCTCTGTATGGTTAAACCTACCAATATTCAAAGAATATTACAGTACATCTCCTTGAAATCCCGTTCGCACCTTCTCGCCGCTTTGAGGCAGTGAAGTAGGAAATTGGGGAAGGAATATATATATATATATATATATATATATATATATATACAATATAATCATTACATTAAATTTATTTACTTATGTCAGGTATTATTAGGTATACAATCTAATTCTGTGTCTTTAAATTGAATCAACCATAACTGTTTTAATTGAAAATATTTTCTAGACATTTTAGTATCTTTAAGTACCAACCTTAATATTTGGAACCACTATATAGTTTGGCCAAATAGTTGACATAACCTCATAAATACCGAATGAACACGATGATATCCGAAAAGCAGCATATTAAGCACTGCACAATCTTCAAATTCCAGTTGAAAAAAATGCTTCACGCAAGAATGGTTTTTGAAATCTGAAAGAAGTCGTTTTAACGCATATAACATGCAAAAAAATGCTTAAATAATGGAAAAGGTCTGAAAATGCATTACGACTTCATCGATTCAAAGTCGCGATCTTTTTTCGACAAGGGGTTGGCCAGTTACCTGATAGATAGAGTAAAGTTATATAAAACAATGAAGAATATTTTGTGTATTGAAATGTGTTCCATTTTGCCTAAACATTCATTTTTATAAATAAGGCACCGATTTGATTTTTAGACCGAATAGTTTCAAATTAAATTCCCCTCAGGTCTATCTTAAGTTAACATTTTATTATTATTTAATTAAATTAAATCATATAAACTGTCACAAATAACATGATTTTAACGTATTTTCTAATTGAAGTAACTAATAAATGTTATCTAATCAGCATATTCCTACTTTATTGAAATAATCTGTGTAAAAATCTATTTTAAAATATACAGTTTGAAAAAATAATGTAATTACAATAGTGAATTAGTTTACTTTTTCAGAACATTAACTAATCAAAAGTTGACATAACAAAGTTTGTGAAAAAAGGTTAAATGAGAGTAATGTCTCGCGATCAAGTAAAAATCTAAAAACAATGCTTTTTTACTGTTTCAGTCTCTTCATATGAAAAAAATCAGATGACTTTTTATAAGTACATAACAGATTAAATACTTGAAAAGGTTTATACGCAAAACAAACCGTCATTTAGCAATATATATATATATATAGAATATTTTTTACATATTGTAATTAAAAACACTGAAATGCTTCTGAATAACGGATACTTATTAAGTAATTATTAGTTTGCATCAATAATTTATACTTGAACTTCGATGTAGTACACATTTAATATAGTTGTAATGCGAAATTATTACCGAATTATATTTCTACGTGACTTTTAGCAGATAACTATTGGCCTACACTCATTTATAAAATAGTTTTGCATAGACTGGTTGCTACGGAAGTAATCAGATGTCTTGTTAGAGTGTGCTATTGACCTTTAATATAGAATTATGAAACGAAAAAAATTTGAATATATATATACATATACATATATATATATATATATACATATATATATATATATATATATATATAAATACTTAAATAAATTTTTGATTTATAATAATAATATTATTTTGTAAGTTGTAGAGGAATTTAAATGTTTAAATTTTCAACGATGTAGAGTACAGTTAACTCCTCGACGTACGAATTAATTGAACTTCGATATGACACAAATACTATTTATTTTTTAGCTTAACATTTGTGTAAGCTTAACAAAGAAAAGAATATTTATACATTTCTCAATATTATAATTCAATACCGATAACCAAAATTAATGAAGATATTAAATAATAGATGATAATTAAATAACAAATTCAACAATAATTCGATTGTCCTGTAGAGTATGACGCTTTTCGAAACACTCCGGTAAACGCAGTAATGGAGGCATTTGACATTTTTTATACTTCCACTCATTGTATTATTTTTTGAAAATACGTGACATCTCTTTGCAGGATGTTGCTTTTTACCAACGGAAGGTATATGTTCAGGAAAATGTGCCCAATTTTTTGATTGTAGCCGAATTGCGCACTCACTTTTCGAAAGTGTACCGCGTGCCGGATAGTCAAGTCGAGACAAGTTACATAGCATTGAATGTTGCTAATAACAAACATCCTCACTTTCCTATAAATTCAAAACAGACATGTTACAGGGCTCGTTTTTATGGTTCACAACTTTGACACTGAATATATGTATATAAGTACGAGGTCAGACAATTAAGTAATGCGACCGATTTTTTTTCTCGGCCTGTGGTAACACTGCGAACCTGTAACTCCGCCACCGTAATAGCAGATCCCTACTCTCTCGATTGAGACCTTGACCACCCTCGTACGATCATTTCTTCGCCAGCTGTTTAGTGTTTTGTAACAACGCGCGAGTAGTGCATGTCACGAAAATGGAACAGAGAAATTTAGAGCAACGGTGCTCAAGATTGTCTCGAGAAGGTTGAAAGTGATCCTACTCTTCTCGATCGAGTTATTACTGGTGATGAAAGTTGGTTCTTTCAATATGACCCCGAAACTAAACGACAAAGCCAACAGTGGCTGTCCCCTGGAGCACCAAGTCCAAAGAAGGCGAGAATGAGCAAGTCCAAAGTGAAAACCATGTTGATTTGCTTCTTCGACAGCAAAGGGGTGGTTCACAAAGAGTTCATACCACCTGAACAAACCGTAAATCAAGTATTCTACCGCAATGTGCTCGAAAAATTACGAAAAAGGGTGCTCAGAGTGCGTCCAGAGATCGCGAAGACTTGGGTTCTGCATCACGACAATGATCCCTGTCACAGTGCGTTCAGTGTCTCTCAGTTTTTAGCGTCTAAAGGCATCGCAACGTTATCACAACCGCCCTATTCACCGGACATGTCACCCTGCGACTTTTTCCTATTCCCCCATATGGAAAAATTCGTCAAAGGTCGACATTTTGACTCCGTTGAAGATATCCAAGAATCTGTGACGAGGGTACTCGGAGAGGTCCCACAAGAAGTGTTCCAGAATTGTTACGAAAACTGGAAAACTCGCTGGAATAAGTGTATAGATGCGGGAGGGGACTACTTTGAAGGGGATCGCAGCGATGTACCTTAATTTTTAAATATACTCGATTTTTGAATTTTGTCGCATTACTTAATTGTCTGACCTCGTAAATTCAAAACAGACATGTTACAGGGCTCGTTTTTATGGTTCACAACTTTGACACTGAATATATGTATATATATATATATATATATATATATATATATATAATTATTAATTCTAAAATTTGCTTTGTAGCTGCACTAAAGTGAATTAAATCTACGTGCGTCTCAGAGACGCCAATGTTTACAATTGAATAAGAAACATATGACGTATCAGAGACGTCTTTATAAGTAAAAGAGTTAACAAATGACGTTAATCATAACTGATTATGTGTAGTATTTATAATTTTGAAAAAATCGAAACGGAACAATGTCGGTTTTGTGTTTGTAAATCGGCCTTTGTTGTAATAAATTAGTGCAGCAATTAGTAGATTTTCTAATGCATCATCAACAAAAATATTTAAGGACGACGTTGTTTTAAAATAATAATTATTGATATAATGTATCGAAAGTATTTTGAATTATTATTTTCTTGATACTAAAATGTTACTTAGTTTTATATAAAATATATTTTTAAAACTGCACATAGGTGGACAGTTTGAAGAGTAACTCGGTTCGATATAACATATTCACTTTAAAAGTGTACTTTATTTTTCATATGTTTCATAATTTCGAAAATAACCCAGAATTTAACCATTTTTCGCACTAGTCGCGATAGCGTAAGGTCTGACATTTCACCAAATTGTAATTATACTCTAAAGATCCACCTCACCATCAGTCATCCAAGATTATATTCTCCATTCTGATCCAAGAATAGGCCCGAATTTTAGCCAGATTCACTGAACTAAATGAGGCCATCTGCATTCGTACTGTGTATATATATATATATATATATATATATATATATATATATATATATATATATATATAAATATATATATATATATATATATATATATATATAACATGGTAATAAGCAACCAGAAAATAGAAACAAAGTATTTATAGAAAATGAATTCTGTATCAAAACAAGCTAAAAAATTAAACTCGAGATAAACGCAAATAAAATTTAAAGGCATATTACTTCTAATATTATTATATAAAATCGAGTTTTATCACAAAAAAGTTTGAGTACCATAGCTAAATTCACCTTCACTAATTAATAATTCACTCACCAGCCAAACCGTAACATTTTTCGTGCTCAATAAATATTTATTGGTTATTATTTATTGTACCTTATACACATTTCCATGGCCATCGTTCTCATAGCGCTAAGGTACAGATCTCATCGGCATCGAGATAGATATAGTTAAAAATAATAAATGATAAATAATCGGTAATTAGAATATTTAATCAAAGAAAATCTTTGTGATTTGTAGATTCGATTAAGGGGACCCGGTGGTCTAGCGGCCTAAAATTTAAGCTATTTAAAAAAAATTTTTTCTATATGAGGGTAATGAATAATGCTTTCAAATTTTTTTACACTTATTTTATTACTAATAAACTACACAAAAATGAAAATAAAGACAAAAAAATTTTTTTTTAAATTAGAAAAATGATGCTGAAGTCTCCCTCTCTAAAAAATGGAATTGCGTGGTGAATGATGATTTATCTCTCCCTCTGATCTGAAATAAAACAATTGACGAATTTTTAATTAGTATAGGTATAGCTATCGCAGGAAGTAGAATAATAAAAAAAAAATTGACAAAATGGCGCGTAGTCAAAAGTACAAGTTTGAAAACGACCAGTATTTTTGAATGTTTTGTTAATAAAAAAAAAAAAATATAAATATTTTATGGAAACTATTAGTTTTACTTCCAGCGAGAGCTAGAACTATTCAAAATAACATATTAAAATTTTAGACAAATCGGTCAAGTAGTTTTTTTTTTCTGGCCCCCGCAAGACGAAAAAAAGTAGTTTCGAGATAAATGCGTTTAAAGTTTCAACTGCTCCACTTATTCTTCTACCTACCTGACCTTCTAATGGGCTGTAGATCCTGAAATACTCTGAATTTCGTCATCAAATTTTAACAGTATGTTTTTAAGATACTATACTTTCGAAAAAAAATCGATTTTTCGAAAATTCTAGACCACCGGGTCCCCTTAAAATTTATGTATAAAAGTGAACCCCTGCGAACTAAAACAAAAGATAAAAAATTTCAAGTAGAAAGTATATACTTTAATTAGTTCCCTACAAAATGGCTTTTTAATTTCTTTTGTAATTAGAACAGGAAGAGAGATATTTTTTTAAAAAAACTGGAATTTAACCCTTTTTTCGCGCTGTCCACGACAGCGAAAGCTCTGATAGTTCACAAAAGTGTAATTATACTCTAGACAACCCCTACCATCACACAACCAAGATTAGATTATCCATATTGATGCAATATTTCACAGCCAGATCCACTGGAATAATTTTGAAACTTATTTGGATTGACATTTTATATTGTATAAATGTGAAAAAAAGTATATTTATAAAAATTTATTCAATTATTTAGTTCACAAGAATTATTCTAGCACACATTTTAATAAATAATTACTTGCAGTTGTTTCCATTTTATGTGAATCATTCTGTTTCAAATTAATTTTAATCTTGTATAATATACATTTTTAAATGTGTTACTCAATTAGAGTATTTAATAAGAGTTAATCTTAACAAAATTAAGAAAAGTATGTCTAAATGAATATGAGTTAATATTATATTGTATTTTGGATATTTGATAAATGTTTATAACATAAATGCTGCAGGTTTGAAATAAAAACAACAAATATTTGCTTACTATTATTGTTTAATTGTTGTTACTACGATGAATATAACCACACGGGTTGTGTTACTTGACTGACTTATGAGATCAAAATCAAATCAAAATCAAAGAATCCAAAATAATTTTATTGTAGTGAATTTTACATGTTTCGACGCTGTATTTACTGTGCGTTGGATGGAAATTGGGGTTTGGTCCGGGGTCTTAGCCGAGGCTTTTAAACTAGTTTTGATTGGAGAATTGTGTTTCAAGGTGGGTATAGTGAATGGTTTGAAGTGATGGAGTCCGGAAAAATTTTTCAAAAAACCGGAGACTTACGAGATCTCAACTACCGTTTATATACTGTTCTCTGTATGATGAAATTGTATTTTATCTAAGTATGTTAACACATGGATCACGACAGGAACGTGACAATACTTTTGTTAAGACGGATACATAACTTAGATAATGACAGGTCAGTTGAAATTCATTAGTCAGAACGGACATACCGTGCCTCATTTATAAAAAAGTACAGTAGTGAGGATGGATACATAACAATTAGATGAACAGAATATTTAACTTAAAGTCGTATTTCTAACAGATATTCATTGATATAGAAAAGGGTATTTATAAAATTATATTTTTGATATATAATATATACGTCCGTTCATATGTTATTATAAGCTGGTCGTTATTTTCGTATTTCAATAAAAAGAATTGTATAAAATATTAGATCTACTATTCTGGTTCAGCACTGTATATGAGATAATTAAATAATAATTAGAGAAAGTTTCAATGGAATGAATAAATAATGAATAAAGAATAAATCTGACGCGGAATGATTTTAGTCCACATCGTTTCATAAGCACCAGTCAGGAATTTATGGTACGGAAAAACTAGATTGAATCACGCAAGTTTATGCGAATCATCGTAGAGCGTGCGTGCAACGAGTGCAATGTACAATTCTATCCATCACGAATTTCCTTCGAATGTTTATTTATTTTTTGCTGGTTATTATAATGTTTCATACACCTGAATACATAAATACATATAAAGACATTTTGTTTTAGAAACGTATCACTAATTATTCAGACGACTGTTCTTAATAATATAATTAATGATAATTAAATGTGATTATTAAACCGAGTATGTAAAAGGAAATGTTCATAAATATATTTCTAGCAGTAATTACGTTTTTAATCGCTTTCTTTTCAAACCTAAATTAGTTAACTATCCAATATTTTGATATGTTTTATAATATTTTTTATTGTTTTATTGCTTTAATGAGATTTATTTGCAATCCAAAGCAATATAGTTTTCTGATCCAAGACATTAATTTATGAATTATAATAATTATGACTATAATATTATGAAATAATTATTAATTATAATTTTGTAATGACAAGAATTATAATGATTTTTACAGCGGTTTTGTCTATTTTTTAATATATTGGCGTATTGAATTTCACTTTATAGAAGTGACTCGACTTTTATTTTTAAATTTATATTAAGTTATTGACTCCTGATTACGAAATTTACAATTCTACCTGTTCAACATGAAAGTGATTTAACAGTGTATTTGTTATGTCAAAAGTGCGATTCCATGTATATTTTAACATATATTCATTGTTTAAACTACCAAAACTTACATTATTTAATTTTCACACTACGACACTGTGCAAATATATTTTTACTAAGAAAGAATAATGTTAAACTTATCGTAGTTGAATGTATAACATATAGAGGTGTCAACTAATATCTCTGTGTTTTTCATGTAGAAAAATGGATCTATCGAATGTTTATGGATCTTGCAGTGTTTAAAATAATAATTGATAGCTGTCAAGGAATCGTACCATTTCAATGACTAAGCTTTTTAATTATTTTATAGAATAATTTAAAGATTTCAAGCTATGTTATAAAACTAGATACGCTATAAAAATATACAACTATGAATAAGTGTATTCTCTATTGTACCTAATATAAAATAAGTATCAAATGTTTAATTTTTATTGAAATAAAATTAAGTTTGAAAACAAAAATATTTATAAGAAAATGGAAATGTGTATTTAAAAATTAAGAATATTTTGAAAATGTTTTTAAAAGTCTTGATATTTGAATAATTCAGTTACTGTAATAAAAGTAACAATTCAAATTTAATAGATTTATCAAAGACGATTTTCAATATAAGCTAAATTATTTATTTAAAAATGGATTTGTTTACATAACATACATCAACAGTATCAATTAGTCCAAGTAAATTAGATACTTGATAAATCATAGCATAATTATTGCCTGTACTTTTTTAAAAATTAATTATGCATTTAATTGTTGTCTATTACGTCTGTGTTTGTCATGCAACATGATATTTAAAAACATACCTGTTCTAAAAAAAATTAATTTTAAAGAAAAAAATTTAAATTTTCCAATTTTTGTAGATATTTATAATTTTTATTTATTTATAATTATTTCCTTGGTTTACATCTTTACAAGATGTAGTTTTTTAAAAAAATGTAATTTTTTGTTTCTCATTTTAAATGTGTATACAAATACAAACATACATATAATTAATTATGTAATTAATTGTTGTCTATTACATCTGTGCGTATCATGCAACATGGTATTTAAACAAATACCTGTTCTATAAAAATTAATTTTAAAGAAAACTATTTAAATCTTCTAATTTTTTACTATAATTTTAGTTGTTTTCATTTATTTAAAATTACTTACTTGGTTTATATCTTTACAAGATATCGCTTTAAGCAAATAAAAAAATATATTTATATTTGAAATATTGATATATATATATATATATATATATATATATATATATATATGAATATATATATACATATATGAATATATATATATATATATATATATAACAAAATATATATAATTCATTTATCAAAGTATTTGCCTCGGAAGCTGTGACTTTTTCACACTTTTCTGGTAGAAGTTGGATTCCGCGAAACAGTGATATGTCTTTTGAGCTAATCCATTCAGCAACCCAATTTTCGACTTCTCTGTACTAATCGTAATTCGAATCTTCCAAAGTGTGTTGCCATCGATCAAAACAGATGTTAATTGCTTGGGGCCAGATCTGGAGAATATGCTGGGTGCCGGAAGACCTCCCATTCTAGCTCCATCAGTCTTTGTTTCACGGCTATAGCAACATAGGGCCGAGCGTTGTCATGGAGAAGAATCACTTTTCGACGATTTGATGCAATTGATGGTCTTTTTTGTATCAAATTATTATTCGCTCCAATTGTTGTTGTCAATAACGTGCGGCGGTGATTTTTTCCTTCTGTTTCAACAGTTCATAATAAACGACACCCTCCATATCTCACCAAATAGAGAGCATTACTTTGTGACCGTAGATGTTTCGTTTCGGTGTCGACGTTGATGATTGGCCTCGATCAATCCATGGTTTCTTGCGTTTCGGGTTATCGA
Organism: Acanthacorydalis orientalis; assembly: GCA_034766995.1. Classification (NCBI taxonomy): domain Eukaryota; kingdom Metazoa; phylum Arthropoda; class Insecta; order Megaloptera; family Corydalidae; genus Acanthacorydalis; species Acanthacorydalis orientalis. Next base: position 23,469,873 of record CM068317.1, read on the forward strand.
AATATATCCATTATTCATTGCCGGTCACGATACGCCACAAGAAACTCTTATTTGCATGCCTTGCAAGCAAATAAATCGAGATGTTTAAACGATTAGTAGTGACATTTTCGGTCATTTCATGTGGCACCCATCTCCCTTCGTTCTGGATTTTTTTCCATGGCTTGTAAGCGTCGTGAAATGGTTGATTTATTGACTTCGAGTTATTGATCAATTGTTTGAGTGTTTGAGCAGGGTTTTCTTCCAGTAGAGCTTGCAGTTGTTCATCTTCGAACTTTTTCGATTGACCTGGTCCTTGTTTGTCGTGAACGATACAATCATCACTTTTGTAAAACAAACTCTCTAAATTCGTTTGTCGTATAAATTATATATATATATATATATATATATATATATATATATATATATATTAATATGAATCCAAAAATATTGAATGAAGTCTTTGCCGCCATCTAAGCGAAATTAAACTAGATGTAATCAATTTGAAGACCACTATCATTTAAAAATTTAAGATAATATTGAAAATTAAAAAAGGGATTAATTAGAAATAAAGAGAAAAGATAGAAATTATAATGGACACAAAGAGATACTTGTTAAAATTATTAAACAATAAAAATTTTAAAATAAAAATGAATAAAATATATTGTATGAAAAGAAGACAAACTATGAATAATAAAAACGATTAACGATTAATGATTTAAAGCCAAGAAGTAAAAAAGTATCTGGAGATGAACACATAGGAAAAAAGGATATTTAAATGCATTGAAGCTGTGAGGAAAAGAGACGTATTGAATAGTTTAAAATGGATAAAAGATCTTTATTCGGTACTACTTTATTGATGAATAAACATTACACACACATACACACACACACACACATATATATATATATATATATATATATATATATATATATATATATGAAAAATATTCAATTATTGTATTATTTTCCGCGTCATTACCTAATGGCAGCAGAAATGGCAGTTCTGAATTTCGTTATAATTAACCGATAGGAAACCATGAAACAGAAAAAAAATATAATGAATAACAGAAAAGTTAGAAGAATATAGTGGATAGAAAAAAATAAGATATATATATATATATATATATAAATAAATAAACAATAATAAAGAGTTTTGAGCAAAAATGTATGTATCTATTGCATGAAATGAAGATGAATATCAAAAAAAACATAGATTTAAATTAAAAAGTATAAAAATATTTAAAAAAGCGCTAATGGATGAAGCGATGGAGATGTCATAAAATTTATGTACGCGTGACAGAAAGATAGAAATTGATTAGTTAAAACTGGATGAGGCCTTCATCTAGTAATAGATTATTGAAGGATAAGATCATTATATATATATATATATATATATATATATATATATATATATATATATATTTGGTAATTCAACATAAATAAATTGTTTTACTTTATAATGTACTATAGTATTTATTTATGATAAAAGTAAACACAGGGAAGTACACGTAATTAATACACATAAATAATTTATATTACACAGAAAAAATAAAAGCAAGTAAGTAATCAACAACAACTGTAAAAACTATATCAGAGTGTGTGTGTATCGTTACTATAACTACAATAAAATAATAAGATATATATATATATATATATATATATATATATATATATATATATAATTAACCAATAGGAGGCCATGAAACAGAAAAAAAATATAATAAATAACAGAAAAGTTAGAAGAATATAGTGGATAGAAAAAAATAAGATATATATATATATATATATATATATATATATATATATATAAATAAATAAATAAACAATAATAAAGAGTTTTGAGCAAAAATGTATGTATCTATTGCATGAAATGAAGATGAATATCAAAAAAACATAGATTAAAATCAAAAAGTAAAAAAATATTTAAAAAAGCGCTAATGGATGAAGCGATGGAGATGCCATTAAATTTATGTACGCGTGACAGAAAGATAGAAATGGATTAGTTGAAACTGGATGAGGCCTTCATCTAGTAATAGATTATTGAAGGATAAGATCATTATATATATATATATATATATATATATATGAATGATGTATGTGGATATATGTAATACTTGATTAAAGTTTTGTATAAATTTCAATATAAAATTAAAATGTTGTAAATATCTATTGAAGTGATTGAATTTCAATTTAATAACTTTCCAGGAACAGCTGTTGCTTATATTGCATGTTTCAACTCGTCACATATTTTTTCGTACTGTGATTATAAAAATATAACAGAGAAATTGAAATATCACACACACGCACACAAACACATACACACACACACATATATATATATATATATATATATATATATATATATATATATAATCACTTTATAAACTTTATATAAATTCCTGGTGTAAATTGAAATAAATAGAAGCATTTCGTGCAGTTCGTAACGGTCGTATATAATTTCAATGTATGTATATTTATGATTTTATAAAAATATGAGATCGATTGGTTAATAATTATCCGTTAATAGTTTTGTGTATTTTTAAAGAGTAACATTTTATAAATCTCGGTACTTGACAAAATAACTATTGGAAATCAATGTTATTTTATTTATATTTCATAACTTCCTAATAATGTCAAACTTCCATTACCACTTAATAATTTATGATAATAATAATTTTCACTTTCATAATCAATGTTTAGTTTTGCAATTAGACAGACATTTGGTTACTTGCACTTAGATATAATCATCTGTTGACTTTTTCGATTTAATACAATGGAAAATATCTCAATTATTTTAATATAATTTGACATTATTTTCTCTCATTTATGATTAAAAATCTAGATACCTGTGTATTTATAGATTAATAACAGATAGAATGGAACAGGAAGGGTTTTTATTTTTTTATTGGTATTAGTACAGGTCGAATTGACGAAATAATTAAAAATTGATATTTTACCAAAAAAATTGCTTCATATTAATTGTTTAAATTTATTAAAATCCGTATATTTGTAATTTGTCGAATATTAAGAAATCAGCAGTTAGGCAATTAAACTTTCAAATTAAATACTATTTTTATTTATCAGGTAATGAATTTTCATAGTACGTTATCAGATTTTATGTGAAAGTGATAACACTCGGAGAGTAACATTATATTTTAGTCATGCACATTAAGTGAATGTTCATTTGTTAAATTATTAGAATAGAATCTATACTAATCAATTACTTGTTTACTTACCTGATGTAAACCATTAATTGTACTTCAGTTTTTACTAATATTTATACGCAATTTAAACATTCTGCGTGAGAGATAATATTTATATTCAAGTCTAAATGACCAAAAATAGTCAATCTGTTATAATTTAATTTATAATTATGCTGTATATCATAAGATTGCACTAATATTTTTAATTGTTTTGTAATAATTACAAAAGGAAATTATATAGAACTGGAGTATTTAAAACGTCTATAGATTTGAATATAAACATTTAGTTGCCATTTATCAACAAATTATTAATAAGTGTAATGTAGTCAGAGATAAATAGATTGATATGATTTATTTATTTAAAAAAGCAGGATACTTCACCCCCTCTCACTGACACTTGCTCTCCTTTAACAAACAATAGAAATTAGCAAATTATAAGCACAAATGTGAGCCGTAAATTTTTTATTGGAAAAAATTTATAAATTTAACAACAAAATATAATTTTAAAATATGCAACAATTTTTTTACTCAAAAGCTTCATGAATACAACATTTTTAATAAATTTCATATCATTTTTATACTTAAACTGTAAAACTTCTTTTGTTGTACACCGTGAGAAAGCTACATAGATGTGACTGATGTCAACCAATCAGAATAGGAACCACTCAACCTTCATCAACCAATCAAAACATGAATAAAATTTCCAAATAATGTGCACGTAACTGATTTTAAATTATAGAGATATTCAAAAAACTGTGTATACACACACATACATATATTTATATGTATATACATATATATATATATATATATATATATATATATATATATATATATACATATATTTATATGTATATATATATACATACATATATTTATATGTATATATATATATAATATGATTATTTATCGGTTACCATGGATACATTCCATACATTACCTTTCTATTAGCCAATCATAACACTAATAACCGGTTACACATGACGACGATCACGATTTGATTTTTATTAATAGATAACAAAAAAATAAGTGTATACTGTTTTATTTCATATATACATCCGTATAATTCGTTTTCTATATAAAGAATACAGTAAAAAACACGCATCTTATAATAAATACAAAAATCACATATAAGTATATAATAACTATATTAACATTAAAATTGTATTAAAAAGTGTATAGAATAATAAACAATGATGATATAAAGACTTAAAAGTATTACACATTAATCTCATTATATATATTGTTGTTGTGCATCCACATGTGTATAGTGTTTGTGTGTGTGTATAAAATATTTATGCATATACTTATTATTTAACTTAATAGTTAAATTGATGCGACAGCTCTGAACAAGGAGTCAATCCCAGACACAAATACCATGAAGTAACTGTAGAAAAGCCACATTCCGAATAGAATTAAGCATACGTTCTTGAATCTATCTAAATAGTATAACCTGAAATATAATGTATATATGATGTACCAAAAAAATTATGTTCGTATTTTAAAACTAATTCTCGACATAATTTTTAGAAAATATATTAAATTTTATACACACATATACATATATATATATATATATATATATATATATATATATATATATATATATATATATATATATATATATGTATACACATGTATATATATATATATATATACATATGTATATATATATATATATATATATATATATATATACATATGTATATATATATATATATATATATATATATATATATATATACATATGTATATATATATATATATATATATATATATATATATGAATAATCAATTATGAAATAGCACTCTGAAACAATTTATGAAATGTTGAAACAACCTTATTCGTAAAATCGGTGATACTTTCGAATTTCCACACATATATTAAATATGAAATTATGATATTCAACAGAATAATCGTTTTACATTTCACTGCAATAGTAAAATGATTTGAAGAATTGGATGAAATATTTTGTACTATAAATATATATATATATATATATATATATATATATATATATATATATATATATATATACATTTGTCTCTGAGTTCTTAGAAAATTGTATAATGGTGATTTTAAAATAATTGTAAAGAAGTGTACATTAAAAACATATATTGCAAGATTCGGGCGATAGATAATGTATTTTAAATCTATTTTTTTATACGGTAATTTGTTATATATATATATATATATATATATATATATATATATATATATATATATATATATTTCTAATTTCCAAGATTGAAATATTGTACATTTATTAATACACTTATTTACTTATCGCGTTGTTTAGTTATTTTTATAATAATGGGTACACTTTACGTTTGTTTATATAAACTGAGAACATTATGATTAGATTAATCTAAAAAGGTTAATTTGAAATTAATGTATTCATTGTCAGTCAAAAATGAAAACAATAAAAAAGATATTATTAGTGCTTTCTTATGTGTATCATGATTCAGTAGTTGTAAAAATATGTGAGCGTAAGAAATATATTGAGTGAGACAGAAATAAATCAAAATAATTATATAGATAGATCTAAATTGAAATCGTTTTGGTAACTTCAATTCAGTGCAAGATTGTCGTATAAACATTCATGATTGATTTCAGTATCGATTTGTATAATGTATCATTTTAAATAAAATTAAATTAGGTATTGGACGTAGTCAGTAGTTTATGATAACGAAGGAATAAAATCTCATGAGAAATAAAAAAGTTATTTGCTCTGACTATATTATAATTACAATTTATTACAGTAGATGAATTAGATCAATTATAATTTTATAATATTTCTATAGTTTTATTTCATTTGTACTGCGCTCTGTACAAAAAAAATGAATTTTAATTTAGTCCTCTAATTTGATGTTTCAATTCATTCGTGAATACAGTCATAATAATTAATTTATTTTATGAAAATATAAAAAATATGATGATATATTTTTAAATCTGCAAATTTTGCAAACGTTCAATTTATTTGCGCTCGTATGCAATGTGTTGAGGGTTATAATATTTTCATATTTAATCACTTTTTGGAGATTGAGAATATATATATTTTTTTGTTTGCAACTAATAGTAAATATGCGTTCTATTATACGGAAATTCGTCTTAGTGTTTGTCAGGAACTGCAAACGACTGTATGGAAATGTGATCTCCGATGATTAATTAAATCAGATAAGTTGGCCGTCCTTATAAAAACCCCTTTTTTGTTTTTCATTATTTTTACTTGTATTTAATTTAATTTGTAAGGAATTTATAAACGAAAATTTTTGAGCATTTTATTCGTGTCTTTCCTGAATTTTTCAGTTTAATATCAATTTTTAAAAGGCCAATCTTGTATTATAATTTTCAAATCCGGGTTAAAGAGATATGTTTAGTGGCAATTATTTAATTGGAAGTAAAGATTTTTTTGAAAATTTATTTTTTTTTAAATTTATTTTATTGAAAAACACGATCCTTATTTAAATAATGTTAAGCGATAAATAAATCAACAGCAAATTTTTAAAATTACTTCTTCCTTCTAAAATGCAGAAAAATATGATACAAATTAAATAAAAATACACTCTGTATATTTATGAATCATATATATATATATATATATATATATATATATATATAGATTTTGAAGAACATCTACGAACATCTCGTATGTGAATATTCTATATATAGATGATTTGACTTAGGCTTCCAGACGAAAGTATTAAAAAAACGAAAAAATTAAAAAAAACACATATTATCCCCAATTGAGTATTTGAGTTCAATTGTGTTTTAGTATTGAATTGAATTAAATTAATTAATAAAAAATAACATCACTTTTCTTAACCCCCGTGCCCTTTTTTAATACTTCCATGTGGAAACCTAAATTGAATCACCTATAAATATATATATATATATATATACATATATATGTATCAGATGTTTTTGTGTTATATAACATAGACTATCTGTTTCTAACAATGATTTACACATAGAAAACTGAGAAAGACAATCAATAAACTATAATTATGTATTCTTTTTTACCTTATAAAATAATTATAATATAATTTACCTGTCTTCATCAATAGTTAGACAGAAATAGAGACAAATGCAGAGAACATATAGAATAAAGATGGCTGAACACTATCTGTCTATTTATTTATCTATCTATCTATCTATCTATCTATCTATCTATCTATCTATCTATCTATCTATCTATCTATATATATATATATATATATATATATATATATATATATATATATATATATATATTTATACAACCTTACATATATATATATATATATATATATATATATATATATATATATATATATATATATATATATATATATATATATATATATATACATATATATATATATATATATATATATACAATATATATATATATATATACATATATATATATATATATATATATATATATATATATATATATATATATATATATATATATACAGTGGAGTACTCAGGATTAAAACTTGTAGGGGGCGTGTTAATAAAATTCATTATGTGATTAAATAATTAATTTAAAGAATAAAATCCAGTTTTCTTTTCTTTCTACAAAGCTCTTGAATGACTTCAATCGTGGTTACATTAATCTCTCTGTGTATATATAACTGATAGTGATTTTTTCCTTTTCCTTTGGGGGGTGACAGGGTCTCTTGGTTTCCCCCCCTGGATGCGTCATTGTATATATATATACACGTATATATACATATATATATACATAGATTATAGAAAGGTATGCAACACAACCTGCAGATGTGTTTTTGATATTGTAATTTAAATTCATAACACCAAGCAGTATGAATATTTTCTCGTAATTACGATTTTCTTATAAATATTAACTTAAAATTGATTTATATATTATTCAATATGTACCTAAATACTAATGACATCTTTTTTTAATTTATCTGATTCTACAGAATTCTATGTTTAGTTTTGTCTTATGTTGTTTTGTCTTGTTCTATATTTAGAATATAATCTGAACATTTGTAGAAGTATGTAGTGTAATGTCTTTAATATAATAAGTAAATAACAATCCATTAAATTATCACACTGATGATCAATGCAACCTTAACGTCAATGTGTTAATAAATGTTTATTCTAACAAGTATTAGGTTTACTAATAATTAGTACGTATTTTAATCTAATGGTAATTTTTTCTTGAATTTTAAAATCGGTTTTCTATATATAATCACTTCCTTTGTTATTCTTATCTACAAAATCATTCATACTTTCCATATTTAATATTCTTAAATAAAATAAGATGTATACGCTCCGTTAATTCAAGAAAATAGTTGCGGTGAATTAGGTCTCCTCAATTCATTTTATCAGATAGTTAATAGAATTCTTTAAGTGTTTATTATTTTTTTATAATAATGCATTGTTTGTTATCAAGAATATTTACAAAGTAATAAATAATTCGTTTCACTTATCACAAACATATTTTTTTGTCTTGTAACTAACTGTAGAAACTACTTTCAGGTCCCAAAAAACTGTTGATATAATTTACTACTAATTTTATTTCATTGTAATGATTGTGTTGTATTAAAATACAGATGCGAATAAAAATAGCTTTATTTGTAATTGAATGGGAACATTTATGAATGTTATACGGCTAGCAGGTGAAAATTTATATAGAGATTTCATAACTATTGAATGTTTTTATAATTTGGATGAAAAAAAAGCTTTAAATATAAATCTTTCAAATGGCATACTCTTCGATGTAACCACTAGCATTATTAATACATTTCATCTAACGTGTAACAATTTTCTTTACCTTGTCAGTAAAGGAAATTGGGGAGTGTTCTTTCGATTAAACTTTCAAGTTAGCTTTATTGTAGTCGTCAAAGTCAAATTATTTTTTTTAAATCACACTTAGTATTGGAAATAAGTGGAAGTTAAAAAGTGTCAGATTTAGACTTATAAAAGCGTGAGAAGACATTGCATTTGTTTCATTTAAAGTTTTTCCAAGTGAGTTTTGATGGGTGTACTTTTAGATCATCAGGATGAATCACATTAGGTAGGGTCACGACGGAATTAAAGCTACCGTGAAAGATATGAGATAAGAGAAACAAATATCATTTTTTTTCACTGATCGAATGAAGGAACTTGTTATTTATTAGCAGAAATATATTAATAATGGTGGTGATTGTGTTGAAAAATAAACAGATTAAAAGGTAATGTGTTGTCTTTCTTTATTTTATCCCAATATCTCAAACTATTGCAGAGTTATGAATTGTTGTACACATTTTTTAGCCATTCTTTATAGTAAAATGAGAGTATATATATATATATTTTTTTTTGGTAATTGTATTTTAATATAATAGCTAATTGTATTGTAACATGTGAAGTTTAAAATAATGTACATCTTACATTATTAAACTGTATTTATCAATATTATATACGTATTAAACTACTTTTAAATACCTTTTCAACAATTTTCTAGCGTACGGTAATGTGCTCGGATCTTCTTTAAGGCAATATTCTCTTGCTCCTAAGATATAATCGAGTAGATAGTCATTCCATTGGATTTTTTTAATATCCAAATAAAACGTTTTTCTGTCTTCGTTGCTTAATAAATTGTATAGATGTTTCATGTTATCGTTTTTGAAAATCCACTCTTTTGTCGTATAATATTGCAAAACTTCTAGACCAGACTGTATACGTTCTTGTGTCCGTACCATACTAAAAAAGGATATCAGTTATATTAGATGTTTTAAAGAAGGCGATTTTTAAAAATATATTTTGATTGAACATTATTTCGTCAGTTATTGGGGTCTTAGAGCGCTTCGTCAGCTAAGGTCATTAGCGCCTGAAAGAGGATAATTTAAAATTGAATTTTAATTAATGTACAAAATTTTTATTTGAGCGTTGTTGTTATTTTGGGTTATAGGGCATGTCGACAGCTAAGGTCATTAGCGCCCGAGCGTCTTTAAGTGGGTATATATATATATATATATATATATATATATATATATATTTATATATATATATATATATATATGTGTGTGTGTTTGTGTATCTTGTAAATTCGTACAGTAGAATAACAAATGTAAAACAAATGAATATATTAGTTAATAAAATGTTATAGTTATAATGTTTTATTAAACTATAATTGCACCATTCGCATCCAATTAAGATCATTTTTAAATTTATATTAAAATAACTAATGGGAGAATCCAATAATTTACATTCTACACTTTTTAGTTATTTAATAACACTTCGTGAGGGTAGTTTGAAGAGCAATTTGGTTCGTGTACCCGCTGAGCGAGAGCAGAACAGCTGGATATGTTTTCAAATAGTTCCATCGCTTTTAGTAACACATGTGAAGTTGCAAGACATTTTGCTATTAGTTATTCTTTTGACAGTTGTTCCAGCACTTTTGTTATTATTACTAAATAAAAATGACCACGTTTGTGAACCTTTACAGCTGTTTAGAAAGTAAAACATAAGAGCATTTCTGGAGGATTTTTTAGCTAGAGATGTCCGAGAATGTATTATTTTAGTTAAAAAAAATAAGTATTACTAACTTTTATCGAATAAGTTTATAATATTTTTTGTCAATACTTTCAACGATTACTTGTATTAATTTAGTTCTATATTTAATGCAGTGATTGAACTTACAATGGTTTCTTTCGTAGAAGTATTAACAGTCCATCAATCAAATATGCTGGTAAGAAATGAAAAAATATAACACATAGTGTGTGATAGAATTTGCTCGTTTTAATCGATCCATCCGGGTACCACAGTGCTATACTGAACGGATTTTCATATAAGTGTTTTCGCCCTAGAACATATATTTTTTATTTATAGTTATTTCAACATACGTACTCTATTCTCGAGTTATATATGGATAATAGATACAATTTGTAATTTTAAATCAATTTATTTCAATGACTAAGCCACAATTTTTATTGTATTAAGAAATTAATTTTCTTTTCAATTTAATTCAATTTTAAAATCCATTTTAAAAACTGTTTTTTTACAAACTAATTGATTCATTGTATATGTGTACATATATATATATATATATACACACACACACACACTTGGGTCGTTTGATAAGTATGGTAAAAAAGCAAGTTAAACATCGTTTTTTTGGAAAAAATCGATTTTATTTCTCAACATAGTCTCTATTGAGGGTTATACACTTGGACCAGCGAGTCTGAAAAATAAGCATTAACGGCGGCGATGACACCCTTATTTGATCAGAATTTCTCTACCCACCAAACCAAATTTTCAAGTTTAGGAGGAAGGAGAAGTTGCACGGGCCCAAGTCCGGAAATAGAGTGGATGAGGAATCAATTCGAAGTCCAAGTCGTGCAATTTTGCCATTGCGACGGTCGATTTGTGAAACGGTGTGTTGTCTTAGTGAAAGAACACTTTTTTGTACGCCAAAATTGGCCGTTTTTGTTTCAGTTCTTCTTTCAAACAATCCAATAATGTAGCATAATAGTTTCCTATTATCGTTTTTCTCTTCATTAAGTAGTCGATTAGGATGATTCCTTGGGAATCTCAAAAAACAATGTCCATCATTTTACCGGCCAACAAAACGAGCTCCGCTTTCTTCGCCGCACTTTCACTAGTCGTTTTCCACTGCTTTGACTGCTGGTTCGACTCAGGTATGTACTGGTGCATCCATGTTTCATCCACGGCGATGAATCGACGCAAAAAGATTTACTAGTTTTTTCCATTTTTACGGCAACTGTTACAATGCTCGCTACAAACATTTGTGCAATGTGAACAACGCGTCGCTTCTGGATGAAATTTCGCCTATGCTAGTTTTAAAAGTGACACTTGATAGCCGTGACGTTGCCAAACGAATGGTGGTGCCATATCATAGAAATTTACTAAACTTATCAAACAATCCACGTATATGTATATATATATATATATATATATATATATATAAATACAGTTATGATGACAAAGATAAATTACCTGTTTCCAATGCTTGGCCCCATGATATTGGGTTTTCACCAGATTCTGTTATATTGCAAACATATGCATGTTCAGGTCTGAAAGAAATAGAAAAATTGCAAAGATAATATTCCAGTAAAAAATAATTGTCAAAATATGTTATATTAGATTTTTTAATATACAAAAAAATATTGTGAACTATGTCAACAAGCGAATATATTTTAAGAAATCGATCTCTTCTCTTAAGTAATATTTTTGTGATAAATTTTGTAATTTATAATTATTTTATCACATTTATTTCGTTTATATTTTATAGAGATTTTATTCTAGAGACATATAATATGTATATTGTTGTAATTTGACTTTAGATACAACACCGAGTGTACTTGATTATATTTTTAATGATTTTGTATGGTTTGTAATAGAAATTGTTAATTTTTTTAAAAAAAAATATTTTTTCTGATATTAAAATCTGTTTCTGGTATTTTGATGTAAAAACTTATTAATAGGTGAAATAATCGCTTCCATAAAGAAAGACGTTGTAAATAGAGAGTTTTAATTTGAATTTTACATCGTGTTAACACTCCTAATCCAAATATGTTTGAAGCTCAGTCACAATAATCATCTTTATTATAGTAATTCTTTTTATAAAAATTTTCAAAAAATAAAGTTTTTATCTTTGTCATCATCATCATCAGTCTCTGTCAATCCACTGATTGATAAAGGCCTCGTCCATGATTTTTCATTTTGTACGATTGAATGCCTCTCTTTTCTATTGATTTTCAATATTTTTTTTTTCATTTTCTTATTCCACCTGTTTATTGATTTCTTTTTTAGTCTTTTTATATTCCTTGATTCGGAGTTAATAATTTCTGTTGTCTATCGAGTGTTTTCTCTTCTTGCAACATGCCTCGCCCATTTCAATTTCAAACTCTTTACTCTTCTTATTACATATGTGACTCCTATCTGTTTTTGTACTCATTCTATTTTTTTTCTTTCTCTTTTTGTTATTCCTAGTGTGCATATTTCCATACTTTTATGTGTTTTTGAATGATTTTGGCGTTAAGTATTCATGTTTCACTACCGTAGATAGACTGGTAGTATACATTGATCAAGTACTTTTTTATTCAAAAAGATTGGGATTTTTAATTAAAATACAGAAGCGTTTCGTCCAATTGAGCTCTATCCCATTTGTAGTGTCCTGTTTACTTCTTCAATGAATGACTCATCTTTGTTGATAAGCTGGCCTTGATTTTATCTTTATATTAGTCTTGATATGCTATATATTTTTAAAATATTAAAAATTAAATAAATGTCTATTCAGTTATATGGCTAATTAGAAAAGCGATTGTTTGTATGTTAACTAAATAGAGTAGAAGCGACATAAAGGCAAACATTTCTCAGAAGTGTAAAAAATAACGACTGTAGATATAACAATAAACTTAAACTAAAAGGAATATTTATTTTTTTTCTGAGTTTATTTATTTATTTTGTAATCTATTTTTGTAAAATCAGCAAATTCAATTTTAATGCCAAATGTGTAAATAAAATTAGAATATTAAGATTTTGCATTATTGATAACATATAATCTAATGTTCACCTGGTGCTTCCAACATGCCAGGCGGCAGAAATTAACGAGTTAATTGTAATATCGACTGGAACACAGTCTGCCAGAAAATGTTCATTACAATGCATCGAACGAATAACACCTTTACCAGCACCGACTAATAAACCGGTTGGGCCGTTCAGATTTTCAATCCATCCGGGTATTGGTTCTTTCCATGCTGCTGTCACTATAAAAAATCACGTATCTAAATGAAACATTTATTCGAGTTGTCTAATTAACAAAACACATTTCTACAATATGACATTTAAAAGAGATGAAAATTCTTCAAAAAGATTTCTTTTACCTATCGACGGCCGTGCTATACAGATTGGGAATTTCGATTGGTATTCCGATACGAGACCTTCTGTCAAACATTTTGTGTAGGCGTACGTGTTTGGTTGTTCGCCCTTCAACGATTTCGTTATACGCTCTAAAGCTTCATCTGGCATCCATTGACACATCTGGAGGACACCTTCTGGTGGATGTGGCGGCAAATATACCTTTTCTTCCAGTTCTGGTAGACCGCAGTGACAGTATGCAGTTGATACGTGTACAAATACCTGGAAATTAAACATTATATCAGTTCTGTAGAGACATGCATCTTATAGAAAAATTATGTTGACCACTTTGGAAATATTTCTTAACTAGAGACATTAAACATAAAAATTAAGAGCTATAGAGAATGTAATGCTATATTTCCGTGTCGGTTAGCTACCTACTGTACTTGCATTATTAATTTATAAATATTTACTTGAAATTTGATTTTTTTTTATTCAAAACTTAAATAAAACTACTCTTTCTTTATCCATTCATTTATCTACAATACATTAATATAGAGAGAGTCGAAGATATATATATATATATATATATATATATATATATATATATATATATATATATTAGGTGTTGGAATTAATTCGTAGCGTTTTGCAAGAAATGGAGTAGGTAGTACATTCTTCCATTGTTCCCTTTAACCAAATATTCCCCGTAAAACAGCTGTCCTCAGGCGCCAGTTTCAGTATATGTCATTTGGTTGAAGCGTAAATAACAACACTTTGTACTTTATCGAATATGTCGATTTTGTGCTGGATGAATTGTTTTTGCGGGGAGTTTTACTTTATTACTTTAACATGAAAAAAGTGCAGCCGAAAGTCATCGTATTTTAGTGAAAGTTTATGGTGACCATGCTCCAGCTGAGCAAACGTTCGGAAGTGGTTTGCACGTTTTAAAAGTGGTGATTTCGACTTGGAAGACAAGGAACGACCTGGACAGTCGAAAAAGTTTGACGATGAAGAATTGGAGGCATTGCTTAATAGAAACTCATGTCAAACACTTCAAAAATTGTCTGAATCGTTGGAAGTTGACTTGTCAACGGTAGAAAAACACCTTAAAGCCATGATAATGATCCAAAAGCAAGGAAATGGGCCCTATACGAATTGAAACCTAGGAACGTTGAAAGGCATTTTTTTACCTGTGAACTGCTGCTTCAACGGGAGAAAAGAAAGAGATTTTTGCATCGAATTGTCACGGGCGATGAAAATTGGATCAATTACGACAATCCCAACTGCAGAAACTCATGGGTTAAGCCCGGCCAACCATCAACACGCGGCGGCGAAGCCAAATATCCATGGATCCAAGCTCATGCTCTGTATTTGGTGGGATCATACGGGTGTGATCTACTATGAGCTGCTCAAACCAAAAACAAAACCATCACTGGGGATCGCTACCGACTACAATTGATGCGCTTGAGCCGTGCATTGAAGGAAAAACGGCCGGAATACTTTGAAAGATACGACAAAGTGATTTTGCAGCACGACAATGCTCGTCCGCACGTCGAAAAACCGGTCAAAACATACTTGAAAACGCTCAAATGTGTGTGTGGGTATTTTGTCAATAAATAATGTTCTGATGTCATGATGTTCTCTGTCAATAACTTGCATAACCTAATATATCTGAGTTACGTAAGATTTATTTGTGAAAAAATATAAATGAAAATCTTAAATACAAATTCATTAAAATAGAATTTATAAACAATATTAAATGTGCATGCAATTTATGTAAACAAGTTACCTCTCAAGTGTTCTACATCAAGATAACAATACAAAAATGAAATTTTTGTGAGCACAAGTCTGTTTTCGTATTAGAAGGTCACTCCAGGTCAATTTTATTCGAGGTCGTTTATTAATACTATTTCCTTGCATAAACAGTTCACCTTGGTAGATATTTCGTCTTTAATTTATTAAAAAAAATATAGTATAAAATTAACTTAAGTCTGAAAAATCCCACGTGCAGTACATGAGAAATTGTTGACAGTTTGTTTTAATAAAAAAAATAGTTTTAGATTAAATATAGACATTAACATATATATATACACCCACATACGTGGATATTATATATGATTTTATTGAAAGTTCTTAAGGGAATTTTATATATTTTGTTTAATTGTGTAATCACAAACTTTAAATTTGCATATAAATACTTTTTATTTAAAATACATGATTTAAGATCAAATTTGGTAAGTCTTAGATATTAATATTTTATGCACGATTGCTTTTATACATTTTTTAATTTATATATTTTTAAATAATAGTTATACTTTGACAGTAATGTTTCAAATGACCTTATACAGTACAGAGATTTTTTTTAAAAATACCTTGAAAACCCTTCATGGATTTTAATTTGCTGTTTAGTAAAATATAACGAATTAACTTTGTTGCTTGTGAAGGAAATAAGACTTACAATTTGTGTCTATTTCCAAATAATTATAAATGTTATCGAAATTGATTAATATATTAACCTTAAAATAGATTCTCAGCTTAGGAAACGTTTTCAATTCTAGATCCATTCATGATATTTCTATTTTCATTTGTAAATTGCTCTCGCATTCAAATTTTACTAATTCACATATTATGCAAGTTAATTAGAAATGCAATATAAAATATTGATTTGTTCGTGATAAGTTTGTGATGAAATTGAATTTTGCTTAGAATTAATCAACAGGTTTTTAATACCTGTGATTTTGAATTATGTGGAAATAATTTTTAGAGCTAGACATGTCATTTTGTAACAATAATTAATAGAATTGCAAAATATTTAAAATACATTTGAAAAATTAAAAGTATCACCAATCCATAATTAACCTACAATTTAATAAATTTGAAAGTAAATTTAATAATTAATGCAGTGTTCTTAAACTATAAAAGATAAATTCGTACTTACGTCGATCTTGTTAAAACTTTCGACGAGTTTTAGGACTCGGTATGTGCCTCCAGTGATTAAGTTAACGGCGTCTTTTAATTTCTGATCGAACCTAAAATAAAATAAAATCATTTTTTAATGATAATATTATGACAAACTAATTTTACAATATTATTCTTCTCTATATCATCAAAATTAATAGATTTGATTTTTTTATTGTATTTTTGAACAATAATTGCGTTTTACAAATTTATATGCCGTTATTAAAAAAAAATATCAATCTGTTTAAAGATTTTGTAGTTATAAAATTATTTAACACTTTTATATATATATATATATATATATATATATATATATATATATATATATATATATATATATATATATAATTGTGTGATTTTTAACACTTAGTACTTTATTTCATATTAAGTAATAAATTTTTTTATTATTTGTTTATTACATTAAAATATTTTATAGAAGGAACCTTGATAAAAAAGTCATTATAACCGAATGTCGTTATATACAGAAATTTATGTATTGATTTTCCAGTTTTCAAATACGTATTAAGATATTCTATATTTTATTCGGTGCTAAACTATCATTCGTTAACTATTGTTTCTTTTATTAGTAAAAACAACACAGAATATTTAAAATAATTACAAATTGTGTTTTGAATGACACCTTAGCTATCCTTTGATATTATTTCAGGTGATTCATGCAAAGGTGATATATAACATATATATATATATATATATATATATATATATATATATATGTGTGTGTGTGTTGTTTATTTCCTTCACCATTAAAAATCAAATTTATTTTTTCTGGAGTGAAATTCATGCTCTTTTATAGAACCTTTATTTAATAATTAAAGCAAAAACATGATATTGGGTAGAAAAAATATGATGGAAAATAGTGCGGGCGTCCTTCTTCAGTTCATAACGTCCAACTGAAGGCGTTGGTTGAACCAGAACCACGCACAACAGTTCGAAAGCTTGCACGAAAGTTAGGCGTTAGTCATCCAACAGTTTTGGATCAATTAAAACAACTAGAAAAATCAAAAAGAAAAACATGTATATGAATTTGAAGGTCATAAACCGCAATTATTTTTCCACTAACCTGATATTTATAGTGAATTTTTTTAAATATAAAAATAGGACATTAATTATTCTTTTTCTTCAGATTTATATTTACTCAAATTTGTTTCGTGTGGTATATTCACTGCATTTATATAGGATAATCAATTTAGACTTCCACATGGAAGTATTAAAAAGGACGCAGGATTAATGACAAGTAATGTTATTTTTTATTTGGTATTTAAGTTCGATACAATACTAAAATATTGGATATTGGAATTAATTCGTAGCGTTTTCTTCATGAAAAAAGATCGTTTATTTTAAATGAAATTGAAAAAACATATCATTCAAAGTATTGTCCATCGTTAGCCACTACTTTTTCTCATCTTTCGAGCAGGAGACGAATACCACGTCGGAAGAACGTCTCGTCTTTAGATGCAATCCACGAATCGACTCATTTTTTGCAATCTTCATAAGAAGTGAGCTTCTGCCCAGATAGGCCATGACTCATCGATCGAAACAAATGGTAATCAGAAGGAGCAATATCTAGAGAATACGGCGGATGGGGTAAGACTTCCCATTTGAGCGTTTGCAAGTATGTTTTGACCGGTTTTGCGACGTGCGGACGAGCATTGTCGTGCTGCAAAATCACTTTGTCGTGACTTTCAAAGTATTCCGGCCGTTTTGCACGGCTCAAGCGCATCATTGTAGTCGGTAGTGATCCCCAGTGATGGTTTCATTCGGTTCGAGCACCTCATAGTAGATCACACCCTTATGATTCCGCCAAATACAGAGAATGAGCTTGGATCCATGGATATTTGGCTTTGCCGCCGGTGTTGATGGTTGGCCGGGCTTAACCCATGTGTCTCTTCGCTTGGGATTGTCGTAATCGATCCATTTTTCATCGCCCGTGACAATTCGATGCAAAAATCTCTTCCTTTTCTCCCGTTGAAGCACCAGTTCACAGGTAGAAAAACGCCTTTCAACGCCCCTCGGTTTCAGTTCGTATGGGACCCACTTTCCTTGGTTTTGGATCATTCCCATGACTTTAAGGCGTTTTCCTACCGTTGACAAGTCAACTCCCAACGATTCAGACAATTCTTGAAGTGTTTGATATGGGTCTTCATTAAGCAATGCCTCCGATTCTTCATCGTCGAAATTTTCAGCTTTCCAGGTCGTTCCCTGTCTTCCAAGTCGAAAACACCACTTTTAAAACGTGCAAACCACTTCCAACACGTTTTCTCAGCTAGAGCACGGTCACCAAAAACTTCCACTAAAATACGATGACTTTCGGCAGCACTTTTTTTCATGTTAAAGTAATGAAGTAAAACTCTCCGCAAAAACAATTCATCCGGCACGAAATTCGACATATTCGATAAAGTACAAAGTGTTGTTCTTTACGCTTCAGCCAAATGAGATATACTGAAACTGACGTCTAAGGACAGCTGTTTTACGGGGAATATTTGGTTAAAGGGAACAATGGAAGAATGTACTACCTACGGCATCTCTTGTAAAACGCTACGAATTAATTCCAACATCTACAATACAATTGAACTAAAATACCGAATGGAGGATAACATGTTTATTTTAATTTTTGCGTTTTTTTTTAAAAAAACTTTTGTGTGGAAGCCTAAGTTGAATCACCGTATATACTTTTGTTCCACATTTTTTCATTTTTTACATGTAATTTAATTCTAATCTTTTCGTAATTGAAATAATTATTTATTTTAAGAGAACTTACATCTTTTTTAGTATCTGTAATAATTGACTTTCCGTATTTAAGATATCTGAATGATTGAACAATTTTCAAAACAAGTAAAAACCATATGTATTTAACTAGTGTGTAATAAATTTATTAGCATTTTTTTCTGTATAATCGGTATGAATCATTATGCAACACAGATTAAAAATAAACTTTTTCATTCGAGCGATTCTTGTTAAAAACGTTAAGAGTATTAGCTGTAAGATTCTTTGTTGGCTTACCATTATATCGAGGTCAAATAAGAACAATCGCTAATATACTAAATTGCTAAATTCAATGAACACTTGTAGGTGTTATTCAAATTTATTTGTTATTGTGATCAATTGACATAAGGAAGAAAATAATCACTTCTGGTTTGACAAAAAAATAAACAAATATTTATAGCCGGATATTTTCATATTTATTGACCTAAGTAATAAAAATTATATTAACAGTTAGTAATCATATGTAGTATTCATTTTATTATTCAATATAATTTTATTTGGAATAAGTTTTTGAAAATATTAAGAATATTTCCAAATTGTAATATATTTTAATAATTGTTAAAAATTGTAATATCATTTAAAGGATAAGTGTATACAATGTTGTATATTTTATGAAAATATGATTTCGTAATTGGTTTTTAATAGTATAAGCTTTTGATAGTTAATCTGTACAAGTAGATTAATTGATAAAATTAACAAAGAAATATAATATTAATATTTTTCAACATAATAATTTTAAATATTGTAAGCCATATATTTTAAAAATAAAAGGTACGAACTTCATTATGTATTGAGTTGGTAGAAAAATAATTGCAGTATATGACCTTCAAATTCATATACATTTTTCTCTTTTTTGATTTTCCTAGCTGATTTAATTGGTCCAGAACTATTGGATGACTAACGCCTAACTTTTGTGTAAGTTCTCGAATTGTTGTGCTTGGTTCTGATTCAAATAACGCCTTCAGTTGTCGTTATGAACCGAAGAAGGACGCCCGAGACCTTCTTCATCTTCAAGGCTCTCGTCCCCAGCACTAAAATTTTGGAATTACTATTGCACTTTACGCTCCTTAAAAGTACCCACACAAAAACGTCGTTTAGTTTACGAGCAGTTTCAGTTGCTTTATCACCCGTTTTGAATTCATACAAAAAAAGCTCTTATTTACTTCTTTTCCATCTTTAATTCAATAGCTCAATTTGAAGCAAAATTAATAACAAAACCACAGTCAATGTTACCAAAATACAAACCGAAAAATTCACTTTAAAATGATATTAACATGAACATGATAAAATGGCAGTTCAGCTGAAAAAAATTGAGATTAGAATTCAGAAAACAAAAACTGTAATTATTTACCTATCAACATAGTATTACGAAAAAATCTAAGCATTGAATTCATCGTTAGTATTTTATAATTATCAATCTTCAATTAATGATAAATTTGATAAATATTTCAAGTTTTACTTTTCTATACTCGTAAATATATTCAATGCCAGATAAGTCAAAATATATTAGCTGTAAAAATTAATTCTTTACCTTTAAATTGAATCAGTCATAACTCTGTTACAAACTAGAATATTTTCTCGGCGTATTTAAATTTTGCAGTGCTAATCTTAAAATTTAAAATCACTATATATCTTGGCTAAGTAGTTGGTATAACCTCACAAAACAGTAGTGAATACGATAGCGTTCGAAAAGCATCATATTAAAGCATAGGATACTTTTAGCATTCCAGTTGAAAAAAATGCTGTCGAAGCTGGGGGATTGATTTGTTCAGCTTTGGGGAGAAGTGTTGTGACGCATAAAACATGTTAAATATGCTAAATCAGTGGACAAGTACCGAAAATACATACAACTCCATCGAATCAAAGTCGTTATTTTTTTTCGACAGGGGATCCATTAGTTACCCGACAGATGGACAAAAGTATATAAAATAATAGGGGATATTTTGATGATCGAAATGTATTGTATTTTTCTGTAAACATTAATTTTATATAGAAAAGCACCGAATTAATTTGTATACATAATAATTAAATATTTTGATTTGTTATATGAAGAATGCTTCCATGCTTATGTGTTAAATACTTTAATAATTGATTATTAATCTCTTTTATTGTAATTTTTGCACGCAGATTCATTTTTTTATCAAAATACTGCATATAAAACAATAATAAAAAATTATGAATATCAATTATTGATTATTTTCAAACGATTTTTTTTAAAAAAATGCTTTCTGAAAGTAATAAATATTTGTAGATAAATCTCGATTTATTTATTTTTAAAAAGATTCAATTTTGAAACAAATGTATGAAAAATAGTACTGATTTTTCAATGGCGTGTTAAATCGTTATTAAATTTAGCTCTGTTATATAATATTTTAATGATAGTATTTTTAATAACGCCGCATTTATTGATGTAATGTAACCAAACGTTCTTTATATTAGGTTGGTGCAAAAATATTTGTGATGAAAAATTATAAATATATTATTTTTGTTGAAAAATTGTGCTTTTTTAAAGTTAACTTTTCTAACAGAATATAATATTTTATTTAGAAGTATAAAAAATGTCACAAAAATATGTAAGCATCAGTTAAGACCCGTTTAGTCTAATAAAAAATATTTATATTCATTTATTAATTTTGTTGCTAATCATTTTGAGTTAAAAGTTATGAAAATATATCTAAAGTTCATTTCTTAACACTGACACACTGAATTTAAAATAAATTCTTTAAAAAATACATAGTATAAAATGTATGTTATTTCAAAGCAGTTTTAAATTGATTTTTAGAATTTGTATATAAAATTATTTATAGAAGAGAAATGTGAAAAAAAATATTTTGTGTCAAATAATTTGAATAATGACTTTTAAAACGTGTGCATCATTTATTTATGAGCTTATCTATTATATTCGTACCTGACGTTCGCGGCCATATGAAAGATAATACTAACATTACTTCTTAGTATCTTTATATCGGTTGGATTCAGCGAAAGGTCTGGTTGGGAAATATCGCCTTTCATACCGATAACTTTTGATAACTGTGCTGGGTTCGTATCTCGAAGTTTGTCGAACACCTACAAGAAACAAATATTAATTACTGGTTTTATATTATCTGTTGGTTGAACAATTGAACGCGTTATATGTGTTATGATAATTTAAAAAGAAACTTTATTATCCTGAAAAACCATAAAAGTTTATTTCGCATCTATTTCAATTTAATTAAGAATGCAAAATAATGTTTTATAGTCTGTTTCATTGAAAAGAATATTAAGGATCTGCTTAATATTTTAAATTTTATGAGTGATTGAGTTAAAATGAATATTTTTTTAATGTTTCTTAAATTACTATCGATTCCTTTTTGAATATAAAAAAAATATTTAAAATCCTCTTGTAATATTGCCTTGTTACTTAGATGACTTCTGAATTATTCTGCTAGAATCAGTTTTTATTCTTAAGCTATCTTTGGTAGCTTATCTTTTGTAAGCTATCTTTGGTTTGCTGCGTGCTATAAAAATATATAACAAGCTACAAAAATATGTCTCAAAGAATCACAATATAGTCGAATACTACAAGAATAATACTAGGTAGAAAAATATTTGCGGTTTTTGTTATGAATTGAAACGTCACAAACCGCAATTACTTTCTACCAACCTAATACTTAGAGACTAAAAAAAGAGGTTAATTGATTTTAAATAAAAGTAGAAGATACTTTTTTAAAAATAAATTAAATTTTGCTATAACACGATATTAATTTGAATAAAATTTACTTTAATTGTATATTTTGTTTTCAATAACATATAACAGATGAATCTGTACAAAAGTTCGCAGTACAAAACAATAAAAATTATGCACAGTTATATTAAACTACTGACCGAAAATGTATTTTAACAAATTGTAAATATGTATTTTGAATCAACAAGTTTATTGGTAAGTCGATGACTTTTGCACAAAAACTCCTGTTTAGCATAAATTTCATGAAACTAGAATATAATTTATCTACACGTGCTGCTAATATTACCTAATTCACACTCAATGTTGCAACTTAGCTTGAAAGTAACGTTGCATTTCGACAAGAAATACATTAATGATTTATGATTTTCTATATCATTCTAAAATTTACATATTGGCATATTTTTCACTCTTTTCTATATATATATATATATATAAATATATTTATATATATATATACATACATACATACATATATATATATATATATATATATATATATATATATATGTGTGTGTGTATGTGTATGTTAATAAGTATTAATTTTATTACATTATAAAACAATTAATAAAGTTATTTCGTTTGTAATATGACTAGTTATGAACATAAGTGTTTAATACAAAAAAATAAGACTTACTATATATATATATATATATATATATATATATATATATATATATAGTATATATGTATATATATATATATATATATAGTATATATGTATATGTATATATATATATATATATATATATATATATATATATACATATGAGGGTCGTTTGAAAAGTTTGGTAAATTTTTATGAGATGGCGCCACCATACATTTGGTAATACCACAACTATCAATTGTCATTTTTCAAACTAGCATAGGGGAAATTTTAGCTAGAAGTGATGCATTGTTCACGTTATACAGATGTTTGAAGCGAGCCTTGTAACAGTTTCCGCAAAAATGAAAGAAAAAAAAGTTCCGTGCAGTGAAAAAACATTTTTATTTGAAAAAGTGAACGGCCGCCCAGATAAAAGCAGGGTTAGATGAAGTTTATGGGGACTCTGCACCAGCGGTGAAGATTATTTATTTGTGGATAAATGACTTTAAACGTGGCCGAATATGCACTGAAGATGAAGCGCACTCTGGACGTCCAGTTGAGGTCACTATGACGGATATCGTTGAAAAAATCAATGGTATCGTTATGGAAGACCGCCGAGTGAAAATTCACGAGATTGTTGAGACTGTAAGCATCTCAACTGAACGAGTGCACAATGTCCTGAACGAAAATTGCACATGAAAGAGGTGTGTACGTGATGGGTGCCGCGAATGTTAACTGTTGGCCAAAAACTCACACGAAAGGACATTTCAACCCAATGTTTGACGATTTTTAATAGCAATCTGCAGGCATTGCGGATCGATTCGTCGCCGTAGATGAAACATAGATCCACCACTACACACCTAAGGCAAATCAGCAGTTAAAGCAGTGGACAACGACTGGTGAACGTGCGCCGAAGCAGGCGAAGACCGTTCTGTCGGCTGGGAAGGTGGCGGGCACAGTTTTTTAAGATTCCCAAAGTATCATCTTGATCGAGTAGTTAATGAAATGAAAAAATATAACAGAGGCCTATTATCTAACATTTTTGGACCATTTGAAAGAAAGGCTGAAACAAAACCGGCGAAAATTGGCGCACAAAAAGTGATTTTTTACCAGACAACGCTCTGTCTTACAAATCGACCGTCGCAATGGCAAAATTTCACTAATTGATTCATCATCCATCCTATTCTCTGGACTTGGAACCATGCGACTTCTTTCTCTTCACAAACTTGAAAATTTGGCCCTGTGGGAAGAAATTCTCGTCGAATGAGTATGTCATTGCCGTCAATGCGTATTTTGCAGACTTTGAAAAAGCTAACTTTCCAACGGGATGAAAAAATTGGAAACTCGCTGTACCAAATGTATAGGCCTTAAATAGAGACTATGTTGAGAAATAAAATCGTTTTTTCCAAAAAAAAAACGCTGTTAAACCTATTTTTTACCGTACTTATCAAACGATCCTCGTGTATATATATATATATATATATATATATATATATATATATATGTACTTCTAAAAATAAAACATAGCAATTAGATATTTATTCCATGTTTCTATATATTAATGGTTCTTTAGTAATTTTGTACAAACGAAAAATACTTAAAATGATACAAACATGATCTAACATTCTCAGGCAATGAGATTTAAATATGAATATTAAATCAGATGTCTTTGTGATCGAATATATGGCGTTTCATCGTACTAATGTTGCTAAAGAGAGCGTGTGTTAGATTTTTCTTATTAGATGCTTTTTGATATATTAAACTTACCATGCAGTTCAGTAAATCTTCAAGCCTTTGTTGCATGTCTTGTCCTCTTTTCGGACGCACGATCACGTACAGCTTTTTAATTTCAGGGCACGATCGTAACAGCTTCTCTACTAAAATCTTTCCCATGAATCCGGTGGCGCCTGTCACGAGGACGCTCCGCCCGGCGAACCACGACGCAATATCCATTTTTTATGTATTCGATCTGCAAATTGAATTCCGTTTTAACAGTTTAATTAAATCAATATTTAATACTAGTGTATGGACATTCAGTACTAGCATATGTGTTCCAATATTTAATCATGTATGAAATATTTCAGTAACAGCATGGTTGTGTAAAATTTTGATAGTAAATAAAAGACCAACAAACATTTCAATTACATTTCTTTTACTCAATATTGAGTCATAAACGTTTTAATTGCGTCTTATTATATTTTGAACGTTGACTTAAATGTAGTGAATTCTAAGAATAATTGACAAGCACATTCCAAATGCGTATCAATAAGACAGTTTTTGAATTTGTTTACGGAATGTGTGTTGCAAATGCGTCAATTTGACAGCGTTTTCGTAATTCATCATGCGGTTAATTGGTTGGTCTTGCACTCGCATGAGATATAAATATTATGGAAGTAGATCAGACGAAATGATACGAATGCGAGTGAAATTTGTAACACTGATTTTCTTGTTACAAAACGTCTCTTTTATTTCAATTTATTATAAATCGAAAGTCGGTGTGTTTGTAATCTTTTGGTTACTTTATTTAATAATTACAACGAAATTGTTAAAACAAAATTCACTATTTTTTTTATTTTAACGTGTACAATTTAACATTCAAGGTTTTTAATCAATGCAGCAAGTGATTCACTTTGAATCTCTTAAGGATATGTTTCGTTTGTTAAGAAATTAATTGGCATGCATATATATATATATATATATATATATATATATATATATATATATATATATATATATATATTCGAACGTTATAAAGTGGATAACTCTAGAATATAATTATATATTATTTTTTATGGTTTAATGTTTGTCTTAGTTTATTTTTACTTTCTTATTTCGTGTTTTTAAATTTAATAAATACAACCTCGTGTACTTATTGAATGTGTAATATTTAAAATTTGTAAAAGTTATTTTTTCATACAGTAATTTAGTCAGAATAATATTACTAGTATGTCCATTAAAAAAAAGAGAACAATGAGGCCATTTAACACTTTAAACCTGAAAGACCGAAATTTCGGTCTTTGAGTGAGAGTGTGATGTCAGAAAAAAATATCATTGTGTTTGATTTATATATGTATCCATTTGAAAAAATATAATGAACACTGACCTCTTTACAACTTAGATTTCATGGATGGTCAAGTCTGTTAAAATCCCAAAAATCTCCAGGGTACTCAGGTTCAGGGTGCAATAAGTGTGGGAGTCTAGTGTCCAAACGGTTAAAATGCCATTAAGATTGATTTTGAATTTTAAATAGTATTATATATTAGGTGCACAAATTAATTGGTACCTCTTTTATAGAAAATGAATGTACAGAAAAATGGAATATATTTCAATCCCCAAAATATCCCAAATTATTTTATGTAATTTTGTTCCATCTGTCTAGCAAGTGATGAATCCCTTGTCGAAAAAAGATGGTGGATTTAAGTCAATGAAGTTGTAATGCATTTTCGGTCCTCCTCCACTGTTGTAGCATTTTTTGTATGTTTTATACATCACAACACCTTCCTCTAAAGCTGAAAAAATCATTCCCGCGGCTTCGGTATCATTTTTTTTAACAGGAATGTGAAAAGTACGCAATGCCTAATATATTGCTTTTCGGATACCATTGTGTTCACTATAGTTTTATGAGGTTATGCCAGTTGTATAGTGTATTTAAATGTTAAGGTTAGTACTTTAAAATCTAAAAATGACAAGAATTTTATTTAAAACAGTTATGTTTGATTCTATTTAGTTGCATTGAATTAATTTTTACATCTAATATATTACAAAGAGCATAAACTGAAACGCATTCTGTGTTATATTGAATCATTTAAATACAAGTATATATATATATATATATATATATATATATATATATATTTGAGATTATGTATTAAACAAACTCAAAAATCAATTTTTGGATTTAAAAATTCATGTACTTCACTTATAGGTATCTTGGCGTACATTTCCTCGGTAAGAAAACATGCGAAAAGAAGTGAATATGTGCAAGAATATATAATATTTTTAGATTGTTTATAATAGAGATACACACTCATTACTTGAAAGATTATGTGAGAAAAGAATAAGATAGAATTCAGCTGGAGTGCGAATAGTATGCAATGCCTAATATGCTGCTTCGCTACTGTTTTGTGAGGTTATACCAACTGGTTGGTCAAGATATATAGTGTTTTTAAATGTTAAGGTTGTCACTTCGAAATCATAAAATAGCGAAAAAATATTTAAATTTAAAACAGAGTTATGATTGATTCAATTTAAAGGCACAGAATTAATTTGTACACCGAATATAAATAATCTTTTATGCTTGGTTAATTACGTAATGTTAATTTTGACATAAAGTACACAACTGTATGGTTAAAAGTTCTCAGCATTTGTAATCATTATTTTAATTAACTTTAAAAACATATGAATGTGTACTGAAATATTTTTAGATATTAACATTATCAAAACTTAGTGGTATAGTTCTGGTATTGTGAGAGTACGAGGTCAGACAATTAAGTAATGCGACCGATTTTTTTTCTCGGCCTGTGGTAACACTGCGAACCTGTAACTCCGCCACCGTAATAGCAGATCCCTACTCTCTCGATTGAGGCCTTGACCACCTTCGTACGATCATTTCTTCGCCAGCTGTTTAGTGTTTTGTAACAACGCGCGAGTAGTGCATGTCACGAAGCCCACCGAATGAACATCGCTCAAGATTGTCTCGAGCAGGTTGAAAGTGATCCTACTCTTCTCGATCGAGTTATTACTGGTGATGAAAGTTGGTTCTTTCAATATGACCCCGAAACTAAACGACAAAGCCAACAGTGGCTGTCCCCTGGAGCACCAAGGCCAAAGAAGGCGAGAATGAGCAAGTCCAAAGTGAAAACCATGTTGATTTGCTTCTTCGACAGCAAAGGGGTGGTTCGCAAAGAGTTCGTACCACCTGAACAAACCGTAAATCAAGTATTCTACCGCAATGTGCTCGAAAAATTACGAAAAAAGGTGCTCAGAGTGCGCCCAGAGATCGCGAAGACTTGGGTTCTGCATCACGACAATGCTCCCTGTCACAGTGCGTTCAGTGTCTCTCAGTTTTTGGCGTCTAAAGGCATCGCAACGTTACCACAACCGCCCTATTCACCGGACATGTCACCCTGCGACTTTTTCCTATTCCCCCATATGAAAAAATTCGTCAAAGGTCGACATTTTGACTCCGTTGAAGATATCCAAGAATCTGTGACGAGGGTACTCGGAGAGGTCCCACAAGAAGTGTTCCAGAATTGTTACGAAAACTGGAAAACTCTCTGGAATAAGTGTATAGATGCGCGAGGGGACTACTTTGAAGGGGATCGCAGCGATGTACCTTAATTTTTAAATATACTCGATTTTTGAATTTTGTCGCATTACTTAATTGTCTGACCTCATCATATTTAGAGTTCAAAGGTAGAGAAATTTTTTTTTTGTTAACTTTATATTTTAATAAATATTACATACTGAACATTTCTTACAATTACAACATTCACTTTTATTTAAAAACGAAATTATTTTCTTTTTTAATTTCCCCCTACTGCTTACCGTTTCACTGATTTTATGTGTATTGAAAGTGAGATAATGAAATTTAGGTTTTCCGGTAATAATTTAGTTGAATAAATAAATTATGTTTGAAATACACTAGACATTTGGAATTAAAACAATCACAAAATTATTTCAGAAAAATAGGTAATTTTATTTCATTTTCTCAGTAAAAAACAGTTTTTGTAAATGTTAGTTAATCTAATTTTTAATTCATTGAGATTATCATTGTGGTCTGTGTTAATAAACATATAATGCTTTTTATAACATCCGGTAATAAAAGAAAGTACAAATGACCTGAGGGTGTTTAACCACAAAATAGCTAACTTTTATGTAAATAAACGAATTGTAATTAGTTCATGGTCACGTATGACCAATTAACAAATCATTATTATGCAATTTTAAGGTAAAACTAACAAATCCGTTCGGTCATTAATACGCACATTAATTACATATTGACTAATCGCTTATCAACTCTAAACAAATAGTGTAAAGTGTGTTTGTAGAGTATGTCTATGTGTACGATACTTGTTCAGATAGAGAGGAATTCTTAATTATTCCATCTGAATAGTTTATATGTATTTGACAAGGACACATGGGGTTGTTATGGTAAATAACGTTAAAATATTAAGAAACAGTCTTTATTGATTTAATATTAGACCGACAGATGAGACAATTATGACAATATTATGAATATAAAATTAATTTTTATTATTCAGTTTATTGCTAATGTTCGTTTGAATTGTTTAAATTAGTATTTTGATTTAAAATTGTGATTGTTAATGTATGTAATATATTTAATTGTTTCAATGTTAATTTGATTTAAAATTAAAAAACCTGCATAGATTTTATGTTTTTTCATATTTTTGAATAATTGAGACAATTTTATTTTATAGTAAAAAAAAGAAAAATTTAAATTTTATTTACTGGTAAAACTGTTTTAGAATAATCTCGAACATTTTTTTTTTAAAAAGTACTAATTTTAACATTAATCATGTAGTTACTATTAAATATTAATTAGTCTCGGATCATGAGCCATCCTCAGATAGTTTGTTATTAAGATTAATGTTTATCAGTCAGTTAGCAGACGATACGTCAAAAACCAAATTATTTGTGATACATAAATATTACGTTGGTAGAAAATTAATTGCGGTTTTTATTGACTGAATTCTAGCCTTAATTTTGTTCAATGAGTGTCATTTCATCGTGTTCATGTTAATATAATTTTAAAGTGCATTTTTATGTCTGTATTTTGGTAACATCGACTTTGATTTTATTATTAATTTTGCTTCAAATTGAGCTATTGAATTAAAGATGGAAAAGAAGCAAATAAGAGCATTTTTTTGTACGAGTTCAAAACGGATGTTAAAGTAACAGAAACTGCTCGTAAACTAAACGATGCTTTTGGTGTGGGTACTGTTAAGGAATGTACGGTGCAATGGTGATTCTAGCTGAAAATTTTATGTTGGAGACGAGAGTCATAAAGATTAAGAAGGTCACGCGCGTCCTTCTTCAGTTCATAACGAATAAATGAAGACGATTGTTAAATCAGAACTATGCACAATAATTTGAGAGATTGCACAAAAGTTAAGAGTCAGTCATCAGACAGTTCTGGATCACTTAAAAACAACTAGAAAATAAAGAAAATGTAAATCAATTTGAAAGTCATAAACCGTAATTATTTTTCTTCCAACCTAATACTTAAGTGATTTATTAAGACCGCCATAACAATATTTTAACAGAATGACATATTTATATATATATATATATATATATATATAGAGAGAGAGAGAGAGAGAGAGAGAAAGAGAGAGAGGGAGGGAGAGAGGGAGAATAAATATAAATTCATTAATCCATGTAATTATATTGTGCATGTAATTTATTATTTATTTTCTAATCCATTAAGTTCAAAAAAATGATTAGAACTTTATTTTTATGTTATAAAAAGTTATAACTATTTTAATAAAATTATTTTCTACAGTTTTTTTAATTACAGTTTTCAAGTTTAATTGAACATCAACTAACCAATATAATAAATCAGATACATTCGTTTATTTCTCATATCACTAACACACATGTGCTTTTGTGTGCGTTTCTATGCAAATCACATTAATAATTCATGATGATGAGCGAATAATAGTATTGAAGCAAAAAAATTATCATTGACTCAATTAAATATACAAAAATACTTTTATATATATACAATATCTTAGATTATTTTTCTTAATACGAAATCTTTTCTCAATAACCGTTGAATTCAATTTGGTATTTCAATGCTAGATTCATTGATTGACTTAGAAACTAGTTTTTTGGGTCCATGAACTCTTTCATCCATTGCAAATACATGCTAATATTTTTCATAACTTTCAGTTTCGTTATCTTTCAGTTTTGACATTTAAAATTAATTATTGTTTTTTTGACGAATGTTGCTCTATCGGTTTATTGCCATAAAATTGTTTCCAATTAAGGTCAGTATACATTTATATATACACAATACATGTATATATTAGATATTATGATGCAAATTTATGTATGAGCATAATTTTATTTTTTTCTTTATAATGTTTTTAAAATATTTGTAAGTAATAAATGCATAATAGATAAAACATTTCCTTATATTAAATATTATTGGTTTTGAAGTTATATTCTTTTTAATTTAAAAAAGTTGATATTTGATTTCAATGAAGGAAATTGAAAAGATCAGGAAAAAGGATCTAAAATTTAAAATTCAATACGAATGTATGCTTTTCGAAAACACTAAAAGGAGCTGTAAACAATAAAAATTATAATCGAAACTTATCGTAAAATTAAATACGATTTTTTCAACTATTATTTGAATAAAAATTATTAATATTAAGGGGGTTTAAGGGCTTTACCCACTAGTCGCTACGCCCGCTAAACTCTAAGGGGGTACGCCCCCGCTAGTATCGTATATATTCGCTCAATATTGTAATATATATATATATATATATATATATATATATATATATATATATATATATATATACACGTTATTGTTATGTATCCATCCTCACTGCTGTACTTATTTATAAATGTGTCACGGCCTGACTAATGAATTTCAACTGACTTGTCAATAGCTAAGTTATGTATCCGTCTTAATACAAGTTTCTCACGTTCCTGTCGTGATCTCTGTGTTCACACGCTTAAATAAAATGCAATTTCATCATTGACAACAGTGTATAAACGGTAGTTGAGATCTCATAAGTCAGTTTCATTCGGACCTCCGCATCCCTACGATCGATGAGTTTGTTCGTCGACAGGCTCGTCGTTTGTATGCGCGTGCGAAGTCCAGAGGCAACGCCCTGGTCCGTCGACTAGGACAAAATGAACTCACTGCCGAATACTGCTCCTATGAGAGGCCTAGCCTTCTATTGGAATAGGGTGAGGTGGCTGATGGTCCTCGATTCGGCATTTGCCATTCAAAGAGTCAGTAAGAGGCTTGCCTTCACTGGCAGGCCTGGAGCTCCGCTGACTTCCACCAAGACGCGACTCCCAGTTGGGGGTCCTGGGAAATGCTCCTTCATTCGCGAAAGTCCTCCTTCCCAAGCATCGCACAAGTGTTATGAGCTTCTCGAGTCGTGAGCATATATGCTCGCCACTCAAGTAAAGCAAGGACCCCTCAGGCCTGAGCAGCTATTCTAGGTCATAAGCCAGTATCCCGAGTCGTGAGCTTACATGCTCGGTACTCATGGAAAGCAAGGGCCCTTCAGGCCTGCGCTGCTATTCGGGTTCAATAATTAAGTTACAATCAAGTAACAATCATGTAACAGTCAAGTAACAGAACGAGTGTGGTTATATTCATCATAGTAACAACAATTAAACAATAATAGTAAACAAATATTTGTTGTGTTTTATTTCAAACCTGCAGCATTTATGTTATAAAATATACAAAATATAACATAAAATTATTATAGTATGTGCATATAATCATTCTCAATGTTGACTGCTAGTGAGTGTGTTCGCTTCACAAGTATATTGCAACGTTATTTTACAAAGTCGCAAATATCATTGTAATTGTTATGCTAGGGTACCTCAGGAACGATCCTAAAATTTCTTCCCACCAAACCAAATTTTCAAGTTTAGGAAGTGGAAGAAGTTACACGGGGTCAAGACCGGACCGGAGAATAGGGTGAATGAAGTATCAATTCGAAGCCTAATTCGTGCAATTTTGCCATTGCGACCGTCGATTCGTAGGACGGCGTGTTGTCCTGGTCGAAGAGTACTTTTTTGTACGCTAATATTGGCCGTTTTTGTTTCAGCTCTTCTTCAAAACGCTCCAATATTGTTGCATAATAGGCTCCTGTTATCGTTTTTCTCTTCGTCAAGTAGTTGATTTGGATGATTCCTTGCGAATCTTGAAAAAACAGTGATCATCATCTTCCCGACCGACAAAACGGTCTTCACCTTCTTCGATGCACTTTCACCAGTCGTTTTTAACTGCTTTGACTGCTGCTTTATCTCAGGTGTATGAAGGATCAATTCGAAGACTAATTCGTGCAATTTTGCCATTGCGACCGTCGATTAGTACAACGGCGTGTTGTCCTGGTCGAAGAGTACTTTTTTGTACGCCAATATTGGCTGTTTTTGTTTCAGCTCTTCTTCAAAACGCTCCAATATTGTTGCATAATAGGCTCCTGTTATCGTTTTTCTCTTCGTCAAGTAGTTGATTTGGATAATTCCTTGCGAATCTTAAAAAAACAGTGACCATCATCTTCCCGACCGACAAAACGGTCTTCACCTTCTTTGATGCACTTTCACCAGTCGTTTTTAACTGCTTTGACTGCTGCTTTGTCTCAGGTGTATGAAGGATCAATTCGTAGCGACAGTTGATTCGTAGGACGGCGCGTTGTGGTGGATCAATGTTGTATCCACGGTGACGAATCGACGTAAAAAGGCATGCTCGTGTTTTTTTTCATTTTTACAGCAACTGCTGCAATGCTCGCTTCAAACATCTGTAGAACATGAACAACGCGTCGCTTCTAACTGAAATTCCGCCTACGCTGTTTTGAAAAGTGATACTTGATAGCCGTGACGTTACCAGATGAATGGTGGCGCCATAGCATAGAAAATTACCAAACTTATTCAAACGACCCACGTATGCAAATTCTGCTTTCGAAATTATAAATCTTATTTTTTTCTCACACAGTCTTTCAAGTAATGAGTGTGTATCTCTATTATAAACAATCTGAAAATATTATATATTCTTGCACATATTTCACTTCTTTTCGCATGTTTTGTTACGGAGGAAATATACGTCAAGATACGTATAAGTGAAGTACATGAAATTTTAAATCCAAAAATTGATTTTTGAGTTAGTTTAATATATAATATCATATATATATATATATATACATGTATTTAAATGATTCAATATAAAACAGAATGTGTTTCAGTTTATGCTGTTTATAATATATTAGATGTAAAAATTAATTCAGTGCCTCTAAATAGAATCAATCATAACTCTGTTTTAAATAAAATTCTTGACGTTTTTGGATTTTAAAGTGCTAACCTTAACATTTAAATACACTATACCTCTGGCATAACCTGATGAAACAGTAATGAACACAATGGCGTCCGAAAAGCAGTATATTAAGCATTGCACACTATTCGCATTCCAGTTGAAAAAAATAGTGATGAAACCGCGGAAATGTTTTGTTCAGTTTTAGAAGAAGGTATTGTGACACATAAAATGTATAAAAAATGCTAAAACAGTAGAATAGGATAGAAAATGCATCACAACTTCATCAACTCAAACCCGCTATCTTTTTTCGATGAGGGATTCGTCACTTATCAGACACATGGAGCAGAGTTATTCAAATTAATGTGAGATATTTTGAAGATTGAAATGTATTTCATTTTCCCGTAAACATTCATTTTATATAAAGTAGTCACTGAATTAATTTGTAAACCTAATTTTTTTTGGATATTGCGTAAATTAACAAATATTTCTATTAAGGAGAGCGCGCATTACTGTTAATATGATGATTATAATGTAGTTTCAATGTTCCTATATACAACAAAATATATTTAAGGAATATCCACATCGAAACTATTTCTGAAAATTAATAATACTATGAAAATAAAAATATTCAGCGCATATTTAAGAAAGGAGACAAAATAGATTAGCAGTAGTTAAAATTTAGAAATTTAAATATTTAGCTAAGATAGTGGTTTTCTTATTAATAATATACACTATGTATACATATATATATATATATATATATATATATATATATATATATATACACGAAATATTACTATCTAGGCCAGCATATCAACAAAGATGGATCATTCACTGAAGAAGTAAATAGGAGAATAAAAATGGGATGGAGCTCTTTTGGACGAAACGCCTCGATATTTAAATCAACAATCCCTCTCTGTTTAAAGAAAAAAGTATTCGATCAGTGTATACTACCGGTCCTTACCTACGGCAACGAAACATGGGTGCTTAACGCCAAAATAGTTCAAAGACTCCAAACAACACAACGAAGTATGGAAAGATGCATGTTGGGAATAACAAGAAGAGATAGAAAGAGAATAGAATGGACATGAAAACAAACAGGAGTCACAGATATAATAAGAAGAATAAAGAGTCTGAAATGGAAATGGGCAGGACATATCGCAAGAAGAGAAGACAACCGATGGACAAGAGAAATTATTGACTGGGAACCAAGGAATATAAAAAGACCCAGAAAGAGACCAATGAACAGATGGGATAAGGATATTAAAAACTTTCTTGGAAATCTATGGAAAAGAGAGGCACTGAATCGAACAAAATGAAAAATCATGGAAGAGGCCTTTATCCAGCAGTGGATTAACAGAGGCTGAAGATGGTGATGATGTTATGTATATATATATATATATAGAAATAATAAACTTCACTTAATCTTAAATAACACAATCCTTTACGATGTCATTTTCCGTGGAATGCTAAGGTGCAGATAAATCATCTTTTTCTATACCTTAGCGGTTTAAAGATGATGGTTTCATTATTGAAATACGAATAACCAACAATCAAAATGATCAATAATCAATGAATGAAAATTTTTTATAAGAACATTTTGCGTGATTCTTGGAGGAGTAAAAATTCATTTATGAAAGTGAATTTAGTATCAAATACTATAGTTGTGATGTATAAAATTGTTTTAAAGTTCAATAAGTTTCACTGTAATTTTATAATTTAAAAATTATAAAATTTCCAAACAGAGAAACATGTGGCCGTTCTTTATATATAACGGACAGGTTCTTATTTATTTAAAAAAAGATCTGTATTAATGAAATAAAGATATGTATTTCAATTGAATTACAACAAAATATTTAGAAAAATTAATGTTCCTAGATGAATATTTTTAAAATAAAAAATGTCAATATGTATTTTACATACTCGCCAGATCAATTTTATAGCCCTCAGTGGTGACTATGTTGAGCAGTTAAATGGATTTTTTCCAAAAACAGTGTTTAACTTGCTTTCTTGCCAACGATCCACGTATATATTGAAATATATAACAAATATTTATTCATGTTAATTTAATTAGGGCATTTTTATACTGCTCTGAATCCTGAGCAAAGTCGGTGACCTAACATTAATTAACAAATTAATACGTGTTGTGTCTCTAGTAATCTTATAATTTTTTTTTACTTTACTAATAAGCGTTCTTAAATGTTTTTTCAAACACATTCATCGTTTATAAATGAATAAATCTATTTTTAATGGGTAGAAGAATATATCAGCTTAAAATTTTCTATAATTATTCTATAATAATAATTAAATCGTTATAACAAATATAACTTTTTATTTTTATTTCTTCTAATTATATTTAAATATTAAAATTTTTGCAATGCTATATCTTTTTATTAGTTAGATATTTTTTTTATTATGAAACTATTTGCCTTTAACGCATCATTGCAAAAATTGTAAATTAGTTATAAAAAAAAATATTCTATTAAAAATTTGAATAGAATGTATCGTCCGTAGTAAAGTATAAAAAATATGCTTAAAAGCAATGTTTACACATATTATTATTATTAAATAAATAAGACAAATATAAACTCTGTAGAAATGTAACTGTAGTAG
Source organism: Acanthacorydalis orientalis (assembly GCA_034766995.1). Lineage (NCBI taxonomy): Eukaryota > Metazoa > Arthropoda > Insecta > Megaloptera > Corydalidae > Acanthacorydalis > Acanthacorydalis orientalis. Next base: position 23,507,562 of record CM068317.1, read on the forward strand.
GAAGATATTTTTCAAATTGATTGTTAAATCTTGAAAACAATATTCTTCCTTAATAATTCGATTTTAAATAATTTATTTTTTAATTATTTCGATTTTATTTTAATTTCGATTTTAATTATTTCGAATTTATTAAAAAAATATGGATCAAAACACGTTTTTGTTAAAAAAAACCTGTTCATATGCAATTAATTATGTATGCAATTACTTTCAGGCTTTAAGTTATTCCCAGAACGCAATTAATGATTTTGACTGCATTTGCACTTTTGTAAAATGGAAAACGTTAATTGCAAATCTCACTACTGAAATCACAAATAATTTCGAACTTTTATCTAGTGTTTATAAATAAAAATCAATTCACTTATATTAGTGTCAGTATATATTCTCATAAAAAATGTTCTGCAGGTGTACATATATTTTTTAATGTCAGTGGTAACTGTTCAAAAAGTTATTAATAAGCGAACAATGCAGGAAGGATTGATTATTGCACCTTGACAATTAACCTAAAGCAACAATACGTATATATGTATATAGATTTAATAGAAAATATCAACATTGATTATATTGACTTTAGTCACTTTCGAAACCGCCAAGGTTATGTTTCGAACAACCGCCCTGTAACAAAACGGCCAAATGGTATTTCAAATAATTGAAGGTGAAATGCACATACTTTTACGCATAGTATTACTCATTTATATATATATATATATATATATATATAATATTCTAATGAAAAATGCAAATAAACGCACGTAAACATATCCATTATACACGATTTAACACAACATACAATAACAGTAATGTATGTAAACAATATTATGCAAGCTTTTTACGATTAAGAGACCGTGTAGAGAATGATCCGTGTGTGAAAAGATCTGTATAGATAGAGTTTCTGAAACGTCGACGATTAATCATCATATTTTTCTGATGATTTTTCGTTAAACAAGTCAATCATCCGAATATGCCAAGGGTAAATATGTACACATTTTTTATATGTCATTAGATTGACAAATGCTATAAATTGATACACGGATTTTCGTTTCTTCGAACATCTAAAGACATCAATGACATTATTCCGTCTATAGTATATGTAATTCGCATGGTTTTATTAGAAAACAGGTGCAGGAGTTCCTTGGTTTCAAAGTCAACTTCTACTAATAAGTACTTATTATCTCATACATGGAAAATATGTACATGTTCACACACATATAATGTGTATGTGTGTGTAAATGATTGCTTCATAGGAAATTTTATATACGAAATTCAAACTGTAAGATTTTGTATGGAGAAATTAAATTAATGCGTTTAAACAAGATTGATTTAAGTTTTTATAATTTTATGAATATAATTTAAGTAATTAGTATTATATAGTTTTAGATAAAATAATTCCTTTTGTATTTAACAATATTTTAAAAACCTATTTTGAATATAATGTTTTCATGGTTGGAAATCGTTTGCAAAACATTAAATTTATTAACGAAACTTTCATTTTATTATTTATCAGTTAAATTATATCTTTTCAATCTGATTAATCTCATATATATTGTATATATATATGAGAAACATGAATATGAGTTTGTAGATCATAAATCGCAATTACTTTGCCACTAACCTGATATTTATAGTGAAGTTTTTTAAATATTAAAATATGACATTAATTATTGTTTTTCTTCAGATTTATATTTACTCAAATTTGTTTTGTGAGGTATATTCACTGTGTTTATATAGGATGATAAATTTAGACTTCCACATGGAAGTATTAAAAAGGACGCAGGATTTAAGACAAGTAATGATATTTTTTATTTAGTATTTTAGTTCGATACAATACTAAAATATGGGGTGTTGGAATCAATTCGTAGCGTTTTTTTCATGAAAAAGATCGTTTATTTTAAATGAAACTGAAAAAAACATATCATTCAAAGTATTTTCCATGGTTAGCCACTACTTTTTCCCATCTTTCGAGCAGGAAACGAATACCACGTCGGAAGAACGCCTCGTCTTTAGATGCAATTCACGAATCGACCCATTCTTTGCAATCTTCATAAGAAGTGAGCTTCTGCCCAGACAGGCCATGACTCATCGATCGAAACAAGTGGTAATCAGAAGGAGCAGTATCTGGAGAATACGGCGGGTGGGGTAAGACTTCCCACTTGAGCATTTCCAAGTATGTTTTGACCGGTTTTGCGACGTGCGGAAGAGCATTGTCGTGATGCAAAATCACTTTGTCGTGTCTTTCAAAGTATTCTGGCCGTTTTTCCTTCAATGCACAGCTTAAACGCATCAATTGTAGTCAGTAGCAATCTGTAGTGATGGTTTCATTCAGTTTGAGCAGCTCATAGTAGATCACACCCTTATGATCCCACCAAATACAGAGCATGAGCTTGGATCCATGGATATTTGGCTTCGCGGCTGGTGTTGATGGTTGCCCGGGCTTAACCCATGACTTTCTGCGCTTGGGGTTGTCGTAATTGATCCATTTTTCATCGCCCGTCACAATTCGATACAAAAATCTCTTAGTTTTCCCCTGTCGAAGCAGCAGTTCACAGGTAGAAAAACGCCTTTCAACGTCCCTCGGTTTCGATTCGTATGGGACCCAATTTCTTTGCTTTTGGATCATTTCCATGGCTTTAAGGCGTTTTCCTACCGTTGACAAGTCAACTCCCAACGATTCAGACAATTCTTGAAGTGTTTGACATGGGTCTTCATTAAGCAATACCTCTAATTCTTCATCGTCGAACTTTTTCGGCTGTCCAGGTCGTTACTTGTCTTCCAAGTCGAAATCACCACTTTTAAAACGTATAAACCACTTCCAACACGTTTGCTCAGCTAGAGCATGGTCACCATAAATTTCCACTAAAATACGATGACTTTCGGCAGTACTTTTTTTCATGTTAAAGTAATGAAGTAAAACTGCACGCAAAAACAATTTATCCGGCACGAAATTCGACATATTCGATAAAGTACAAAGTGTTGTTATTTACGCTTCACCCAAATGACATATACTGAAAATGACGCCTAAGGACAGCTGTTTTACGGGGAATATTTGGTTAAAGGGAACAATGGAAGAATGTACTACCTACGCCATCTCTTGTAGAACGCTACGAATGAATTCCAACACTAAATATATATATATATATATATATATATATATATATATATATATATATATATTTGTATATATAAATTTATTAACGAAACTTTTATTTTATTATTATTATTTATCAATTAAATTGTATGTTTTTAATTTGATTAATCTCATATATATATATATATATAATTGCTTCTTTAAAATAAGTATTTTTGTTCATAAAATAGTAGCTTTTTATATTAAACTAACTTCGTACATTAATCGTTCCTTCCTGTTTCTCATTTTTGAAAGTAGCTATATACCATTTTTTTATATTCATATTAAAATATACATGTCCTTTATTAATAAGGAGTTATTTAACAATTTCAAATGTTAATCATTTTGTAGTATATACCTTAATATTAAATTAAAAGACAACTCCCTGATTCAATTCCCTTAAGCAAACGTAGCTCGTTAATATTTTTGAACTCTTTATTATTTTTATATCATTCCTGTTCGAAATTTGACATGATTCTTCCCTTATCTCTATTTTGTTGCTTATGTAAAATATACTCCTTTCAGAATAATTTATCGTATATTTGGATTGGAACAAAAGTTCATAGCATTTTTCAATAGATATTATTAATTGCAGTTTCGCGCGCAGCTAGATTGTATTACATGACTCCATATGTATTATTTTGATAAGTAACATTTCAACTTTTTTTCTCTGCTACTTTTGTACAATTTTGTGAATTTTAAGTCTATTAAATTTAAAATGGAGGAATATAAGGTGCATTTTCGTTATTTTATGCTGCTTTATTTTCGAAGAGGAATAAGTGCCGCAGAGGCATTAAAAAAGATATCCGCCGTTTATGGAGAAAATGGCGTAGCTGGGAGTACTGTTCGAAAGTGGTTCGCTCGGTTCTGAGATTGAAAATTTGACCTAGAGGTTCGCCTGCAGTTGTTGATAATGACAAAATTTTAACACTTATTGAAAATAATCAACGTTCCACGAAACGGGACTTCGCAGAGATAGTGCAGGTGTCTCAAACGAGTGTTGTTATGCATTTAGGGACACTTGAATATATAAATTGCTACGATGTTTGGGTGCCTCATAAATTAACTGAAAGAAATTTAATGGAACGCATTTTTATCAGTGATTCGCCCGTTAAAAGAAACCAAAACGATTTGTTTCTGAAACGGTTAATCACGAGCGATGAAAAATGTATCGTTTACAATAATGCGAATTGAAAAAGGTCATGGAAAAAAGGACATGAGCCTCCGCTAACCACTCCAAAAGTGAGTCTTCATTCGAAGAAGGTGATGTTGTGTATCTGGAGGGATTCGAAGGACGTTGTGTATTACGAGCTTCTCCCAAATAATCAGACGATAAATTCGGAGAAGTACTGTACTCAATTCGATCAATTAAAGACAGAAATTGATCGAAAGCGTCCAGAATTGGCCAATTGGAAGGGTATCGTTTTTCCAAAAAACAAAGCTAGACTTCACATCACTTTGAAAACCCGGTAAAAATTGGTACAGTTTGGCTGGAACGTCCTACCTTACTCGACATATCCACCTGATCCCCTGCACCTTCAGATTACGGTTTGTTCTGGTCGACACAGAATTCTCTTATTGGAAAAAACTTCACTTCCTTAGAAGTATTCAATAACCACCTAAATCAATTCTTTGCCCAGAAAGATGCCAAGTTCTGGGAGGATGGAATTATGAAACTACGTGAAAAAGGGCGAAAGGTGGTGAATCAAAATGGAATATATATATATATATATATATATATATATATATATATATTATATACATATATATATATATATATATATATATATATTGTAATAAATATATGTACAAATAAGTAAACACTGCATTTGAGTGTCATCTTAAAAACGCTACGAACTTTTGTTCCAATCAATAGAACCTTTTTGAATAAAAAAGTACTTTGAATTTCTTCAATAAATTTTTACTGATTTTATAAATCTATTAAGACTGAATCGCGTTTTAATTATTAAAAATAACATTATATTTAATTAAAAACGAAATCTACTCAAATAGTATCAACTTCACTGATTCTCAAATTCAGTATTCCATAAAGTTCTGTGAAACTATAGAATTTCATAGAAACATCGGAAATTCTATAAAAATTGTGAAATGTATACTTCAGTATATCTTTCCTGTAGTGAAAATGTATTTATTTATATTGCTTCTACTTCATAGTTGAATAAAACTGATTGTTCATTGTTCAGATTGATATTTGTTAAAGTTACGAGAAATTATTTCCACTTATTAGTTTATAAACCGTTGTATTTAATCATAGAGAATTGATTTAATGTATCAAATTCAAATATGCAATTTTATATATAATAAAAAATCACATTTCTCGTCACTTTGTCCTGCGGACAAAGTGCGAATCTCTATGGTGACGAGAAATGTTTGCTTTGTCACCTCATAGATTTCAAATTTTATTTCATTAAGTTCTTAGATATTTTTATGTTTTAATATATTATGTTGTAAAAACCAATAAACAGTTTTTTCTTACTATGTTTCTTTCTATTTCTCGTCAATTTTGACAGGTTATATACTAGCAACCTAATAGTGTTGTCAAATAATGCATAAAATAATTTGTACTTGATGAGTTTCGATTTATTGGGTCACAAAATTACATTTTTTTATGATTTTTAGCAAATATTTTGAGAACATGGTTCCTATATTTATTAATTTTCAGTCAATTATTTGTTATATTCAGTCTAATATCATCCATAAAAGTATTTCAATTAGATTAATTTATTTTTTTACAAGCATGAATTAAAATTTCAGATAATCTATAGAAATTAAATAAAAGTTGAGGCTTTTATGAAAAGATTATATACAAACTGTAGATGTATGTAAAGTTATCTTTATGTCGGTGAAGAGATAATTTTTTTATAATACCTGCTCATACTATAAAAATGTAAAACCCATACCGATAGATTTACCGATTATTAAAAATCGCTTTTTCTAATTATATATTATAAGTTGACGTCATTGAGTCTTTTGTAATTACAGTTAAGTTTTTATCAAAATTTTATTTGCACATAATTATGAAAAAAAAACTAAAGTAATACTAAAAATAATAATGCAGTGCTTAATTAATTTACGATTGTATCATCAATAATATATTTCGTTATATAACAAGAATTTATGAACACGTACCAATGTCAACAAACTTTAAGTATGTTCTTTACAATTATGTTTGATAGTAGGTTAAACAAAAGTCTATACTTTATTTCAATAAAATATTCCTTAAATCAATTATGGTATTTTATACATTTTATTTTAATTGTTTTAATATGTAAAATAAATGTTCTTTTTTGTGTATAAATACTGGATTATACAACAATATAATTTCGCTTGTAGCAATTCGCAATTATTAATTATATCATTACAAGATGTGTACAATATCATTTTAAATTCGGATAATATTAATTTATGTTATAATTTGTTTTTATTTTATACTCTTAAATACAATAGTTATGTAAGTATACTCGTATGTAATGAAATAAAAGTTAAGGTTTCTTCTAATAACTGAATATTTAAGTGATTATCTCATCATTTTTATATTTAAACGTTTTTAATTTTAAAAAACCAGCATATTTAAATGTACATAGCCAGATATTTATATACACAAGTGCAGAGTCCTTTGACGTGTAAACTTTAAATCTCCAAGAAATAAATTTTAACCCTTTGGATGTGCGTGCATCTTGGAATTCATTGATGTTTTTAAGAGAAACTATGATCTCAGAGCGTTATCTTTTGGATAATATATTTAACGGTCACTAATTTCTTTCTAACGAGATTGAATTTATATCTTTCTTTCATTAAAAAAAGTACGGTCGTCCAAAAATCAGAAAAATCGCGGTTTTTTCATTTGAAAATCTATAAAAATTGAGAATTGGATTGAATAATATTTTTTTCTAAAAGTCCATCATTGGAACGCATGCACATTAAAAGGGTATTAACATGGATACGATGAACTGATACTGTCATTGAAAAAAAATAAGGTTACAATTCAGAAAACAAAAACCGAAATTATTTTCTTATTAATGTAACATATTGGTTAAAAATAATACATTACTTCTCCATGATGGATTTTCTAAATTATAAATAATAACTTTTTATTTCCTTCTTTTTCAAACCTTATATTACGATATAACCCCCTTGAAAATGTAATTGTAATGAACTTCTTTGAATGTTAATGAATTAAAAAATACCATTTAATTAAATAAGATGTATATTATATATATATATATATATATACATATATAAAGTAAAAATTAGGCAACTGTTATGTAATAAGGTGACCCTTAACCTCCACATACAA